>WKFP01015173.1:2269469-2291527 GCA_011057875.1 Pterocles orientalis
GGGAGAGGGTGGGGGGCCCCGAGGGGTGGGGTGATCGCGGGAGTCGCTGCGGGCTCGTCTCAGTCTGAGCTCGGCCCGGTGTGCCCCGCAGCGTGAGTAGGACGGAGCGGAGCGGCCGCTACGGCTCCATCGTGGAGAGGGAGGACCGAGATGAGCGGGAATCGCGAAGCCGGCGCAGGGACGACTATAAGAGGTCTAGTGAGGAGCGCCGCGGTGACCGCTACGATGATTACCGCGACTACGATAGCCGGGACTACGATAGCCGAGACTACGACAGCCGCGATAGCCGAGACTGCCGGGACTACGACAGCCGGGACTACGACAGCCGGGACAGCCGGGACTGCCGGGACTACGATAGTCGGGACTGCCGTGACTACGATAGCCGTGATTGCCGTGACTACGATAGCCGTGACAGCCGAGACTACGATTGCCGGGACTACGACAGCCGGGATTGCCGAGACTACGACAGTCGCGATAGCCGAGACTACGACAGCCGAGACTATGACAGAGACTACGATAGCCGCGATTACGATAGCCCTGAGGTGAGTGGGGCGGGCGAGCCGGGCCGGAGCCGTGGGCGCCGCAGCGCGGGGTAGCTCTGACCAGGGCGGGAGAAGATGGAAGGGCCTGGGGGGGGACACTGGTGGCTTTGCCCCAGCTCGGGGTCCCGGTACGAGCCATCCTGGAGCTGGGGGAGCCCGGTGCCGGGGTTGGCATCCTGGGAGTTTGCTGGGACGGAGGAAGGGGGGGGGGTGACCTTGGTGTTCTGCCTGAGGCCGTCAGGACCGAACCTGAGAAGGATGGTCGTCTGGGGAGGAGGTGTTTTTGTTATGCTTTGTTTTTATGGTATTGCGGGGGCACACTGCTAGACATCGCGGTGGTTAATTCTGGGCACTGGCTTCTCAGAGGGAGCGGGAGCGCAGGAACAGTGACAAATCGGAAGATGGATACCATTCCGATGGCGACTATGGAGAGCATGACTACAGGAACGACATTAACGATGAGAAAGAAAGCAAAACCATCATGTTACGTGGCCTTCCCATCACGGTTACAGAGAACGATGTAAGTAGCCAGGAAGGGGCTTTGCTTTTCTTGCGCCCTGGGAAATCTGGGGCTCTGTGTCGGCAGGTCTGTGTACTAGTCGCTGCTGCCATTTTGTTGAAAGCTACATCATGGTCGCCCCCCTCTCCAACGTGTTGGTCGCTGCCATTTTGAATCCTAAAAGGATTTAAACTGTCACTGTTAAGTAACAGAGGTCAGTTGAATTTTAAGCAGCTTCTTTCAAACTGAACAATGCGAATAATCTTTTTTCATGCATGTTTGAATGCTTTCCCTAAGTGGATTTTAGACTAACTATTCTTCTCTGCTTTTCCTTATAGGAGGGGAGAGGCAAATTTTATTTCTTCTCTCTCCTCCCCTTTCCCCCGGCTCCCCCCTCGGGGAGAGCAAAGGGAGTGGGAGAGAGACAGAGAGAAAGTACTTTAATTTTTCCGGGTCTTTATTGAGGCCAGGAGCTGTGGCTGGCGTGGTTACCTGCACACCGAGCTCCTCAGCTAAGGACGGCCCTGCACAAGGCTGCTTTGTGTGGGTGCAGCTGTGGAAGTCATAAAATGGCTGCTGCTGAGCTGACGGAGCAAGTAGAAATGAGCTTGTTACATTGTTATCTAATTTCTTTTGATAGTAAGGTATTGAAGGTGATGGGCTTTGAGCTTTCTTTTTTTACTTTTTTTTGTTTGTTTGTTTCTTGCTGGATTGTTTTGATTACTAAGATGTAAGTTCACAGCTGTTATTTGAGGGGTAGGGGAACCCCATGAAAGCTGAGCTGTTCCAGTTTTCAGCAGTTCTGAGATCCTTGTGCCTCAGTTGCTAATATGGAGAAGCTTTTTGCAGCATTTCTGCAATTTTTTTTTTCTTTTTTTACTTGATTATTCGCTACCTTCCTAATATTGAATGTTCTTTTTAGTCGTCATGTGCTGCTCTAACATTTTCATTATCACTTTATAAAATGTATGCTCCTGCATTCAAATGAAACAACCCAGTCAGACATTACACGGAACATTTCAGAACAGTTTTTGTTTCTGAAATATTAATGTTGTAGCTCTGCAGTTGTGCAAATAACTGGCATAATTTGTGAGAAAGTTTAATTCTGGACTCATCTTTAGATTCATCTTGGAACTACTTACTGTTTGTTTTCTTAAGTTAACATTACTTCAACACTTATGATTGTGTACGTATTTTTCAGCTTTTTACACTTTTTTTTAATGAAAAAAAAGCTCCTTGCACTGAAGATGTCAATTCCAGTCAGCATGTAAATAGGCAGCTTTAGATCAGCTTTGAGTCTGCTGAACAGCCCTGTTTCATATAGTGACTGAGTTCTGCAAGAGCTGCTGAAAAACCTCCTTTTGTCTTCTGCATTGACATTAAAAAGATTAACATGTTTCTTTTTCCTGAATGCCCCTCCATAGCAATTTATGTAGCCTGTGCCACAACTTCAGCAGCTTTGTTGTGGCTGAAGATCTGATATCTCTTTACTGTGCTATTTGACAGTACATTGTTCACCAATCTACCCTGTCCTCTGAAAAACAGAAGGGGAACTGTTAGTGAATGAGAACTGTTGTGTGAGGCTTAAGGATACATCCTGGAGCCTTGCAGTGTAGTGGTCTCATTCTCATTTGCTAAGAGTCATGGGTATTTAGGTATGCAGGGAGAGGGATGCTGACAGTGTTCTTTATAAAAACTTTGTATCAAGTCCAGTATTGGCCAAATCTTGCGCAAACAACTGTGGAACACAAGATCATGGTGATCCAGATTCTGGAGGATTCTGTGGTCTAAGCAAAGAGGATGGGGTTGTTCTAGTGTAGCCAAGGACTCTGTGGGTTCTCTGGTGCTTGTCAGCCTCCTGTTAGGCTCTCCTTAGAGGTTTCCTTTTTGTCTGAGATAGGATTGAGAACTGCATGTTTCGATGTGCTGCTTGTACTGTAAGGTAGGTTGTTTCTGTAACTGTCCTAGCTGTCTGCCAAGATATTAAAATCTAACTGTCTGACTAAAATCTCATTCAGATTCGGGAGCTTATTGAGTCCTTTGAAGGTCCTCAGCCTGCAGACGTGAGGCTGATGAAAAGAAAGACAGGTGAGTGCTCTTAATCCAGTTTTTGACATCACCTTCCTCTTCCCCAGCCCAAAAGGGTATCCAGAATTGTCCCCAAACTGCAAGCACATGCAATAAAAAAAAAAATAAAAGGTTTGCCATGGCTAAGGAATGTGGCTTTTTGGAAGACTTTTAGATAGCTGATCAACATGTTAAAAGGAATCTGTCTACAGGGGGTTTTGTTAACAGGTATTGGTAAGTAATACTAGTATAAACCCATTTCATAGTATGTAGTGTGTTGCATGGTTACCTTTAAACATGGATTCAAATCGAGTGAAATGTAGCCAGTTAAGGGAGCTTGGTTCCTTGCCATGGCAAAATAACGAGCAGATCCCAGCAGTTGACGTCGCATTTGTAAAGCTGCTTTGTCATGAAGTAATGAAGCAGTTGGAGAGAGATTCACCTGTTTTAAAGGAACTGACTAACACAAGTATCCCGTCTATATCTGAATGCTGTCTCTAGGTGTAAGCCGTGGTTTCGCCTTCGTGGAGTTTTATCACTTTCAAGATGCTACCAGCTGGATGGAAGCCAATCAGGTTGCTTCACTCACCAAGTCTAGATATTCCTGAAAATGAAACAAGTCTGTACAGTTAAAAAAAAAAAAAAAAAAGGAAAAAATAAAGGTGGAAGGAGTGGTTTGTTCCATAACAGTGATTTAAAGTAATAAAAGCTTTGTATATATTAAAATTTGTAACAGTAAGACAAAATATTAGGTAACATTAGGAGAGAAAATTGGCTATTTTGGGCACTCTCTGGTAAAATTTGCCTTTGTTTTGAATTAGTTAATTTTTATTTAATTGGGTTGTGAAAGTTCAGCAAGTAGTCCTTAAAAAATTCTACCCGACGTTTCCTTCTCTGTTGCCAGAGAAAGCACCAGATCTCTGCATTACAGTGGTATTAACCCTGAAAGAGAAGTGCCAGTTTGCGGCAATAGTGTGTTCCCCCAGTAAAAGAGGGAGAACTGGCTCTTCTAGAGGGAAAAGCAGGTTTATTCCAACTGAATTTGGTGGAGAGTGAGTTACCACATATGTTATGCTGTGGATTTTGGCTTTTGGAAGTATGACTTGATAGGAGCCAAAATGTGATAAGAGACTTCCAGGTTTTTTTCCAGTGAGATTTTCCTGTTGCACTGCGAACAGTTTAACTGGCTTTTGTTCCCTTTTGAATGTTCGTAATCTGTTTTAACAACAGAACTTAAAATACTCTCAAAGTGAGCAAATTGTATTTGATATGAATGTCCCTGGGCAGAATGAGGAACAGTATTCTGCTCTGTTGGTGTAATGCATAAAGAAGTGGCACTGTAATGGGATTCATAGGCAGTTCCAGCAGATGGAAGTGTTGTGTGCCTTATGCTGCAGTAGGGTTTTATGTGTGCCATACCGTGGGTGATCTCCACAGGGAGCAGCATTCAAATTTTGTTTTCCTGATGTGCTGCAGCGGAAAACTTACATCAAGAAATTAATGCTGAGCGTATTTTCAGAAATGAGATAATTTTAATATATACAAAGCTGTACTGATGCATAATTTCTTGAAACCTATTAAAAATCACTCCAGTAACCAGCCACTCTAGTAGTAGGGAAAACATAATCTCCCCAGCAGCCCAGTTGCTGACTGTTAGATGAAAGAATGATGTATTGCAACTATGCCAGCAGCTGTGTTTCTGTGTGTGCATATCCAGTGAGTGCTGGGCCCTCCAACCCTCCCTCCTGCCGGTAGGAGAAATGGCTTTGCCCTATTTAGTTGTGCAGAATGTGAGAGCCTTATTCGTACTACATGCTAGATCCATGTCAGACCCTGTTGCCACAAGAGCCACCGGTCCTGACATTTCTGTGGTACTTTTGTAGTAAGCCAACCTACTTTGAAATCAGTTCTTCTATTAAAATGTCTGGGGTTTGGCCTCTTAATATGCGCTTCCTCAGATGTACTTCTACCTGTTTGACTAAAGTCGGTGGCCATATTTTGTAAGGGCATTCTGCATACCCACGCTTGGCAAAGTGTGAGGCTGAGAATCAAGGCTTCTGAAATAGATGTAAATTCCTAACTCCTCTGAAGTCAGAGTGAGAGGACATGCTGAAAGCATTATGAACTTTTCCTACCCCTGGAGAAGCTTCACTTGCAGTCTAGTTACTCATTTTGGAGAGCTCCTGCCTGAATGAAGAACACAAACCTCTTGTGCAGGCTTCCAATTGAACTGATGCATTAATCAAAGGAAACCACTCTTGAGTTACCTTTCAGTTGATGGCACTTGTAATCCAGCCTCTGAGAAGTCTAAGCAGGGTCCCTTTAGGAGGAATTACTGTATTTTCGAGGGGACACTTCTGAAGAAAGTGCTTGGAAAAGTAATCCCAATGAGTTTGTTAAAAGGTCTGGGGTATTTGGAGTAGGGGAAGAAGTGAAGCAGTCACCTAAGGACATGTTTAAAAAGTTGCTCAGTGCTATACCAGAAGTGAATAGACATGTGGGGGCAAAGAGACTCCTAAAAATGTGTTAATCCTGAACGCAGCAGGTTAGAACTTTGTCTCCTTCGAGACACTTCCTGGTTCCATGTCAGCGTTTAGTGTTTGGCAGCTTTTTCAACACTCCCTGATTCCGTTTATCTTTGCTCCACATCCCATTCTCTTACTGCCCTCGTCCTCCTCTCTGCAGGATTGGATGGGCAGGGTGTAGGTGGCGGTGGTTGTCTTCCACATCCTCCCCATATGTTGTCCATTTAATTCAGGAGCACTGATTCCTCCGAAGGGTGCTCTGCCATGGGAAAATATACGTGTGTGCCTCGATACAGGAATAATTGTAACCTCTTTTTTTGCAGAAAAAGCTGGTTATTCAAGGGAAGCAGATTGCGATGCACTACAGCAACCCCAGGCCTAAATTTGAGGACTGGCTTTGCAACAAGGTATTGGGGGTGTTTTTATCAGAGAGTTTATCTTTGCTTCGGTGCTCTTCACCAGCTCAGTTGTTTGAACAAAGTGGTACGTGATTCAGACCCACTCATACTGCTGGTCCATATGACATCATAGCAATGGTAAGATGCAGGGATGAAAAGGTTTTGTAGCTCTGGTGGCAAAGTAGATGGAGTGACAGAGGTGCTGCCTCAGAAGACAAGGAGATTGGGCAGTGAGCTGTACTAGAACATGCAGTGATTAGGCCATGACTAGTGTTGAATTGCTGCTAGTTTGCTCCCTACTGCTGTGTGCTCCTCCTTTGATCCACCCTGAAGTGGAGATGACTTAGTAAGATGAAGAGCAGGCTGTTCTGTCAGGCTTTAACTGCACTTTTTGCCATCTAGATAACCTGTTTTCCAATGTGTGTTACATTGTAACATTGTGCTTTTTAAAAGTTACTATGCACGGGATTGTAAGTAGAATACACAGTTAAAATAACTAGACAGTTCAGGAGGACTAGGGAAACAGCTGGGGTGTTCTGAAAAGCATCTGTGTGGCTCTTAGATAGGGGTGGCTCTTTCTGTAGGTGATCATTCTGGTGGGTTTAGCTTTGTTATGTTACTTCCTGTGAATGTCTAGTTTTTGTTACAGTACAGCAAATGCCAGGCTTGTTACAAATTACCCCAGTTCTAACTAGACTTCTCTTTGTTCCTCACAGTGCTGCCTGTACAACTTCAGAAGGAGGCTGAAATGCTTCCGCTGTGGAGCAGACAAATTCGGTATGTTATGTTGATCTCTTCGGCTGTGTTTGATTTTGTGGGAAACTTTCTGTCCTATGTGGAAAACAAAGTTCACTGTAGGTCCTAGGCTGGCTTATGAAATGCTGAGTTTGAGTGAATGAGGCACGTTGTGAATAAGTATTTTCCTCTTTCTGTGAAGATTCTGAACAGGAGGTACCCCCTGGAGCAGCAGAAGCCGTTCAGTCTGTGGATTATTACTGTGATAGTAAGTGATCTTTGACTTGCTGTATAATGTGAAATGTAAACACGGGTACTTCCTTCCTGTACTTCAGACTGCCCCCTGAAGAGCTTGAAGTACTCTGGAAAGCTGTTGTGTGCACAGCTAATGTCATACTTTCTTTTCTCCTCAGCCATCATTCTCCGAAACATTGCTCCTCACACAGTAGTGGAATCCATCATGACTGCTTTGTCTCCGTATGCATCTCTGGCAGTCAATAATATTCGTCTTATCAAAGACAAGCAGACTCAGCAAAATAGAGGGTTTGCGTTTGTGCAACTGTCTTCTGCCATGGTGAGGGCCTTACTGATGCGTTGGAGAGAAACAGTGTTAATGGGCTTCTGTAGCTGGAGCATTTAGAGCCTTTGAAGCTGTCTGAAGGACCACCCCAGTTCACCAAGGGTTAATTGACACTCAGTGTGTCAAAGCCTTTTATCCATAGCTGCAATTTGGAAAGAAGGTGGTAGGATGTTGTGAGTGCATTGGAAAGGTTTTTTAGCAGGGTGCTGTTCTGGATTGAGGGCTAGCTTCATACCTGGATCACAGGGGATCATATTGTGATCACAAAAATTAAGGGCTGGGGCTTATAATGTGGGAGGAGGTGCACAGAACTGGGTTTATTCCACCTTGAGAAGGGAGGGGGATCTTGCACCTCTCTGCAGAATCCCGTGGGAAGGTGTAGGGACAGCAGAGATCTATTCTTCAGGATACACAGGGATAGAACTGTAGGCAACAGCCATAAATTAAGACAGAGGAAATTGCAGTGAGGTACAAGGAAAACCTCTCAGAACTGTGAGGGAGGTCAGGTATGGGCACAAGGTCCTTGAAGGGTGGTGGAATCTCTGTTCCTGCATGTACCAAACTCAGCAGTGTGATCTGTTTGGAGCTGCTTTAGGCAGAGTGGAACAGTTCACTGTTGGATGAAAATGGGTGCCTGATCTGAGTCTCTGCTGGCCTCTCTTTTTGAGTAATTTTCAGCAAACATCTTTATAAAGCTAAGATTTTAGAAGTTATTTAATATTCAGTGACCCAGGGAAACCCATACTATTTGTACATGGGCTGTGATCAGTTCCATTGTTGTCTTCTAAGTGTGTGTAATAGGAGATGGAGGTGTTCTTAGAGCTTCAGCTGCTTTCAGTAGCTGTATGTGAAAAGGTGGAGCTTTAGCAACTTCTGAATCCTCCCTAGTAACCTGCTGTTCATAATGAGTATTTCTTGTTGTAGGATGCTTCTCAACTGCTGCAGATTTTACAAAGTCTTCAGCCACCGTTAAAAATCGATGGCAAAACAATTGGTGTTGACTTTGCAAAGAGTGCCAGAAAGTGAGTTGCGATAGCAGCTGATTTTTTTCTTATCTCTCCCCACTGTTCATAGTAGAGATTTGTAGTTGTCACCTGGGCTTTTACTAAGACTACTGCCACTCCAAGGTTTCGTTTCCCTTAAGTGTCTTGTGTTGCATGCATCCTGCTATTCCTTGTGTGTGAAGAGGGTGAAAGCAGTGTTTCCTACCACCACTCCTGTTTCCAGTACTCTGAAGATAACATCGTAACTGCTTGTGTACACAGCACGCTTGTTTCCTTGGAGACCTAGTGACTTGTTATTGACTGTACAACAATGAATCTAAAGCTCCTTTACTTGCCAAGCAGTGCTTTGGCTCATTCATTGTAATCAGAATGTCTATAACTGCCAAGAAATCTACGTGTAAGGGCAGACCTACCTCCTTCCATAGGGAGACACTTCAGAAAAAACGAGTATTTACTCAGATGCATTATTTTGTGTTTACAGAGACTTGCTTCTTCCGGATGGTAACAGAGTCAGCGCCTTCTCTGTGGCAAGCACAGCCATTGCTGCAGCTCAGTGGTCGTCCACTCAGGTATGATTTGGAGGCTGTTGCTCAGAACCCTGCTTTCCTGAAAATGAAAACTTAGAGCATATAATTCCACTGCTGGCCACTTGCTTGGTGGAACTGGCTAAAGCTGCTATGACAGATCTCTGACAGTTAGGCTGGAGACTAAGCAGTGTTGAAATTCTTAAATGCAGTAGCTTATCTGTCCCTGACAAAAACTACCTGCTCAAATTTCAGCCACAGACTGGAGAAGGCAGCACTCTTGACTACAGCTACCTCCAGTCAGGACAGGATGGCTACACACAGTATGCTCAGGTTAGTAGTGGTGGTTGTGCTCTAACCATTAGGTTGTTGTAATTTGGGTATCTGCTCATCTTGTGTTGTCATTCGTTTCCCCTTGCAGTACTCCCAGGATTATCAGCAGTACTACCAAAATCAAGGAGGAGTGTTGGACACAGACGCAGCTACCATATCAGGTAGTGTTTCCGACATGAGGGAGGTGCTGTTGTTGGTAATGATAATTTTGCAATAGTGGTATTTTACCTTAGCCTTTATGTTATTTTGCTGTGTAAAGGGAGACTTGGCTCATTTTGCTCTGAGGATGTCTGAATGTGTATGTGTAACTGGAGAACTGTAACAAATTCGTTCAAGTGGGACCTGTAGTCTGTGAGATGAGAGAGCAGCCTCTGTTTCAGGCTATTGACAAAAGCCCTGAACTCACGAGAACTGTGTAAGCAGCTCTAGACAATTCTTCAGCACTGGCAGCTGTCAGAAGCCAGGAATCACAGACTTTGGGAACAGAATATTTCCTCCTGAAAAGGAAACTGTTCCTTGTCTGAGTAGAAAATATCCACTGTGTGGATATTTATATACACTGTGTATCTGTCTCCCTTTTGAACATTTATTGCCTTGTTTGGCTGCTGGAGCTGGAATTAGGAGCTGAAACTGTAAACAAAGTAATTTTAGCCCTAGGATGAAGTACTGTTTTACAAATTATTTGGCTTATCCAGTATTGCTCTCTGTTGGCAGGAGCTCCGGTCACTACCACCACAGCTGCAGTTGTGTCTCAGAGTCCTCAATTATATAATCAACAGACAAACTCACCTGACTCTCAGGTAATTATGGCACTAATTACTCCTTGCTTTCAACACCAGGGTTATGTGGTATATCTAGCTTAGCTGTGGCTTTTGCTCTTTAAAGCCGGTGGTACAGCAAAGCTGCTGAGTGTCCATGGCTTAGTCACAGTGCTTGTGGTCATAAGTGTGGTAGTTCTGCTCTTTGTTAAATGTGAGTATTCAGTGTACTGGTGAAGAGGAGCTGTGTGGTGTGCGCTCTTCATGCCTTGGCTTGCTGTTCTTGACTTTGGACCTCAGTGGCACATTTTCTAATGAAGGTTCCTGGTTTTGGGGTTTTTTTCAGACACAGTCAGCACCAGCTACCACTAGCACTCAGGCACAAACAGCTCCCCCGACCGGTGTAGTCCCTGGAACCAAGTACGGTAAGTAATTGGAGTTGCTCCTGGGGACAGGTACCTGTCACTATAGCAAGAGAGAGGCTTGGGTTTGGCTGAGTGCTCTGTCACCATATGTCAGTGGGGAAGCTCTCCCTGGAGAGTGTATTCTGCACGGGTGGTTAAGAGCCCTTTACAGACATGTCTGTTGTTGTGGCTGCTAATAATCTCGGAATTTTATCTGAAATGCAGAAATGTACCTGTCTGAATTCAACTGGAATGATCCTGTCCCACGCTTTAATTTTTTACAGCTGTCCCTGACACTTCCACCTACCAGTATGATGAATCTTCAGGATATTATTATGATCCTGTAACAGGGCTCTACTATGATCCTAATTCCCAGGTAAGACAGGTGGGAAGAACTTGTATTTAACTGTTAAGGTCCATTAATTCCCTGTCCCTCATCATATGAGGGAAATTAGCTTTCTAAGGTGCACAAAATACCAGTTGTAGCAGATAACTCTCAGCAGTGTGGGTAGGACTGGGATTGACTTTTCTCTGGTATTGCCCTTCTTTTTTGTCTCCTTAATTTTCCTCCCAGTTTGGCCCATATAGGATCAGCATTTTTCACAGCAGCTGTAACTGAGCTGTTTCATTGTGGAGTGCCCAGCAAAGCAGACCCAGTTCTGGTCTCTGATGGGTTTATCTCTTGGGAGAGGCAAAAGGTTCTCCACAGTGCTGCTGGTCACAACACCTGTGTTTGGGGTCAGAGGCTTCTTAATGCTTTTGTGGAGTCTGCAAAAATTGTTTGGACTCTGCATAATGCCTTCCAATTTGATGTGGTAGTCTGAATCTGATAGCTAGCTTGGGCTCTCCCTCAGACACTTAGCTTGTATGAGGCTTTTGCCTGTCTGACTCTCTTTTCCTCTGGCAGTATTACTACAATGCCTTAACCCAGCAGTACCTTTACTGGGATGGTGAGAAAGAGACCTACATGCCTGCTGCGGAAGGTGTCACGTACCAACAAACAGCTACCACAACCACCACCAAAGAAGTGAAGGAGAAGAAAGAGAAGCCTAAAAGTAAAACAGCTCAACAGGTAAAAGACAAAATGGGATCGTAACTGGGCTAAAGTCTTCTGTGGAATGGGATAATAGTTCTCCTTTTTCATGACAAAGGAAATCCTGGGTTATTCGGTGGGATGCATGCCTGCAATTTGCAGGAGTTGTAGAGGGCTGAGGAGAGAATGGAGTTGGCAAGGCTTCAGTGCAGAAATAAGCTCTGCATAGGAGGAACGCATATGGAATCATGCCAGGAGCAGTGGGAGTATAACTGAGCTGTCACTTAGAGGATTAGATTGATAAGAAGGGTTCATACAGTGAAACAAGCAAGCTGCGGTGTCTTTGAACACTGTACACAGGGAAACAGCTGCACTACATCCAGTGTCCTGTGATCTAAAAATAAAAGATGGTGGGTTGACTTGTTCTGGCAACTGTATGCAAGATTTGAATCTGTGTCGTAGGAGATGGACAACTGTGAGGGGAGTTGTCTGAGCAAACTGCTTGCATTTCAGATTGCTAAAGACATGGAACGCTGGGCAAAAAGTTTGAACAAGCAGAAAGAGAACTTCAAGAATAGCTTCCAGCCACTGAGTACCAGGGAGGAGGAGCGTAAAGAGTCGGCAGCTGCAGATGCAGGCTTTGCCCTCTTTGAGAAAAAGGTGAAGGTGCTGGTAATAGTGTGCAGCGGGGTGTTGTATGACAGCTTGGTGCTCATGCCATTCTTGTCTCATCCAGGGAGCTCTGTCTGAGAGACAGCAGATCTTGCCAGAGGTGATGAAAAATGGGGATGATGAAAATCCACTGAAGGTGAGTATGAGGTGCCCGGCAGAGGTATTCCCAAAGGTTACTGGTAAAGCACTTCAGAGGAGGTCTAGCAGGTACTTGTTTCCTAACCTGGATTTCCATGGCACCATCTGTAAGAGGCTGTGGTGGTCACAGTGTTGCAGTGCAAGTGCAGTAGGCTGGGTGACTGATACGCTGAGAAAAGCTGTGATTTCTTCTAGCCTCAAGAACTCAGTTGAGGTTTTGAGGTTTCTAAAAACACGACTCAAATTACTGTCTGGTTAGTGGGAACCAAGTCTTGCGGACACTCTAGGACATGGTGCTTTGGAGGAGCTGCATTTCACCCAATAATGAGAGAGTAATCCCTCTCTTGTGCAACACATCTGCAGCCTCTGTGTTCCCTTTCTGGGCTCTCCTCCGAGTTGTGGTGGCACTGTTGCGATCTCCTTAACTCTGTCCTTCCTTTCTAGCGTGGCCTCGTGGCTGCCTACAGTGGTGATAGTGATAACGATGAGGACTTACTGGAAAGAATGGAGAATGAGGAAGAGAAGCTGACTGACTGGAAGAAGATGGCTTGTCTGCTGTGTAGAAGGCAGTTCCCAAACAAGGATGCTCTGATTCGGCACCAGCAGCTATCTGACTTGCACAAGGTAGTTGCACTATGCTGTTGGGAAGGTACTTGGTTGCCATAACTCAGTGTGTAAACCAAATCCATGATGTGTGTTGCTGTTCAGAAAACCGTTCCTCTTAAAGCAAAAATAGTTGCAGGTGGATTGTTGCTCTCCTAGAAGTCAGCTACTTACATAAAAAGAGCTGTTGTGCATTTCACGTTGTTAATGAGGATCTCTTGTTTCAGCAAAACATGGATATCTACAGGAGATCAAAGCTTTCAGAGCAGGAACTTGAAGCCTTGGAGCTGCGTGAGAGAGAGGTCAGTGTTGGGATGAGCAGCTGAGTAGCTAGTGGAAAACAGGTGACATGTTGAGCTCTCCTTATCCTGATACACGTCACTTGAGATAATCCTTGTAAGCCAGCCCCTTCTTGGGTGAGGGTTCAGAGCTGTCCTGTTACATGGAGAGGAGTGTCACGTGTCCTGCAGCTACTGCTTATCAGGGAAAGGTCCTTCCACCTCCAGCTCAGGGCTGCCAGACTGGGACCAGAAACCTTTTAGCGCCAGTCAACAGCTAATCCAGGAGGTGTTGAGGCCGGGCTCTTCGTACCCCAGGGCACGCTCTGATGTGGTCCAGGGACTTGGGTTTGAGGTTCTCCTTTCTGTGCTGTTAGTCAAGCTGTGTTTTAGCAGGCTGTGGTGGCATCTTTCTATGACAGCAGGCATTTAGCTTACTTATGTAGTTAAGGACAAACAAAAGTGTCTTTAAATCAGTACTAACTCTGGTTCCCTCGTCGCAGATGAAATACAGAGACAGAGCAGCTGAGAGGCGGGAGAAGTATGGCATCCCAGAGCCCCCTGAGCCAAAGCGCAAGAAGGTCTATGACGCTGGCACAGTGTATGTATCCGAAAGCCCCTCAGCGATCGCTTCAATACACAATGAGCAATTCACTTAACTGATCTCTTCTTCCTGCAGTAATTATGAGCAGCCAACCAAAGATGGCCTTGACAACAGTAATATAGGCAACAAGATGCTGCAGGCCATGGGCTGGAGGGAAGGTTCGGGCTTGGGAAGAAAATGTCAGGGCATCACAGCACCCATTGAGGTATGTAGAGAGGGATGCTTCCTTGATGAGGCCCAGTGCCTTTTTTTTATCCAAAAGCCCTCACTGCTGAAGGTCGCCTGTGGAAGAAGCTTTGCCATCCTCTGCAAAGCTGCCTCTGTTCATGTTAGCTCCTGCTCCTGTGTGTCCCGTCGGGTCCTAAAGCTGGGGCAGAGCTGGGACTCGGGCAGGCAGGGCTGTGCTTTCTTGATTCTGTAGTGAGCTCCTAAGGTGCTGTTGCAGCGGGCCTGCGCTTTAGTTATGTACCCTGTGCTGCTTGGCTGCGCTTCCTCCAGCTGTTGGCTTTCCTGGGTTTGTTTGCGCTGGGGGTTATGCTGTTAGGAACTGTCCTGTGAAGGTTCATTTCAGCTGCTGTTGAGGTGGGGTTGGAGCCGGGTGAGGGCAGCAAGCGTGGGGTGCTGTGTGCAGTCTGGTCTCTTGGTGGCAGTGTTTATGGCTGTATGGGATCTGCAGGGGAGCTTAGGCAGCTGTCTGGGCTGATGAGTTTCTCTGTGGTGTCCTGTGTTTTCTCTCACTGCAGAGCTGAAGTGTGTCTCTTTTCCCTTGCAGGCCCAAGTGCGAATGAGAGGAGCTGGCTTGGGAGCCAAGGGCAGCTCCTACGGCGTCTCCACTGCAGATTCGTACAAAGATGCGGTGCGGAAAGCCATGTTTGCTCGCTTCACGGAGATGGAGTAACGCTCTGGCGAAGCACTTGTTAGCCAGAACTGACTGTTAAACTCTGTAGCCTTGGTGGCCTGGCTGTATTCTGGTTATGGTTTAGAGTTGACCATTTCATTCCCTTGGACTTTTTTTCCTCTCAGCATGTAACACTTCCATGAGCAGATAGTTCAAACTGCCCCAACTTCATGCTGGAGAGCTCCTGGTTAGACCAAAGGGGATGCTGATCTTTATACAGTCCTGTATATAGTGTAATGTATTTTGTGTTTGGAGCGTGTTGTCCAGATGCTGTTCTTGCCCTCCAGAGCAGGGGCAGGACCTGTTAGTTGTGGTTTCGCGCCGTCTCTGCTCTCCTTTTGTTGTGTTGTCTGTCTGTTTGGGGTTGGTTTTTTTTTTTGGAGAACTTTCCTGTACATTTTGTATGATACATCTTTGTATAGACTTTTTGAAGACTTTGATTCTAGTTGCCAGTTTGGCTCATTTCCAAAAGAAATACATCCAAAAATGATCCTATTTCTGTTTCTCGGTGGGTGAATGAAGAATAAGTTGCCAATGCTACTTCTCCTTTCTGTGGTTCTGCTTCTTCCTTCATCCTGGAGTGTCTCTCCTCCATGCGGTGTTGCACTTGTCTGCTTCGTTTGATCCCCACGCTGTGCTGCGCTTCTTTCTGACTCCTCACAGCTTCAGCACAGACGCTGGCTGGTGGAGGACCAGATCTCCTTGTGTCCCTTCCTGCCGTAGCTATGGGAGCAGGAGAGGACCAGCCCAAATGTCCTCTGCAGCTTGCGGGTGCTCCCTGGGAGCCCCTGGGTGTTACCAGCTGGTCCTCTGGTGGGCTGGAGGGGGGGGGGGGCAGCCTGTGTGGCACATTGGGGAGGACTGAGCCTGGCAGAGGGTCTCTGCGTTCCACTCGGGCTTGCATCTGCCCTCCCTGGGCACCGTGGCAGCGAGCTGCTGCAGGGCTGGGTGGTGGCAAACCTCCTTCCCTCCCAGAGGTTTCCTGCTGCAGCTGCGGAGTTACTGTTGTGTTTCGGCTCTGCCTGTGTGTCTTGCGTGTTGCTGGAGAGCCAAGGGGAGCAGAGGAGACCTCGGCCTTTGCTCCTGGCTTTGTCTGGGGGTCTTGCTCTGCCACTCCAGGGGCCCTGGGTGCTGTCTCCAGGGGGCAGCCAGGCCTGCGCTGTCCAGGTGGGCATAGGAACAGATGACGATGGAGCAGGAGCAGCTCCACTACCCCTTTAGGTGTGAAGTCCTGCTGCGGGCTGGGGCAGGGGCTGCCAACTGGCCCAGTTTTGAGGGATGCCTGGCTTGGGGTGAGCCCAGGTTGGGCCCCCCCCACCTCTAAACGCTGCACCCTGCCATGGGGGACTGCTGCTGGCTGAGGAGTGCTGCTGGGGGACCGGAGAGGGGACAGGGCCCCTCTTCGTGTCCTGGCCGCGCCCGGCTGTGTCCCCGGGCCGTGCCACCAGGTGGCAGGCATGTCTCGGCTGTCGCACACCCTTAACAGCGGGTGGCTCAGTGCAGGGCTCCCTGAGCATCGCTGCAGTCTGGGTACAGCAGGGGGGCCGAGGCAGGATGGATGCAGCCCCCCCGGACTCGTGAGCAGCTGGAACCAGGGGCCAAGGTCAGGGTGCCAGGCTGGAGGGAAGAGTGGGTGCCAAGCAGGGTCCCAGGGTGTGGTGTCCCCTCTTCAGCTCTGCAGAGGAACAACCCGAGAGTGCCAGCTCTCTGCCTGTTTTCCCCCCCCATGTTGTGGGTGGGGGAGACAGGCCTGGCGCACTGCAGCGGGGACCCCTGTGCCCTGTGCAACCTCCCCCTTCCCCATGGGTCTTGGCTGGAGACACAGCAAAGTGCTTTGCTGTTCTGGGCTGCGAACAGAGGGGTTTGTTTCCCAGCAGGTGGGCTCAACAGGTCGATAAAGTGCATTTGTATAGCCCAGCTTCTTCCCAGCCCATCGATCCCCTTCACAGCGCATCCTCCTGCCGAGGGGCGATGCGCCAGGTGTGGGGGGGCCCCTCCTGCAGTGGGCACAGCACAGCCTTCCCCTGGCTCCTGCCAGGCTCGCTTGCTCTGTGATGCAGCAAAGTGCTGCTCCGGTGCCAGCAGCTGAGCCAGTCCTGGCCGTTACCACCGGCAGTACGGCTGTGATGTGGAGCCAGGAGTGGACGGTGGGGGCACAGGGTCCTCCACTGCCTGCATTGGGGGACAGTTGCTGGAGGGGGGTGGCCAAAGCCAAGCCCCCTCCTAGGACAATGCTTTAATGGGTGTCCTGGGGTTGCAGCCCACCCCACGTGCTGGACAGGTCAAAGCCCCCTTTCCTGGGGGAAGGCAGTGCCCCTGGGTGCCCAGGGAACAGGAGAAGCGGTGGTATGGGGGGCACACAGTCCCCCCACGTGCCAGGCATGCCCTCCAGCCCCACGCCAGGCGCTGGAGCAGGGCAGGGAGGCTCTGGCGCCTGCCAGCGCCCACACCTCCAATTTAGGCAGCGCAGCGCGGCTGTTCGTGACTGAATGCACCGTGGCCCACTGCCTTCAGAGGGACGTGGTGTCCCTGTGTCCCCAGGGACTGACCTCAGGGAGGGGTGGGGGGAAGTTGTGGGACAGGGCCAGCTCCAGAAGTGCGTGGTGACGAGGCGGGACCCTCCTGAGCAGTGGGGAGCTCCCTCGGGCACCTGTCCCGCTGGGGCTGAGCAGCCAAGGTCCTTTGGGGCCAGGAGAGCTCCCGATGGCCTGATCCTGATGCAGGGTGTCTCAGGAGGGTGCTGGCCCGTGGCTGAAAGGCCAGATGCGGGCCCCAGCAGGGATGCAGAGGGAAGCAGGGTGACAGAGAGAGGTTTTTGGAGCAGGACCCTGGCAGGAGGAGATGTGGAGCAGTCCCTGAACGGGCAGAGCTACACTGCAATCTTCCCGTGCCTCAGTTTCCCCATTGCTAACCAGCAAAAGGGGTCTCTCCTCTGGATGGTGGGGGAAGAGTAAAGTCTCCAAGCCCCAGAGCACGTGGAGAGCCCAGGCTGGGGGGTGAGTGGGACACCAAAGGGACCCTGTGCCCTTTCCTGGCGGGGACGACAGGGTCAGGGCAGGGATCCAGATCCCCGGCTGCACAGGGCCAGCTACAGGGTGACCTCCAGGGCCTTGGCACCAACTGGGCTGTGGCTCCTTCCAGCACCTATAATAGCAGAATTAAAGATCACTGTTGATCTGGTTTTAAGGTTTGGGATTTTTCTGGCTAGCTTTCAACGTTATTAATATTAGAACTCCAGAGCCTCCTCTGCCCTGGCTTTCCAGGAGGCCCTCCGAGCATCACAAGCTCCTGCGCGCTAATTGAGGCGAGGAAACCGGCCAAGGCGTTGGCGTGAACAGCCTCTCCCTGGCGTTTGGTAATTGCTGGAGTTACCAGCCCATGGCAGAGCTTCAATACTCATGGTGGCCAGCCCCAGGCAAGCCTCACTTGCCGGCTTGGCAGTGTGCGTGGTTGCTAAAATGCTGCCTGCGAGCGAGAAAACATGCCTGCGCTGCCAGCCGTGGCTGATGGGGACTCAGAGTGCAGGGACACTGGTCTGGGGCACTCGATGCAGCAACGCATGCTTGGGGTGCTTGCAGGAGCTCGGCTCGGCCTCCGGGCTTCGTGTGGATTGGGTTGTCTCTCCCCAAATTTCCCTGTGCAGCAGGGGAGAGCCGACCAGGGCCACCTTGGCTATGTGTGCTGAGCGCTGGCCAAAGTCAGGCACCTGCAGCTCCCTGGGGTTTACATCCTGGGTGCTGAAAGCTGGCCTGGAATGGGGGCTGGTATGTGCTGCTGCGGGGGTATGGGCACGCACGTGTGTGTATGCACAGGTTTGTGTGTGCTTGTGAGCTGCCTGTGCATCCATGCGTGTATGCGTGTGCTTATGCACCTACGTGTGCACCTGTGCGCCCATACACGTGTGCGTGCCTGTGCTTACGCTCTTCTCCATCACCTTTCCCCACTCTGCTGCGGGAGAGTCAGCACAGCTGCATCCCCCGTCGGGTCCATCCCTCCTGTCCTGAGCTACTAAATGTGTGTGAAATCCTTTGGAATCGCCCCGGCATTGCTGTGCCCCCGGCAGCCCGCCTGTGTGCTGTGGGGTGGATGCTCTGGGGGCAGGAAGAGGGTAGTTGAGGTGGGGGGGTGCACAAAGGGTGGCCCCTTCCCTGGGGGCTGATGGCATCCCCCACTGGCAGTGGGGATGTGGCCCTGGATGGGTGGCTTTGTCACCCTGGCTCGTCTCCCCACCCAGCCCTGCGGGAGCAGCGTGGGTGAGGAAGGGGAGATGTGTCCCGGCTCCCTTGGCCACTCCACCCAGATACTGTTTTGACCAAGAGCCTGTTTCTGGCTCGGGAACTGCATGGTCCAGTTTTCCCTGCTGGGGTGGAAAAAAAGCTGGTTTTCATTGACTCGCCATCTGCAGCAACATGGAGCTGATTTGCAGCCCTGGGGGGTGGAGCAGGGGGTTCTGGTGCTGTTGGAAAAAACCAAAAGCAGATGGGGATCCCAGGGCCTGGGACCCACAGCCGCACCCAGCACAGTTGCCCACTGCCAGGCTGTGGCTGGGCGCCGGGCTGCACTCCGGGCACAGGCACCTCCCGCGTCCTGGGCACCAGGGCATCTTCCAGCGCCAGGGCAGGGGGATGCAGGCAGGGCCCTGGGGGTCCAGAGGGCAAGCTGAGCCCCCGGGTTTGTGCGTAGGGAGGTTGGTGTGCGACCCAGGCTGCCTCAGTTTCCCTCTTTCCCAGGGCACAGTGCACAAGCTGTGCACTGGGGGGGTCCCACACAGGCAGGCTGTGATTGACAGCAGGGTGCCATGGATACCGTGTGGTGCTGGAGGACCCACGGTGCTGGTGGGGGCAGGTAGTGTCTGGTCCAGCTCAGGGCACCCCACAGGGGGGTTCACCCGGCATCCCCCTCCAAACCCCCCCAGAGCCCCTCATCCAGCGAAGGGGAGCAGGTTTCAAAGCGCCAGCCCAGCCATGGAGGCGGCATGCACCGGAGCTGGGGTGATGGGGGTAACCCCTCTCCCCTCCAGGCTGATCCATGGGACATCTGCTGCCCCAGCCCCACAGCACTCCATGGGCAGAGGGGGGGGGGCGAGCAGCTCAGGCCCCTTGCCAGGCACAGGAGGGGGGGCCACTCGCCATCCCCGCTGGCAGGGAACTTGGATGGGAGACGGCTTCATGTCAGAAGCATTTTCACAGGAATTTGTTACCACCTACAAACATCTCGGGTTTTTCCCCCCCTCCCCCCCTTTTTTTTCCCCTTTAACAGCAACCAGACCTGAGGGGTGCGTGCGTGCGGGTGCGATGGGGAAATGGGGGCTGGGTTGGGTTTTTTTTCTTCAGTTCCTTGGAAAAAATTATTTGGTGCTCATTCCCCTCCTCCAAAGCCTGGGTTTGGGGAGAAACTGCTCCCTGCAGTGGGAAAAGCCAGGCGAAAGGGGGACAGCATTTCCCCCAGTGTACCCAACTGTGGCGTCCCTGTGGGGTAAGACCTGTTCTGGGCACCCTAAAACATCAGTGGGCTCTGGAAGCTGCTTAAAACCCCCAGCTCCATCCCTCTCCCCAGCCCGAGTCGCGGTGGGATGCTCCCGCAGCATCATTAGCACTCGTCTAGCCACTGCCGCTGCAGTTTGAACCCATTTAAAATGCACTTGAAAAGGGCGGATTTGATGGGAGGAATGTGACGGGTTTTTGTTCTCCGAGCCCCCCGGTTGAAGATGTGCGTAATGAAGAGCTGTGACTTTCACTTGGGTTATTTTGGGATGGACTACTTTTTTTTCCTGAGCTGGTGGAAGACCATCAAAGCGGCACTTTGAAAAATGTCCCAGTGTATAAATAACTCTGCTGAGAGCAGAATAACGCGGGCTCCCGCGCGCGCCGAGACGAGGCAGACGGCATCTGCCGAGCGACGATGCATTATAAAAAGGAATTATTCATCCCTTCTTCTAATTAACCGGGTACCGCTCCCCTGCGCGGGAGGGATGGCCCGGCACAGGAAGCGCTCCCAGCTAGGCCGGCAGAGCGGATGCTGCCCCCCGGGGTCCCCCCTGTGCGTGTCCCCCCCCCAGACCCACCTGTCCCCCAGCACAGGCAGTGGGTGGGTGCAGGCAGGTTGGCGCTGCCCTGCCATGGGGGTGGGCGAGTGGGATCAGCAAGCCTGAATCTCTGGGGAAATCACTCTCTCTGGAAAACACCTGATCTGCCGCCTTGACATCCCAATCCTCTACACTGCCCTCCTCCTTGCTGAAATCCAGGCAGAGGGAGCAGGATGGGGGGCAAGCCCCCAGCACCCCACTAGCTCGTGGCTTCCTAAACTGCATTTTACGGTGCCTGGGTCCCACTCTCGTTGCATGGGGCACCCTGCAAAGAGCAGCCTGTGGCCACAGGAGCCACATAGATCTGCCCAGAGACCGGGAGATGCTCAGCTCAGCCGCTCCCAGGGACGGGTTCTGGGGAGATCCCAGAGGGATGGGAGCAGAGACCGGGGCCCCACACCCCCAGCATTGATGGTGGCAGCAGCCGGGCAGGCTCAGCATCGTGGCTGTGCCCTGGCAAGGACACAGTGGCCGGGACCTCCCAGGAGGGAGACTAATTTTAGGAGTGCTCCGGAGGGGCTATTTTGGACCCTTTGCTCTGTGTGAGTCACCTGCTATTTTTCAACCCCGCTGGGGCTATTTCCGTGGCAGGGTGATTTATGCAGGCTGGGACAATGCTGCTGCCCCTCGCCCAGGGGCTTGGAGCCCAAAGCCATGCTGGGTGCACAGACCCCCCTGAGCAGCATTCAGGGAGGGTCCCCAGGAGTGCCAGGGATGCCCATGGCCAGGTGGACCAACCTGGAGCCCATCCCAACTCCCTGCCACCTTCTTGGGGGACTGCAGGGTTGGGCTTGGAGCCCCTCGATCATCCTCCAGTGCTTCTCAGGATGGATGGATGGGGAGAGGCTGGAAATTGTGGTGGGATAGGATGGGGATGCAGGTGGCAGCTATGGGAATGGGGACTTCTCAGTCTAGGGGGGTGCTCGGGGCTGAACGTCCCATGGGCCACCTGCTCCCCACTCTACTGGGCTCCCCCTCCCCAAAACCTGCTGCCTCGGAGCCTGCCAGGCACAAACCTGGCTGTTTCGGAGTTGTCAGAGCGACGTGATGCACCTTTCGGTTACCATGGCAACCTCCTCGAGAAGTTTTTAAAATTCAGGCAAGGTAATTTCTCCTCGCCGCTGCGATTTTGTTATCGCTTGGCTTGCTGTTCCCCAGGGATGTGGCGCCCTGCCTTGCTCCTCCGACAGCAAGGTGGGATCTCAGAGATAAGAAGCGCTGGGGCTGGTTGGAGGTGTGGGGAAGGGGGGCGAGCGGGGGCCCTCCCTGCACCCTGTTAGCAGCCCTGGCCCCGGAGACGTGGGCTGGTACCTAATGAGCATACGTGAGCTCGGGGAGAGCAGAGAGATGGGCAGATGGGGGGGTAAAGGCAGGGGTG
>WKFP01015173.1:2305827-2326982 GCA_011057875.1 Pterocles orientalis
GGGGATGGGACCCTGCTGGGTGCTGGGGCGGGGGGAGCCAGCCGGGCGGGGTGAGGATGCTGCAGGCTGAGGGGGGTGAGGAGGCTCCTCACCTGGGCAAGGCTTGCGGTTCGTGTGGAGGAGCGTGCTGCAGCGGTGCTCACTGCCGCACTCACCTCGCTCTGTGCGTGGGGCTGGGCACCCAGGGAGGTGAGGCTGGGCCCCCGGTTCCTGCCCCCCACCCTCCAGCCTGCAGAGTGGGGTTTGGCCATGCCCCTGTACCGGGCTGGCTCCCAGCCCTCCCTGGAGGATGCTGCGTGCTGGTGGGGGATGAACAGTGGAATGGGGAGATGTGGGGGCTTGTCCCCCCTTGGAGAGGTGGGGATGGGTGCAGCAAACTGACGTCCCTCCCTCCTGTGCCCTTCTTGGCAGGCTCGGCCCCCCCCAAACTCCCCTCGGTGCCCCAGCGCGTGCCCATCATGCCCGTGGTGGGTGTCCTGCTCTGGGCCACCCTGCTGACGCTGGGCTGGCGGGCCGCCCACCCCAAGGACCACGGCCCTGCAGCCCCCCGCGTCCAGCTCTCCTTCAAAGGTAAGAACCAGCGGCAGGGCTTGGGGAGTGGGGTGGGACCCCAGGGAGGTGGAGGAGACCTGGGACACCCCAGTCGGGGTTGCTCTGCCTCCTCTTCCTCGCCCGGGTGGGGCATCAGCAGGCTGCACACCCAGAGATCTGCCTGGGGATCCATATCCCAGTGTGGCTGAGCTCCCAGTCTGCCCCCATCCTCCCAGTCTGGGGTGACTGGTGGCCTGCCCAGTCCCCCCCTGTACACCTCCCTTTGCAGATGGGTGACTGGGTGGCTCCCTCCATCTGACGAAGCTGGGTGCTGAGGTGTGGGGAGCCCCCCCGGCAGCACCCTGAGTCCAGACAGCAGCATGACACTGTCCCGACCCCCCCAGCTGGTATTAACTGGGAGGGGAGCTGGCAGGGAGCCGGCAAGAGGCAGGAGGGGGGCTGCTGGGTGGGGGGAAGGAGGTTAACCCTTTGGTACCAGGGCTGCCTGACCCACCCAGCCCGCTCTGGGAGCTGGCGGGATACCCCAGGGTCAGCTTTGGGGTGCACTGTGGTGGTGGAGGGGTTGAACTGAGCTCCTGATGCAGGGGTGCTGCGAGGGGGCGAGATGGGGGGCAGTGAGGCAGGGGTAGGGGTTGCAAACCTTGAGGAGCGGAACAAGAGTTGCCCCAGTGGCACAGTGTGCCAGCACGATGCATTCGGTGCTGCTGTCGCCCTGGGGTCAGCTGCCCACTTGGATGTGTCCCAGCCTGGGCATACGTCAGGAGGGTGATGGGCACGTGGAGTCTCGTGCCCCCTCCTCATGGGGTCCCTGGGGAGGCGAGCCGCCGCAGAAGAGCCGGGGCCAGGGTGCCTGTGCCCTGCCATGCCTTTGCTCCCCAGTCGCATACTGAATTGGGAAGCCCTGGGTGCGGTGGCAGAGGCCAGCAGGAGGGGCCTGGGGGGCTGGCAGCAAACACGGGGCAGGCAGGGCAAGGCACTGGTGTTGGCAGGAAAAATGGCTGGTATGAAGATGCTGGGGACAAGTCCGGGCTGGAAAGGAGTGAGCGGTTTCTCCCTGCGCGGCAGGCACTCATTTCCTCTCCGAAAGGTGGTTTTGGAGGGTTTTCAGGGGCTGTTTGGCCACTGACATTTCCCGCTCAGGGATGTGTCCCTCACTCCTGCTCAGGGCATCCCTTCCTGGCGGCTGTGGAGCAGGGAGGCTCTGGTGCAGCCCCGGCTGGACCCGACGAGGTGTGTGTTAACGCCTGCGCCGTCCTGCAGCCCTGGTGTCCCGGGGAGTGGGATTAATTCCGGATAAATGTGGTTAGTCCTGCTGTGCACAGTGGGGGCTGGTTTGGAGTTGGTTTTTGGCCCTGTCTGGGTGGAGTGGGGGGGTCACTGGCCATGCCTAGGGGACCTGAGAGCGTCTTCCCAGTGCTGCTCTCGGGATGTCCGGTCCTTCTCCCTCCTCACGGGCAGCAGTAGCCTGACAGGGTCTGGCTGGTGCTGCCGGGAGGCGGGATTTGCGGTGGGAGAAGGGCTGGTTTGCACTTGCACATGGAGGAGAAATGCTGGCGGCATGCCTGATCCCAGCACGCTGGGATGGGGGGGGGATGACACGGACGGGGGATGCCGCTTACCCCTTCCCTGCCCGCACTCCTGTGGCGGTGGCAATGGCAGGCAACTAGCCTGGGGTCTTCCTTGAGGGCCAGCAGGGAGCTGCACGCTGAGCGGCTGGTAAGCGGCTTCCCCGAGTCAGTAACCCACCCACAGCTTCCTCAGAGCCATGGGACTGCAAGACTTGGGGTGGCAGTGGCGCTCCCTGGCGGGTCCAGCCCCTGGTACCCACATTCCTGGCCCCAAATCCCCCAGGGCAGCTGCAGGCAGTGGGGCTAGGTGTGATGGGAGCGGGGCTGTGGGACACTGGTGTGATGAGTTGGGGTGGGCTCTGCCAGTGGGAACACGGCGTGGTGCTGCAGGGTGCCTGGTGGCCATTGGGTCCCCACTGCCACCATCCCTCTGGCTGAAGCATCTCCATGCCACAGCACTGCCCTGAGGGACCGAGGTGGCCGTGGCCTCGTGCTGGCGCTCGGCGGGGTGCCGGGGAAGGAGATGTGCCAGCCAGAGCCGCCGTGTTCCTGCGTCCCTCCCCCCAGCGCCTCGCCTTGGCCGCACTGCTGGAGCCCCGCCAGCCGCGGGAGCGTCCCTGGGTTTGTTTGCCTTTGGTTGTTATCGCGTGCCGGAGGTTTGTCGCAGCTCCCCGGGGCCTGCGTCATCCTCTGCACAACCCCAGCGTCTTCGAGTGCTTTAAAAAAAATAGATATATAAAATAACCAAGCAGTAGGGACGGGGCTGGAGCCTAGGGACGGGGTTGGAGCCAAGTGACGGGGTTGGAGCCCAGCTCCTTCACCCTGATGCAGGGTGATGGGCTGCGCAGGGTCATCCCCCAGTCCTGCCCCCTCATGCAGTGACCCCCATGGTCCCTGTCCGTCTGTCCTCCCTCTCAAGGCTTTCCTGTCCGTGTGTCGGCAGGAGGAAGGTGACTGTCACAATGCCGGGCACGGAAAGAACAGTGCTGGGAGCGGCTCCGCCACAGCTCCCTTTTGCCAACAGCTCTTCCCAGATCTCAGCCCAGTGCTGGCCAGAAATAGGGTGGATATTTTTAATCATCTCCTTGCTAACAATTCCGCCCCCCGTCCCAAATCTCCCGTACACATCCTGCAGCCCCCTCTCCCCTGGGCCTTCCTCCGTGCCAGGGGCTCGGTGCTTTCCCCGTGAGGATGCAGGAGGTAATGGTGATGATGATGATGGTGGTAGTGATGGTGATTCATGCCTCTGTGTCCTGCTCCCGTCCGGCGTGGGAAAAGCGTGCGGGAAGGAAGGGTGGGCTCTGGCCCCGCATTGCCGCGGGAAGCCCTCAGGGTCAGGGCTCTCCGTGGGGCTTCAAAGGGGGAGCCGCTCCCCCTGCCCCGCAGCAATGGCAGCAGCCCTGCCCGCACCTCTTGGAAAAACCACGGCACAGGTCCAGCTGGGGGGCAGCCCTGGCTGGGAGGGGCTGGCTGTGAGGCAAGGCAGTTCCTGTGGGGGGGGAAATATAACTTTAAAAAGAATAAATCAAGCAGTGGAGTCTCCTCTTGGCTCTGCTGCCAGACTCCTGCGTGACTGTGCTCCTGGTGTCCTCGTGCCTCAGTTTCCCCTCCCACCCCGCTGGCATCTGGGCTGGCGGCTGTGGGACATCGGCACTCTTGAACTGGTGCAGGGGGGTGGCAGATGGCTGGAGAGGAGCCCGGCGAGGGGACTGTGTCCCCTGGGCCACCCTGGCGCCCTCCTAAGCTGCTGCAGCTGTGGGCACTGCTTGGTGACAGCAGGCTGGAATAAATGTGGGGGGGGACACAGTGGGGACACGTGGGCAGGGCCAAGGGCTCAGGGACAGCCAGCCCTGGGGATGTGCTGGGACAACCAGTCTCCATGCTGGTGTGGGTTGGGGGGTGCATGGGACCCCTGTGCTGCTCCTCACACCCCTCAAAGGTTGGGGGGACCTCGTGGTCCCCTCTCCCTGGGGGACAGGGACAGGGGGCTGAGCCCTGCGACCCCTAAGAGGATTTCTCTAGCTGGGGTGGGGGGGTGGCTGTGGCAGTGCCCCTCACCCACCAGGACCGGCTGCTGCTGGGGCTGAGCCCCCTGGGCTCTGGCTGCGAAGCTCCATAAGCTCTTTAAACTCTCCCCCCCCCCCCCCAAAAAAAAAACAAACCAAAACCAGTATGATTTCAGCCCCACTAGTCTGTCTCTAATAAGCTCATTATCCCTTGGATGAGCGATGCTCCTTCTGGAGCAGCACAGCCAGCATGTCTGTTCTTGGGGTCCTGGTGTGTCCCCCCCCACCTGGGGCACCCCCAGCCCTTTTGGCATGGAGCAGGTGGCCTGGAGAAGCCATCCCCTTCCCACACTGCCTTGCCTGGCTCTCGGGGACTGCGGAGGAAAATAATGTTGAAGAATACAAAGAAAAGCCCCAAAGGTGGTGGGTGGAGACCCCCCCCAGCTCAGCCCTTTGGTTTTGTGGGGATGAAAGTGGTTTTTCCATAGCAGAGCTCCTTCCCAGCCGCCAGAGCATCCCCTGGCCCAGCTCCTCCATGGGACCGAGTCCCTGTAGCTGGGGGACACTCGGTGGGGATGGGTCACCCGGTCAGTGATGCTCCCTGGGACACGTCCCCCTGCGAGTGCTTCAGGCAGGCTCGCTGGGGAATGAATCAGTGGTTTCGGCTGAAAAAATGTGGGTTTTCTTTCTTTTTTTTCATTTTGTTTTTTGGGCTGAGCCCAGCCTGTCAGGCAGCGATGGTGGAGGGAGCACCTGCCCGGCCCTGCTTTCATCCAGAGGGATGTGACCCGGGTGGCCGTGGCACCCGTCCCTGTCCCCTGCCACGGGGGCAGCCGGGTGGGTGCTGGGTGCTGGTGCGGGTTTATGCTCTGGGGGGGGCTGGAGATGGGGGGTGGAAGGCAGCGAGCGGGAGCTGGAGCCATTTCATCTCCGAGCCCCAACACAGCGGCTTCGGTTTCTTCCCACCTGTGAATCGGTTAAATGGGAAAAGAGCTTGGCTGGGGGCCACGGAAACTCTCTTATTACATGTAATTAGCTTAATTACATCATAAATAATCCATCAAGGGGTAGTGGAGTGATGCTCAAACAAATAAGCAATTCTGCTTTCATCGGGCAACCCACCCAGCTCTTTGATCAGCCCCATTGACAACAAACGTGTTAAACGGGCAGGGGGACGCGGGGGACACAGCCAGCCCCCCTGGCATCATCCCCATCCCTCCCCTCTGCCGGGTACCCCAAAAGCTGCATCCCAGCCTGCAAATGGGGAAAAAATTGGGGAGGAACATCCCTTAAAATTTGGGGCATGCTTTAAATTGTATGTGGGATAAAGGCTGCGGGCTGGAGCCGGGATTTATCCCTGCTTGGCCGTGCTCCCTCGGGATTGGCGCTGGGCTCCTCCATCGGCATTTGGAATGGGTTCAGTCCCCCCCCCATGCAAAGTAAGGGCTCCCTAAGGGCTCTGCCACCGCCAGCCGGGGGGGGGGAGCAGTTATTGAATATAAACACGCCGTGTAATTTACATGCTAATTATGTTGAATGCGCTACAAGCCCATAATTAGAAACTAATTAGGTGAGATCGCCTGGAGTTGGTTGGGGGGTGCAGCGATGGTGCACCTTGGGGGGGTGACCGGCTCCTCATGGCGTTAACTCTTGGTGCCAGCACCTTGATGTTTGGAGGGCTGGGGGGATTTGGGGTGCTGGGGTGTGCAGCCTGTCAGGATGTTTGGTTTATTGGGGACCCCCAAAATCTCACCCTGGATTGGAGACTGACCCTGGCTATGGTAACAGACTGTGCCGATGGGCAGGGGGGCAATAGTGGCAGCCGTGCCACCCAGCAAGGGCGGGGGTGTGGGGGTTGCCAGGTAGGCAGCTGCCGGAGCTGTACATTCAGCCTGAATTTGGATTTCCAGGGGGGAATTTGGCTGTGCAGAGTGTGTGTCGGCCGAGCTGAGCATGGCCGCTTGTTGCCTGCCAAGGGTCTGTCGGGTTCCTGGCCACCGGCATCGCCTGAGGGTGTGGGGTAATTAAATCTCAGTGCCTTAGGCCACTAACGATGCTGGGGAGGCAAGTCTGGGGGTTCTCTGGGGGAGCTCTGTAGGATGCTGCGAGGGGATGGTCCCCAGAGGGGCCACTGCGGCTGCGATGCCGGGCAGCTCCAGGCTCCGGTGCTGGGCAATTAAAATGGGATTAGGCTCCTGGCCAGCTGGGAAGCTCTGCTGTGCCGGGGCTGGTGTGGGGATGCAGGAGGGAATTTACTCATCAGGGTACATCCACTAATGAGCCAGTTTCGCCAGCCCTGGGGGCTTCCCCCTGTCCTGCTCTGTCCCCAGGGTCCCCCTGGCTGCGGGGGCAGGTTTGGGGGCGCGGTGGCGGGGGATTAGGAGGGGACCGCAGGGGGCTGGCGGTTTGGGAGGTCAGAGGTTGGGGCAGGGGCTCGCCCACCCCTCCATCCCCTTTGGAAAGGGCATCACGGGGCAGCGGGTCCGTCACCGCCCTGCTTTGGGGGTGTCCCCTCTGATCGCTGAGGCGTGGGGTGCTGAATGGGATCCCCAGCGGGGGGCCAGGGCCCTTTGTGCTGCTGGCTGTGTCCCTTGCTGAGCCCCAGGGCTGGCTGTCCTGATGGACGTGGGATGTTTGGGACGGCTGCTGGCACAGGACCCTCCACCGCCATGCACACCCCCCCATGTGCACCCCCCCATGCGCCCCCATCCAAGATCCGCCCCCATCCGAGATCCACCCCCACCATGCTGTTGGGACAGCCGAGGGCATGGGGCAGGCAGGGGCTGTCCCCAGTGCGTGCAGGACAGGCAGGGGACACTGGGACACTGTGGGGACGCTGTGGGTGGTGGGTGGCCAGCATCTGGAGCCCAGATGGGGGAGGTGGGAGGAGCAGTGCACTGTGGGGTGGGTGGGTGGCCCCCTCCAGACCCCCCCCAGGCCCTTCATCCTTTGCGCTGTGCCCCCCATGTCTGCCATGGTGGGGCCCCCCTGCCTGCAGCCTGCAAGTCCCCTTGTGCCCACTGTGCTCGCCTCTCTGTGCGTCCCGGCAGCCCCCCGGGTGGGGAAGCTGATGTCACCTCCCGTGACGCTGTTTCCCGCAGTGTGCCCCGGCAGGTTTCCGCCCGTGGTGCCCAGCACGTACTGGCCTCGCCGCTACGGCCAAGAGGGGATGGGGGGGCTGCAGGTCCCCGCCATGGGGATGGGGACCAATGCTGCAGCCATGGGATGGAGCAGGTTCTCCTGGTGACACTGGGGGCTTCCCTGGCCATCAGGAGGGTGGTGCCCACATGCCAGCCCCCCAGCAGCCCCCAGAATGCCAAGCAGAGGGTCCCCAGGGCTGTGCAAGGGGGTCCCTGGCAGCACCAGGGTGCAGGGCACAGCGTCCCCATCCCTCCCCAGAGAGGGCAGACCCCCACATCCCCCAGGTGGCCAGGATGGGAAGAGCCCCTGGGGACACCCGTGGGACACCCATGGGACGTCGTTCCCCTGTGGGGCAGGAGGGCAGGAGCTCAACTGATGCCTGGCATCCTGGCTGGCAGCAGGGCTGGAACCCTGCCCAGCCCTGCCTGGAACTGGCATGTGCCTTCCCGCTCCCCCCCGTGGGACCCGCTCCGCCCCCGCCCCGCAAGGGGTGTCACCAGGGGCTGCCCCCAGTGCCTGGCGCCTGCACAGGGCATGCCGTATGTGGAGGGACAAAGTCTGGGGCAGGGATGGTCGTGGGGCCAGTGTCCCATGGGGGTGGCATCCAAAAGGGGTGACGTGGGGCAGATGGCATCCCATGGAGGTGGCATCCGATGGCTGGAGGTGGCATTTGATGGCTGTTGGTGGCATACAAAGGGGGTGACACCTCCAAAGGGGAGGCCATTTGGGGCAGATGGCATCCCGTGGGGCTGTCATCTGATGGCTGTTGGTGGCATCCAAAGAGGTGATATCTCCAAAGGGGGGTGATACCTCCAAAGGGGTGGGACCTCCAAAGGGCGTGGTATCCGGGCCAGATGTCATCCCATGGAGACGGCATCTGATGGCTGGGGGTGGTATCCAAAGTTGGTGACACCTCCAAAGGGAGTGGCACCTCCAGAGGGGGTGGCATCCAGGGTGGATAGTGTCCCATGGGGGTAGGGTGCTCTGTTTCTCGCGTGCCCTGGCCCCTGCCACGTGGCCCTTGGCACTGGCCCACATCATCTGCAGCACTTCTGCCTTCCATCTGGCTGCCTCATTGCACTTGTGAATATTCATGACCCTCATTATCCTCTTTTACGCATTGCTCCCACACTCGGGCTAAAAATAACTTCCCGGGGGGGTTGGGGATGGGGTACGCGGGGTGGGGGAGAGGCTCATCCCCTCCCCGGGAGCCAGCTCCTTGGGGTCCCAGCTCCCCCATCCAAGGAGCCAGTGGCCTGGCTGGGACATGGGGTCACAGGGCTGGAGAGGGACAATGCTGAAGATTTTGGGAGGTGTGGGCTCTTGGCTGGGGTGCCAGGGAGCCCCGCCTTTCTGACCCATCTCAGTGGGGAGTTCCACGCCCTGCTATGGGGCTCCCAAGCCCAGGTCCTGCTGCCCCCTCCCTTGGCCACCCTTGGTTGTCCCAACCAGCCATGAGCATCTCTGTCATTCTCCCATGTCCCTTGTAGAGGTGGCAGCATCATGGTGGACATGGGGGGGGAGGTGGGCACTATGGGCAGGAAGGTCCCCACTTTGTCTTGCAGGAGGTTCTTCAGCTGGGACCAGGCTTGGAGTGGGGCAGGGGTAGCACCAGGGAAGGCAGGGGTCGTTGGGCTGCTGACACCTGCCCCTTTTGTCCCCGCAGAGCTGAAGGCCACAGGCACGGCACACTTCTTCAACTTCCTCCTCAACTCCAGCGACTACCGCATTCTGCTGAAGGACGAGGACCACGACCGCATGTACGTGGGCAGCAAGGACTACGTCCTCTCTCTGGACCTCCACGACATCAACCGCGAGCCCCTCATCGTAAGCTGCCATTGCAGGGCGTGGGTGGGAGAGGTGCAACTGGCCCCCTGGGACGGGTGTTTTGGGTGCCAGGGCCAGAGCTGGATGGGCATCGTGGGTGCTGGTGGGGAAGAGGTGGGGCTGGGTGGGAGCCGTGGGTCTCCCCTGGGTTGGTGTCTCCACAGATCCACTGGCCCGCGTCCCAGCAGAGAATCGAGGAGTGCATCCTGTCGGGCAAGAACAGCAATGTGAGTGGCCACCACAAACCATTTCTGGTAGGGGCAGCAGGGTTGGTGGCCAGCACTGGAGGGGCATCTGTGTCCCCGTGTCCTGCCCTGGGAAAGACATCCCCCGGGTCCCCTGCAGCCAGGACAAGGTGGCACTCCATGGCATCATGGTGTCCTGTCACCCATTCTGTCCCCAACATGCAGGTCCTGGAATGCTTCATGGGCGAGTCTGAGCTCCCCACCCTGCTTCCTCCCACCAGCCATCCCATGCCTCATGCCATCCCATGCCAACCCGTGCCCCATGCCAACCCATGGCCCCACTGCACAGCCCCCCTGCCATGTCCCATGCCAGCCTTCCCCCCCTCCCAGCTGCTTGGCCTGCCAGCTCCTACCCCGTGCCAGGGGGTTGGACCCCATGGTGCCCACCTCAAAGTGGGTGCTGGGAGGCGATGGGAAAGGGGGTGTCCCTGTCCCCTTGCTGGGGTTGACACCCCCCTCATTTGCTTCCCAGGGGGAGTGCGGCAACTTCATCCGCCTGATCCAGCCCTGGAACCGGACCCATCTCTATGTGTGTGGCACTGGTGCCTACAACCCCATCTGCACCTTCGTCAACCGTGGGCGCAAAGCCCAGGTGAGGGGTGGGAGGGACAAGGAGGGACAAGGCAGTGCCCAGCCTGGCGGTGCCGGCACAGCTGCCACAGCACTGCAGCGGGGTGCGGGAGGGCGGAATGGTGTGGCTGGTGCCAGGAGGTTTGGGGGGCAGAGGGTTGGGGGACAGCAGCAGGCGGGGGGGTGACAGTGGCTAACGGAGCCGTGCTGCCAAGCGGGGCCGAGACGTCTCTGCAGACCGAGGATTTCTCTTCACGCCAGAACTGGGCTGCCCTGGCTGGATCCCAACACCAGCTTCCACATGATGTGCCCTCCTGGCCACAGCCACTGATGGATCTGTGCTGGGGTGAGGGACGTGTGCCCCCTGGCTTCCCACCTGCCACCGGGCACTGAGCCCCTCGCCACGGATACACAGGATGCCCGGCACCATGCCAGCCATGGTGCTGCACAGGGACAACCATGGCAGGGGTCGTGCTGCTGCATTCGGCTGTGCCGGAGGTGTCCCTGGATGGATGTCACCTGACCCTGAGGACCACGGCGTGCAGCAAGAGGGTGGCGCCGGAGCTGTGTGCCACCAGGCTGGATGCACGGCAGATGGAAGAGCGCTTTCGGGATGGCCCTGGGAAGGAGCCAGGCTCTGCAAGTAGCGACGCAGGCGTCCTGGGGGACCCCGAGCCCTGCGAGGTGTCTGTCCCCCCATGCCAGGGTGGCAGGTCTTGGGCTGTGTCCTCTCCTGTGGTCAGGGCGAGCCGGGCACCACCAGCCCGAGCCGACAGAGGAGCACGGCGCTGGACGTGGGGGACAGGCGTCTGCCCCGGTGCCCCCAAACCTGGCACAGGCACCAAGAGAGGCAGGTGCTGCTTGGGCCGCTCCAGACCGGGACCGGATTGGGAATGCATTGGGACTGGCTTGGGACCAGACTGGGCAGTGGCAGCATCTGAGGAGGTCCAGGGGTGTGGTGCAATTGAGGACAGCATCCCGTCCCACGGAGCCAGCGGTTGTGCAGCGGGGACAGGGGTCCTGGTGACCCCCATGGTGCCAGTAGCTTCCCCCATGCGGCAGCTCCATGCCAGGGTGTTGCTCCTCTGTGCAGTGCAGTGCCAGCTGGGTGGCAGGTGCCACCTCTGCGTCCCCAGGTGTGAGCCCAGACTGGGTGGCTGCAGGCAGCCGCCTCTCTGCGCTCTCCTGCCCTGCACCAGAGCATCCCAATTCTGCAGGAGAGAGCAGGATCTGCCCTGGAGAAGCTCCTGCTGAAGGCCAGCCCTACTGGGAGCATCCGGGGACCCCTGCCAGCAGCCCTGCTCTTGGGGTCCCCCTGCCAGCCCCCACTCCGGGGGTCCTGCCCCCCCGCCCTAACTCTCTGCCCTGCTCCTTCTCCCCAGGGGTTTCCGCCGAGCCAGCCGGGAGGCCGGGAAAGCAGATCCGCCGACGGCCCCCTCAGCCCAAGACCAGCACAGAGCAAGGTGGGAACCGGGCTGGGAGCCTGCTGCAGCCGTGCCCACCTCTCCCCTGGGCACACAGAGCCGCAGGCTCCTTCTCCTTCCCGCTGGCATGCTTCCGACCCCCAGGCCGGGTGCCCTGTGCCATGGGCATCCCCGCCAGCTCCTGCCCTCCCAGAACAGCATCCTCTGGCCACCAGCCTGGCATCTGCTCACACGGGTTCCCTGCGGGGGACACTCAGGGACAGTGGCCCCCTCTGACCCTGCACCGGCTTTGCCTGGCTTCGGGCTTGCTGTGCCCCATGGAAGCAGGACCGGATGTCAGCAGAGCCATGGGAATCGGGATAGTGCATGGGAGGATGACAAGGCGATATGCAGGATGTGTTTTGGTAGGGTCTACAGAAGCATCACTGAGCAGCTGCTTTGCCCTGCCCTGGGAGGGGCTTGTGCCATCTTCTTGTGCCGGCTTCTGGGGACACCCAGCACCCAGCCCGCCCTGACAGTGTCACTCCCCCGAACCTCTCCCCTGCAGACTAACGTGGGTCGATGAACGTGCTGGGGAGCGCGTGGGGCACCCTACGGCATCCAGGGCTCCCCTCTGCCTGTTTCTCTGCCCCAGTGCCCGCTGGGGAAGCGCTGGTGCTGTTTCAGCCCCTTCAGCTCCCCCAATTCCTCCCTCCCTGCTGGATCTGATCCCAGCATCTACAGGGAGAAGCTGGCGCTTGCTGGTGGCTGCCGACACCCCCTTTCTGGCCGTGCTGATGTGTTTCTGGGCACATTAACCAAAAGGCAGTGCTTACACCAGCAGCAGCTTGCGGGTGAGGCGGTGTGGCGGGGCCAGGCTGTGCTGGAGCCCGGCTGTCCCCATGAAGGGTTTGCCTGCCTTGGGAGCGGGGCTGGTGCCAGGCAGAGGAGTTTGTGACGGTGACAGTAGCACAGGTAACATGGTGCAGTGATGGGGATGGCAGGAGCATGGCCATGCCTGTCTGGGGCTGGGGTGCCCCAGGAGGATCTGGCATGAGCAAAGCCTCTGGTGTGAGATGTGCAGGGTGAGCATCCTGCTCCCACCCCTCCTGCCCTTCCCGGTGCCGGGGGCTCTGCCAGGACCCTGTTTGCTTCTCCACAGATGGTGGCAGCCACCATTTCTGTCACCCCTGTGTCAAAGCCAGGGCACAGGACCTGCAGGCAGCTCTGCCAGCCCAGTTGGGTTGCCCAAGGTCCCCTGCCGTACCCGGGCTCCCCACAGGCGCTGCCATGCTGCTGCTTCGTCCTGACCCTGGGGGTCCATACACTGGGGGTGAGGTGTGACCGGGTGGGGCCAGCCTGGCCCTGCCTGTCCCCCACCACCACTGGCAGAGGATGTTGCATGTGTCATGGAGGTAGTTTGGGTTTCTCCCTTGGCCAGGGACATGTGACGGTGCTGGGATGGCTGTGGGGAAGGCAGAGGTGACAGCGGGGAGACAGCTCCTGACAATGTGGGGGAATCCCCCTGTAGTGGGCACAGCATTTCACTGTGATGCCACACAGATGGCACCCGCTGGAAGGTGGGTCCTGGCAGGAGGAGCATGGTGGGTCTGGCAGCCGAGCTGTGCTGAGCTGTGCTGCTGGCCAAACCCCGCCTGCTGAAGCCACTGGAGCTGCATGACTTGTAGCCAGCCAAGCGACACCCCATGATGTGCAGCACGGCCAGAGTGAAGAGGTGGCTGAAGGAAGATGTTTGCCCAGAAGCGGGCGTGGAGGATGATGCCCCATTTCAGCCTGTCAGCTCGGCCAAGTCTCCAAGGGACGGTGAAGCACCCAGGAACATTGGAGGAGTAGCTCAAGGAGGCTACAGCTTCTCAGGAGACCTGCAGACCCCCAGTGCGGTCCATCCACAGCCATCCTCGCTGCTGGGTTCCATCCTGGAGGACGCTGCAGCTCCCAGTGGGCTTCAGAAGGTGCTGCAGGGATGGAGGGGTGAAAGTCTAACTAGCTCCTCTGTTTGCTTCCTTCTCCAGGATTATATCTTCTACCTGGAGCCGGACAAGCTGGAGTCGGGCAAGGGGAAGTGTTCCTATGACCCCAAAGTAGACACTGTCTCTGCATTAATAAGTGAGTCCTGTAGCTCCTCAGGGCTGGTGCTGCCTGCATTGGGCAGAGGGAACACGCAGGCAAGATGGGACAGCTGCTCCCACCATCCTCCTGCGTTGCCCCAACATCCCCAAGGAGTCAGGCTCCTGCCCCTGCCACTCCTGCCTGCCCCAGCTGTGGGTGGCCCGGGACCTGGGACGCCCAGTCCTTGGTCACCCAGCCCAGTGAAGGTGGGGGTCCTGGGCACAGACCAGTGCCAACCTCCCAAGCTCTCTGGGATGGCCACAGGCAGTGGCTCTTTGTTGCCTGGTGGCTACTGGCCAGTGCTGGGGCTGGATGGAGCCCGGGGCAGTGGGAGAAGGTGGGCGGCCGGGACTAGGTGGGGGTCCCCAGCTGATCTCTGCCCTCTGCAGATGAAGAGCTTTATGCTGGTGTCTACATCGACTTCATGGGCACGGACGCAGCCATCTTCCGCACCATGGGCAAGCAGACAGCCATGAGGACAGACCAGTACAATTCACGCTGGCTTAACGGTGAGTTTGGGTGTCGTTGGCCCAGGTTCTCTGGGGACCCCATGGCTCCAGCCCTAGAGATGAGACATGTCGTGTCATACTGCATCTTTGTCCCAGGACAGAGAGAGTAGCCAGCATGGGCAGGCGAGTGGGTGGTGGTGTGGGATGGGTGGGTGAATGAGTGATGGTTGACGGTTGATGGATGGGTGGACAGATAATGGATTAACAGATGATGATGGATGGGTGGATGGATGGATGAAGGGTGGGTAAATGGATGGATGGGTGGATGGATGGATAGAAGGATGGATGATGTATAGATGGATGGGTGGGTGGGTGGATGGAAAGCTAAGCAGAAGAGCAGAGGGATAGCAGTGTTGGGTATAGTTACAGACGTGCTGGGGGCTTCACTGGGCAGCAGGAGCAGCCAACTGGCAAGAGATGGGGCTGGCTCTGCTGGAGTCTGCATGGGTTTCTGCAGGGCTGAGATGTCAACCATGTCGCCTGCAGTCAGTGACCCTGAGCGCTCGTCCTGCCCCCTTGGAGCACCCCTGCCCATGGGGCAGCAGCTGAATAAACAGAGCAGAGCAGATGGGCTGGTCCTGCCGTGTCGGGAAGCCGGCAGGGTAGTAACTCGAAGAGGGGGAGCTGTCAGCACAGGCTGGGCACCGGCTGATGGATGGTGGGGAGAAGCTTCCTGAGAAGCTCCCAAGCTGTGTGGTTCCTCCCTGGGGAGGAAGACCAGTTCCCACCGCCTTGCTCACAGAGCTGCTGGAGCCTTCCACCCTGTGGACCTCAAGGATGCTCCCAGGGACCTCACGGATGCTCCAGTTCCATCTCAGAGGCCCAATGACCACCAGAGAGACACGGTTTCTCAGCCCACCTCTGCAGCTCCAGTCCATGTCCAGCTCTCACCTGTGACCACGGCAGTGCTTTTCCAGGAGTGGGGTGATGCTGGAGGAGAGGAGGGCTCAGCATCCCACTGCAGGACAGGGCAGGGGTGCCACTGGACTGACCGTGCTGTGCCATGCTGTTCCAGACCCAGCCTTTGTCCGCGCCCAGCTCATCCCTGACAGTAGCGAGAGGAACGATGACAAGCTCTACTTCTTTTTCCGAGAGAAGTCGGCTGATGCCCCGCTGAGCCCTGGGGTCTACTCCCGCATCGGGCGCATCTGCCTGGTAGGTGGAGTGTTGGGCAATCTGGGGGCAGGCAGGAGGGCCAGCAGGGCTGAGCGTGGGGGTCCCTCTGTTGCAGAATGATGATGGGGGCCACTGCTGCCTCGTGAACAAGTGGAGCACCTTCCTGAAGGCCCGGCTCGTCTGCTCTGTGCCAGGACCTGACGGGATTGAAACACACTTCGACGAGCTCCGTGAGTGGGCGAAGGGGGGCATGGGGTCCTTCTGCACCCCTGCGGGCTTGGCGGCACTCTGGGGAGGTGACACAGTACCCTGTCTCATGGGGAGGGCTGGGAACCCCCTTGCTGCCCCCACCTCTTAGCTCTCCCTGCTGTCCCAGTGTCCCTGGGTGCAAAGGGGCTCCCTGCCCACTTCCCCCATGGTGACACCCCAATCTTTCTGTCCCAAGAGGATGTCTTCATCCAGCAGACTCAGGACACCAAGAACCCTGTTATCTACGCTGTGTTCTCTGCTTCGGGGTGAGTGCTGACCCTCCTGGCACGCAGCAGCGGAGGGGGGGTCCTTGGCTGGGTGGGGGTCCCAGCGATGCCGCGGTGGCAGGTGGCACTATGCCAGAGGGTGGCAGCAGGTCCTTCCTCCCAGGTCGGTGTTCAAGGGCTCTGCTGTGTGCGTCTACTCCATGGCTGACATCCGCATGGTCTTCAATGGGCCCTTTGCGCACAAGGAGGGACCCAACTACCAGTGGATGCCCTACACGGGCAAAATGCCCTACCCCCGCCCGGGCACTGTAAGTACCCCCCAGGCATGTGCTGGGAGGTGAGCTGGTGCCTGCCGCGCAGCCAGCACACTCTGACCCATGCCTGGATAGCAGGTCACCGAGCATGGGTGGCGTTTGTCCTGCAGTGCCCTGGGGGGACCTTCACCCCCTCCATGAAGTCGACCAAGGACTACCCCGACGAGGTGATCAACTTCATGCGCACTCACCCACTGATGTACCACGCCGTCTACCCCACCCACCGCCAGCCGCTGGTGGTCCGCACCAACGTCAACTACCGCTTCACCACCGTGGCCGTGGACCAGGTGGATGCAGCAGACGGGCGCTATGAGGTGCTTTTCCTGGGCACAGGTACCCACGCCGCGCACCGCGGGGAACGCAGCATGCTCTGGCGCGGCCCCGGAGGGCACAGGCACCAGCAGGGCTGGCCACAGGACTGTGCCCTCTGCCACACTGGAGCAAGCCAAGGGGCTGAGACCCCCTCCTGAGATCCCTGCCCCACTTTGAAGCTCCAGCCTGGTCGTTCCCCTGCCCCGGTGCCTGTCCCACGGACCCAGCCATCCCTCCAGCCTCGTCCTTCCCTTACCCCAGTGCCCGTCCCCAGAGCCAGCGATCTAGCATGATACCTCCCGTCCCAGGGATGCCACCATCCAGCCTGGGCCTCCCCCTGCCCCAGTGCCCATCCCAGGGGTGCCACTATCCAGCCTCATCCTTTTCTGACCCTGGAGCCCATTCTACGGGCTCTGCAGTCCAGCCTCGTGCTTCCCATTGCCCATCCTACGCCCACCATCACTCAGCCTTGAGGTTCGCCTGCCCAACTGCCCATCCCAGAGCCACCAGCTTCCTCCCCTCTCCTTCCCCAGCCTCTGTGCCCATCCTGGGGCCACCGGTGCTCAGTCTGGTGCTTCCCTTGCTCTGACACACGTCCTAGAGCCATCCTGGTCTTTCCCCTGCCCAGTGGTGCCCGTCCCCAGCTGCTGTTCCCACCCTGCCCTGGGTGGTGGCAGTCCTTAGCCATGGATGGTGGCCTGAGCTGATATGCTGCACCCCAGGCACAGCTGCATGTGGCAGCAGGAGAGAGATGGGGATGGGCTTGGAGGGGTCCTTCACCCCCCAGCCCCAGCAGGAACCCCCTTCCCAGGAGGGGAAGGTGTGGGTGCCCAGAGTTGGCACTGAGCGCCTGGGCACCGTGGTATCTTGCAGATCGGGGCACCGTGCAGAAGGTCATCGTGCTCCCCCGAGATGACATGGAGACGGAGGAGCTCATGCTGGAAGAGATTGAGGTGTTCAAGGTAAGGGTTGTCCTGTGCTTCGCTGAGTGTCCTTGACCCAGCCAGCCCCTTGGCATGTTGGCCAGCCATTTGGGACATCAACCAGTCCCTAGGACACCAGCCAGTCCCTTGACCAGCTCTGGAGGGACCCGAGCATTGGTCCTCCTGCCTGCTGCCCCTTCGCAGGTCCCCCTGCCCACCCCTGCCTGTCCCAGCTGCTGGGAGGGGTCTGGGGTCCCACCCTGGGGCTGTAACGTCAGGCCAGCACTCACCCCTCCATCTCCTTCGCCCCTGCTCCTGTCTAGGTGCCGGCACCCATCAAGACAATGACCATCTCCTCCAAGAGGGTGAGTCATGGCAAGGGGCCGGGCAGGTCCCATCTGGTACCAGGGTGAGCTGGCTCCGGTGGCCCTGGGTGGCACTGGCTGCCTCCAGTACCGGAGGCTGCAGCTCACTCTGGGGGGTCCTTTCAGGGTGGGGATGGGATGACATCTCACCCTGTCCCCTTTGTCCCCCCCACAGCAACAGCTGTATGTGTCCTCAGCCGTGGGTGTCACCCACCTGGCCCTGCACCGCTGCGATGTATACGGGGAAGCATGTGCCGACTGCTGCCTGGCGCGGGACCCGTACTGCGCCTGGGACGGCAGCGCCTGTACCCGCTACTCCGCCTCCTCCAAGAGGTACGGGGGGCTGGGGGACAGCAGCAGGGGCGGACTCCCTGAGCCCAGGCTCCCCCACTCACCTCCCGCCTCCCCACAGGCGGAGCCGGCGGCAGGACGTGCGGCACGGCAACCCCATCCGCCAGTGCCGGGGCTACAACTCCAACGGTGAGGAAGGGCTGGGCACAGCCCCACAGCGCGGGGGACAGCAAGGGGTGTGCTGAGAGCAGGGGGCAGGAGGAGGTGGGCAACGGCCAGAGGGGGATGTGGGTGGATGGATGCGCTGGTGGGCTGATGGTTGTGTGGGTGGATATGTGGAAAGAGAGTGAGCAGAGATGGATGGGTGGGTGGGTGGGTGGGTGGATGGATGGATGGATGAATGGATGGATGGACACATTGGGGAGTAGGATGAACATAGATGGATTCATTGGGGATGGAACAAGGATGGATAGATGGATATGTTGGGGAGGAGAATGAGCAGATTTGGATGGGTGGATAGAGGGATGGATGGATACAGTGGGAGAAAGATAACCTCAAATTGATGGGTGTGTAGATGAATGGATGGATGGACAGATGCTTCAGAGGAAGATGAACATGGATGGATGGATGAGTGGATGGATGGATGGATGGATGGACACCGTTGTAGAAGCATGTCAACATCAGAGGAGGAGGAGCATGCTTACTGGGTGGCTGGGGAGGAAGCAGACCTGTGGCTGGAGGCAAGCTTAGAGAGCAGGTTGGCTGGGCAGGAGGGCAGTGGGGCAGGGGCGCGGAGGTGCGTGTGTGACCCAGCTGCCCATGCCCCACCCCCAGCTAACAAGAATGCGGTGGAGGCCGTGCAGTATGGGGTGGAGGGCAGCACCGCCTTCCTGGAGTGCCAGCCCCGCTCACCCCAGGCCACCATCAAGTGGCTGCTGCAGAAGGACAACAGCGACAGGCGGAAAGAGGTAGGGCAGGGCGCTGCACTGGGCATTTGTGGGCTGGGGAGACCGGGTGCCAGCCGACTGAGCCATGCCACCTCTCCCCCCACAGCTGCGGGTGGAGGGCCGGGTGCTGCGGACGGAGCAGGGCTTGCTGCTGCGCGCCCTCCAGCTCGCCGACAGTGGCCTCTACTCCTGCACCGCCACCGAGAACAACTTCAAGCACACGGTGACCAAAGTGCAGCTCCGTGTCCTGAGCAGCCGTGCCGTCCATGCCGTGCTGGTCCAGGCAGAGACCCCCCCTGGCCTGCCGGGTGCCCCGACTCCCCGCTACCAGGACCTGCTGCAGCTCCTCACCCAGCCCGAAATGGGACTCCTGGACCAGTACTGCCAGGGCTACTGGCGGCACACAGCCGCCAGCCCTCCCCAGCCGCTGGCTGGCCTCAAAGCCAAGGAGCAGCAGGACCAGAAGAAGCCTCGAAACCGCCGAAATCACCAGCCAGAGACCTATGGGCATACATGAAACCATCATCAGGGACTTTGCTAGCACAATGGTCTATTTTCCCCCCCTTTTAATATTAAAAATATCTATAAATAAATAAATAAATAAATATATACACACACACACACACAGAGACACATGCCCCCCCCCACGGGAGATGGTATTTATTTGTAGGTTGTACATAGACACTGGGGTGATGCGACCTCCACCTCCCAGCCCCAGGGAGGAGCGGGGACCCCGGGGTGGCTTCAGCCAGCATTGCTGTCTTCCCCTTCACCTCAGGACACAGGATCCACTGTCTCCCCTGAGCTGTGGCACAGCACCACACCAGGGGCCAGAGGGACCGGGTCCTGGTGTGGGAGGGGGTGATGCTCTGGGGAAGTGGACAAACTCCAGCTGGGGGGGAGGAGGCCAGGGAGGAGATGGCACCAGGTGATGTCTGTCCCCCATGGCCCTTGCAGCTTCATGCCTCAGTTTCCCCAATGGGTTATTGAGGAGCAAGTGGTTTCCATGGGGAAGCTGCAGACCACCAGGCAAGCCCAGGAGAAGGGGGCTGTGAGGTTGGGGTACACAGGCCCGTCCCCCAACTGTGGGGCTTGGCAGGGGGGAGACAGGACCCTTGAGACAAGACCCAGGTGTCCAGGCCATGGTGGAGCAACAGCTAAGGTCTTTTTGGGGGGGAAAGGGAAGGAGAAGGCTGTGCCGGGGTAAAAACTCAGGCAGCTGCTGATGCTCGCTGGTATCAACACCCATGGGCGTTTGGGGTACCCAGCCCATCAGCCACCCCCTCAGGGCGCCCCGGTGGGTGCAGGGAGTTGTAAATAGTTGTACATGGGGAGTGCAGGGGTGGAGTGCCCCCCACCGCAGCCAGGGGCACCCCCAAATAAACACTGGCTTTGGGACAGACGCAGGCGCCTGTGTGTGCTCTGTTGGGGATGGGGAGCGGGCAGGGGGCAGGCAGGTGGGCGGGGGCAGGCAGGAGAGCAGGGGGCAGGCAGGGAGTGGGCAGGGGGCAGGCAGGGAGCAGGCAGGGGCTGTGCTGACACCAGCCCCATCTTTTATCCCTTTAACTCTGCCCTTGCGCCCTGCTGGGTGGTTGCTGGAGGGGTGATGCACTGCGCAGGACAGGGGGCATGGGGAGGTGGCAGTACAGGGTGGTACTGCCTGGGTGTTAGGGGTGCACTGGGGGGGTTATGCTGGGCTGGGCTAGTGGCCAGTACTGGGTGTTACTGAAGGCACTGGGAGCACTCAGAGTCAGTACTGGGTGCACTAGGGGAAGAGCTAGAGCACTAGGATTTGGTACTGGGAACCGGTATTTGGTCATATGGTGGGTGTGGGGCAGGGGTGACCCTACAGGGGTCACTGGGGTTGGTAGTGGGTGATACTGGGCTGTACTGGGAGTGCTTTGGTTGGTACAGGGGGCAATGGGGATGGTATTAGGCTGTTCTGGGCAGTCCTGGGAGGAACTGGGCTATACTGGGGGTAGTATTGGGAATGCTGGAGGTTGGTACTGAGCAGTACTGGGAGCACTGGGGGCACTCAGAGCCAGTACTGTGAGCATCAGAAGTACTGGGGCACTAGGATTTGGTACTGGAAGCATGGGGTGGGGGAGTGGTAATGGGCTCTACAGGGGTCACTGGGGGTGGTAGTGGGCAATACTGGGCTGCTCTGGGGCAGTGCAGGGTGGCACTGGGGTGGTGCAGAGACATACTGGGGCAGTACGGGGCTATATTGGGGTGGTGCAGGAACATAGTGGGGCAGTGCGGGGATATACTGGGGCAGTGTAGGGCCATACTGGGGCAGTGCAGGGCCATACTGGGGCAGTGCGGGGATATACTGGGGCAGTGCAGGGCCATACTGGGGCAGTGCAGGGCCATACTGGGGCAGTGCGGGGATATACTGGGGCAGTGCAGGGCCATACTGGGGCAGTGCAGGGCCATACTGGGGCAGTGCGGGGATATACT
>WKFP01015173.1:2343200-2373020 GCA_011057875.1 Pterocles orientalis
TTCGGGGGGTAAAAACCAACATTAAAACCTCATTTTCCCCAGAAAGGGTGACGCTGGCGAGGAGGAGGAGGATGGTGGGGAACAAGCAGGGGTGGCAGGGGGGACACGGGCCCTGCCAAAACGCTGGCACCCAAAAAGTCTCTTTGTGGGGTGGGGGCAGAGGGATGGATCCGAAGAGAAGCAGGAAGGGGGGCGGCGCAGTCCTTCCTTCACCGGTGCGGCTGGGGGTCCTAGGAGAGATGGGGTGGTGAGGGGGGGGGCTCTGGGGAAGGGGGCACAGACACCCCCTGCCAGCCCATGCCATGGTGGGGAGGGCAGCTGTGCCCACCCCAGCCCCAGGGGGGCTCCATGACTGCCCCATAGGGGGTCCCAGCGCCCAGACCCCCACCCACCTGGGCAGCGCCGGCGCTCAGAAGAGCCCGCAGTCCTTCAGGTTGTTTTTGATGATGACGTCGGTGACAGCGTCGAAGACGAACTGCACATTCTTGGTGTCGGTGGCGCAGGTGAAGTGGGTGTAGATCTCCTTGGTGTCCTTCCGCTTGTTCAGGTCCTCAAACTTGCTCTGGATGTAGCTGGCCGCCTCGTCATATGTGTTGGCTCCTGGGGAGGGGAGACACTAGGTGGACCAGGGACATCACCACCTCCCCCTCACCCGCACCCAAGGGGTTGGGGCTTGGCTCCCCCCACCACCACAGCCACCCCCCCGATGCCAAACTGATGCTGCCCAGGCACAGAGAGCCTCAGCCAAACCCCCCTAGGGCCGCTGCCTCTTGGCTCCCCTCATCCTCCCCCATCCCAAACAACACTGCACCCCACTTGTTGCCCCGACACATGGCAACCCGGGCACAGGAGAGCCAGCATCTCTGTCCCCAGCATCTCTGCCCCCAGCACCTCCTGCTGTGGTGTCTGGGCAAGGCACTGCCCCCTCCTCCTGCCCAGGTGACCGGGGGGCGGGCACCCACCAAGGGACCCCACAGTACCTGTGTACTCAGGGAAGCAAATGGTCAGGGGGCTGTGCACGATCTTCTCCTCAAAGAGGTCCTTCTTGTTGAGGAAGAGGATGATGGACGTGTCCGTGAACCACTTGTTGTTGCAGATGCTGTCGAACAGCTTCATGCTCTCGTGCATGCGGTTCTGGCAGGGGAGACAGCAGCCTGAGCTGGGCAGAGACCGCCAGGCAGGGCCCACCCCTCTGCTGCCCCACCTGCCACCCCCGACTGCTCCATTTCCCCCCAGCTCACCATCTCCTCATCTTCAGCCAGCACCAGGTCGTAGGCGCTCAGGGCCACGCAGAAGATGATGGCCGTCACCCCCTCGAAGCAGTGGATCCACTTCTTCCGCTCCGAGCGCTGGCCGCCCACGTCAAACATCCTGGGCAAGGGGCAGCGAGGAGATGGGCAGCAGCTCCCAGCCCCACCGCTCCCACCCAGCTCCCTGCCTCAGTTTCCCCAGCTGCCTGGAGCTGTGCCAGGAAAAGGCGCTGGGGGGGGGCAGAATGCAGCCCCTCTGCCCTGGGGGTTCTGCTGGTGCTGCAGATCTGTCCTGCCACCCACTGCCCATCTCAAGGGGTGTCAGGTCTTATTTCCCAGCCAGAGCAAATACCCACCATGATCACCAAGGGTGATCCTGGTGCACCGCGCCGCTCCCGCTGTGGGCAGCAGAGGATGCCCTGCCGCCACCAAGAACAGCCTGGAAGCAGCGCCATGTCCCTGAGGTTTCCTTACTGCTCTGCTCCCCTTGACCATCCTCTCTGCCCCGCTGCCTCCTCCCCCGCAATGCAGGACCACGCACCGCTATCCCCTGCCGTGGCACAGGGGTCCCTGCCAGCCCCCCACACTTGGGGACGACCCCAGCAGAACTTTCTGCCGGCAGCTGCATGGCTAAATCCCCCGGGATGCACATGATGCCGGCTTTGTGCCTTGGAAATCAGAGCCCTGTTTCCTGCGGGTTTTCAGTGGAAAGCAACCCCAGGGTGCTGGTGGGCAAGCAGTGCCGGTTCCTGACCCCGACACCCCCGGCTCCCGCCCAGCGCCCTTCCAGTGGCGGAAACTGCGTCACGGCACCGGAGACGCCTTCTCCCTTCCTGTCCTTGCCAGAGGCTGGATCCGCCCCCGGGCCAAGCCCTATGAGGCGTTTTTGAGACCGCTCCAGCTATTTTGGTGGTTTCCACTCTCTCCAAGGCAGTCATGAGCAACGGGGCAGGATCCAGCCCGGCATGGGGAGGAAGAGAGATTTTTTTTTTTTTTGCCTTAGTAAAGGCAAAAGGGAAAGGGTGGGCTGTACTTGAAGTGCAGGTCCTTGAAGGTGAAGTGGGTCTCCACGATGCCAGTGGTCTTCACACGGGTGCGCAGCACGTCCTGCTGGGTGGGGATGTAGTCGGCACGGGCTATCCGCTCCAGGTCATTCAGGTAGCTGGGAAGGGAGCAGAAAGGAGCTTCGGAGCTGGACCATGGGCCATGACCCACCCAAATTCCCCGGGGCATCCACACAATGCCCTGGGGTCCCCCGCTCACTCCCCTGCATCGTCTGTTCAGGGTGGGCAGCAGCGAGGTGGGCAGCACAGCGGACCCCGTCTGCTCCCCATGGTCACCCTGTGGCCCTGCCAGACACAGGCAGGACAAGCAGCGGCCGGGGTGCGAGGGGATGCACAGGGACAGGGGTTTGGGGGCAGTGTGCTGGACCCAGGGGCCGGACAGGGACACAGAGGGGCTGGGGGGCTCCCCCCACTCCTCCGGACGTTTGCACAGGGGAAACAGCAAGAGGAAAGTATTCACTGCTATGGCAACCAGCCGCAGCACCGGCGGAAACAATCGATGGCGCCGTGCCATTTATAGTCAAAAACACAAAGGCCCGGCGGCCGGGGAGGAAGCGGGAGGCAGGCGGCCGGAGGAACGGGAGCAGAGCGGCTGGGGGGCTGCCATCCGTCCCCAGCCCCCTGGAGATGGGATCACCCACCCTGCTGCCTGCCCTGGCCCCGCCAGAGCCCCGGCAGCAGTGATGCCTCGGCCCCAAAACCGCAGCAGCCACCGGGATGGGCGAGGGATGCGGGGGGATCAGGGCAGGTTTCGATTTCTCCAGCTCACGCCTCTCTAATTGGGTTACTACAAACAGGCTCCTTTAAGCAAATTAGGCTCACGCTAATTAAGGCCTTTGCAGCCCCGTAATCCGGTGAAAGCCAGATTACAGCTCACGAGGCCATGGGATCCCCAGCTCCGATGGCAGCGCAGCCACTCGCCAGCTCCCGGGAAACCCTCTGGCAAAGCCAGAGCCAGGGGTGCCCCGGGACCCTGCCGCAGGCACGAGGGTGGGGGGGCCGGGACACCGCCGTGGAGCTGCTCAAAAACAGCCGGAAACACACGCGGCCTCTGGCTGACAAAAAACAGGAAACACCGCGGCAGGGCACCGCACAGTGCCGGCGGCACTCGGACCTCACACCAGCCCCGGGGTGCCAGTGGGAGCCCACCCAGGCACCCCGAGCTCCGGGCACCCCCAGGGTGCTGCGGACGGTGGGGGTCTGCAGGCCAGGCGTGGCACCAGGCTCCTCATCCCTACCGTGCCCTGTCCTGACGGTACCGCAGGCACAGCACCATCCCCATGGGGACAGACGGGCCATCGGCTGCCACACCAGCACCTCCACGGGGCTGGAGCCACAGCTCGAGGGGGGTCCTAATTAATGCTTGTCCAACCCCCGCAATGTGCCAAGCGCTCCATAAATGTGCTCACAGCGATACTCAACATGCAGACACTTTGCAGATGCATTTGCTCAAACCACGCGCGAGAGCTGCCAGGCACCCCCCAGGTCTCCCGTGTCACCAAACCAGCACTGGCGGCACCGCGGGGCACCGCCGGCACAAGCTGGGGACTGACAGGCCTGTGGGGGACAGGGGATGGGGAGGGCAGGCGGGGGACAGGCAGGAGGAAGCGAAAGCTGCGGCAGCGGAGGAAAGCACTTCTCCAGGGCTGGCACTTGCCAGGAGCTTTCCTGCCACCTCTTCCCCCCCCCGGTGACCTCAGGGCAGAAAAGGGACCCGCTGGTGCCAAGCAGGAGGGGAGGGCTGGGCTGGCAGGGGGGAGGCCAAGCAGCCCCCAGGATGGCAGCAAGTCCCAAGGGTGCTCGATCCCCAGGGGGGCCAGCCTTGGCAGGGTTTTCCTGGCACACCACGACCTCCTCTCAGCACTGCTTTACCACGGGGGTCCGGGCAGAGGGGGCAGAAGGGCACCATGCGAGCCAAGCACAGCCTCAGCCGCACCTCCCTTTCAGCAATCATACTTTAGGCAGATTAACTGATTTATTAAATCTCTTTCAGGGATAAACCCAACCAGATGCAGGCAATTTATCTACCTAAACACTAGTTTGCTGGCTAATACACCAGCGTAATGCCAAGTCCTTCCATATAAACTCATTTAAAAAGAAAAAAGAAAACCCTCTTGGTGCATCCTGTTCACCCTACTCAGATATAAGGGTCCTCAGTGCTTCCTCTGGGGCTTTTCCTTGCCTTCATGGCCCATGCCCACCGGCATGGGGATGGGCAGGACCCCCAGCTGTGCTCACACGAGGGGACCAATCTCAGGGTGCAGAGGCCAGGGGAGAGCATCCCCGGGGAAGGGCCATGGGCATGGAGCAGAGGCAGGAGATGGTTGCCCCAGTGCCCCCTCCCTGGGGAGGCAGCACCCCACCAGAGGAGGAAACAGCTTTCGAAACATCCATCTTCCCAGTTCTGCTCTGGCTCAGCCCCAGCGCAGGGCGGGAAGCCGCGGCACCAGCCCCCAAGCCTGGTGATGGGGAACAGCAGCCCCCAGGGGGATTTTCCGTTACTCAATAAAAGTGACGCGGCCACAGGGCTGGGATCCATCCGAGCTGGAGAGAGGAGCGGGGGTACTCACTAGGCAGCAGAGTCGTTCAGCTGGTACTCTCGGGAGCGGTTGAAACACGCCTGGACCCCATTGTCAGCCCACAACCTCCGGATAACATTGGCCAGGTCCTCCGGCATGATGCCCTGCTCCTCGGCAGTGCAGGACAGTGCGAACAGCTGCCGAGCATCATCCTGCGGGGAAAAAACAGGGTTTGAGCTCTGGCACAGGGTTATCAAAGCTCACTCTGCCCCAAAGGATCTGACCAGAGCCCTCCGTGTCCCAGCCGGACAGTGAGGCAGGAGCTCCAGCAGTGGATGGGAATGAGACCCAAGGGGAACAGCAGGACCCCCACCTCTGCACCCATCGGGGGCCATGCCAGGGCATGCCACCCACAGGTTATGCTTTAGGTGCCCCCATCCTCAGCATGAGGGACAGAAGGTCCCAGACAGCCAGGGAGCAGCAGGGCTTGGGCAGGGCCACCCTTCATCCCAGTCCAGCTTTGGGGACATCTGCTTTTGCCCTCCAGGAACCCCCATCCCTGCCAGGCATACCGTGGTAGGAGCAAGAAGGCACCCACCGCTCTGGAGGAGTCTCCAAAGTCTATCTGCAGGTTCCCCATCGCCTTGATGATGGCCATGATGGACTGAATGGTGTTGCTGTAGACCACGGCTTTGTACTGCCGGCACTCCTCCTCCGAGTAGCCATCCTCATGGATGATCCTAGGGGCAGGGGAGAGACAGGGGCAAGGTCAGCCCTTGCTTGGCAGGGCACCATGGGGTGCTGCCCCCCACCCAAACTCTGTGGCAACACCGACAGTGAGCATTCCCTGACTGCCACTGGTTTGGAGCCTGCAGCCAAGGTCTGCACGGTGTCGGCCACAGTGATGGTGTGGGGACCACTCACTTCATCTGTTTGACAATGGTGCTCTTCCCAGACTCGCCAGCACCTGTGGAGAAACGAGAATGCGGGATGAGCAGTGAGGTGCTGCCCAAAGCCAGGGACCCCCACCCTACTGGGACCCCCCCAGCCCAGGGAGTGAGGGCAGCAGGCACCCCAGCCATCAGAGAAGAGCTCCCAGGGTTGGCTGGGGCAGATGCTTGGATGGGCACTGGGAATGTCAGGGTCAAGAAAAGGGGAGGAAACGGGGGGCCTCGGGGATCCTTGCAATAGGTCCTGAGGGGAGAAATGATACTCGCTCCGGGCCAGGAAAATAGCACCAACACACTAACATTTGCCCAACGGTCCTGGCACACTGCAGCCAAGATGACTGGCAGCCTCGGCTTCAGTGATGAGATCTAAATCCTACCTATCACCCCCCCATCCCAGCTCCAGGCAGAGTGTAAGCTTAGTGGCTGCATCCCACATCACTAGCATGCTGGGGAATGAGGGAGCATCAGCTCTACCACGTGCCCGTGGCTAGAGCCGGCAGCAGCCAGGACACACCGATGCTCATGTCACCAGGTACGGGCAGGGGGCCGGGCACCTGAAGCCAAGCACCCCAAGGAACTCGGGAAGGAGCTGCTGCCTCCACCAGCCAGCTCGAGCAGTCCCACTGGGACCAGCCGCCCCCAGGTTGGTTTTTAAATAGCATGCACTCCCCAACCTGCCGGTCCCTGCCCCAGCCCGGCGGCAGAGGTGGCTGCCAGAAGGGAAAGCCGACAGCTTTTGGGATGGGTTTATTCGTCAGCATCCAAAAGTGTGATGCCGGGGGTTCAGAGGGGATGTCCGGGGCACCTAAAGGCCCTCCTCTGCCAACCCCACATCCCCTGGGGACATCACCCTGTGCAGGTGACGTGTAGCTCCCGGCCCAGCCCTCCTGCCCCAGGCTGGGAGCAGGGAAGGAACAAAGTCACCCTGGCTGCAAGAAAGGGGAAGCTCAAAGGGGAAGCTGAAAGGGATGGCGCGTGTCCCTTGTCCCCTCTCCAGGCAGGAAGTGTCACCAAGATGGACGAGCACCTGGCTTGCCTCGCCCCAGGACCAGCGCAGTCCCTGCCCCCAGGTGCCAAACCCAGGGGACCCCCCCAAGCCGAGCCCATCCCTGTATCCTCTCCCACCACTCTAGGGGGTCCCCCCGCCACTGCCCTCAGCCCAGAGCTGCCCTTATGGGGGGCCCCAGGCAGCAGCAGCACGGCTGAGCCAGCACGGCCACAGAGGGGAAGAGAGATTACAGTGGAGTTTAAAAAAAACTTTAAAAAATTATATAAAATTGGATATTATGCTAAAATTAACTGGGAAAAACAGCCTGTCATGCCAGTTGGACATGGTGGCTGGGAGCAAATGCCTTCTGCCAGTGCCCCCCGCATCAAAGCAGCCCCGGTGAGGGGCACATACCCCCGACATCACCGTGGGCACTGCCGGGGCTGGGGCCACACGAGGCCGTACAGACCCGTATTCACCACCACAGCCACGCCGCCCCACGGTTCCCGTGCTGTGTGTGCTGACGGAAGGCTCTGCTTGGCCTGGAGGCCAGCGCTCAGCACGACGTGGGCTCGACCCCGGCTGCGCCAGCGCCCGCAGGATGCTGACACAGCACCCGGCACGGCCCAGTCGGTGCTCGTGGTCAGCGCTGGCAGCTCCTGCCCGGAGCCGGGAGCAGTGGAGGGAAGGACGCAGCGTATCCCTTCATTTTTTCCATGAAATACCTCTGGTTTCCAACAGCATCGCCCCGTTCTGCCAGGCTCAGCAGCCACGGCCAGCTGCATTCACCATCCCCTTCCCCAATGGGGAAACTGAGGCACGCGGCAGGGGAGCACCCTGCTCATAAGCATCCCTGGGGTGAGGTGCCAGACAGCTGCCCCCCAGCCTCCTGCTCTGTCTGACCCTGCCCAAGAGGGAACAACCCCCCCAGGACCTCCTGCCTGCTGCTGGCAGGGTGACGGTCACCAGCAGGGTGGCAGGTCTAACGAAGAGGCCAGTTAATTACCAGGGAAGCCGGATGCTTCCCTTCGCCATGCCACCTCAGCCCCAGGGACTGGGCCCAACAGGCACCCCAGCCCCCCCGAGAGGCGATTCCCACCCAGCTGAGCGCGGGGGGACCCCTCCTGCTCCCGGGCCAGCACAGCACAGAGGAAGGGTTTCCAATCCCCGGAAAGCCCCGGCTGCCATCCGTCCATTCAGCCCCAACACAATCCCCGGGCAGGGGGCCAGCTGCCCTCTCCACCCTCCTGCCCCAACTGGGCAGCGCTAGAGAGGGGCTTCACCTCCTTTGGACACCCCCACACCGGAGAGGCATCAGCAGGGTAGGGGGAGAGAAGCCCCCCGCCATGGGCTGACCCCACAGCTGGGCTTCCTCCAACCCTGCCCACTCCTGCCTGCCCTTCCTGCCTGCTGGGACAGGCAGCGCTCCTTCTCTGTCAAAAATAGGACGGGAGGTCTCTCTTGGGCTGGTTTCCCCCTTTTTTTGTTAAAAATAATCTACAAAAATTTAAAATAAGCAAGCAGCTGCCTGTCTTCAAACCACCCCGTTAATCCACAGCAAAAAAAATTATTTAGCCAACATACACTTTGCATCCTGCAATTTCAGTTGTTTTCTGGCCAGCATATAATTAATGTAATATCCACAACATATTTCTGGCCAACATATATTTAATTCCATAGATTTAAGGAGCTGGTTGCAGGTTTTGGGGTTCACCTCACCCCATACCACTGAGAGGGGATTTTCCACCTTGCCACACGGCACAATCCTGTTTTATGCCTTCAAATATCCAGGCATGGATGGAAGCAATGCACAGCTGGAAAATATTCCTTATTACGGAGGAGAGGCTGGAATTCCATCTGCCAGTGGGTCCAAGACCATCCCCAGCACCCAGAGCCCCATCCCCAGCCGCTGTGCCAGCAAGTTATCCTGGTCTGGCAAACAGCAGCTGCTACGTGTGCGTGGATTTACCGAGGGTTTTTACTGCCGGACAAACTGCTGATCCCGTCCTTGCAGGACAGAGTGACGGCTGGACAGAGGGACGGCTGCACAGCCCACCCCCGTGGGCACCCACGGGGTCCCTGCCATCAACCAGGACTTTCAAAGGTTAAAGACAGAGTTACCCTAAAGACTGGAAAAATAATAAGAAGAGATTCCCCTCGACATGTTCCTTCCTACCCAAAATAGATGGAAAATTGCTGTAAAAATAATCGCATTTTTTTAAAACCCCACAGCAACACAGGGCATTTTTCCCAGGGGCCGCCCCGCTCCGGCACAGGGCTGGCCGCTTCCCAGGAGAAGCACGCACATCGGCAGCCAGTGGGATGCTGTGTCCTGGGCAGGACCCCCAAAAACTGGGGGGTACCAGGGAGGCGCAGAACCTCCTCCCCAAGGCAGTTGATGGAGACACACCTCAGATCAGCAAAAAACCCACAAAAATAAATAAAACAAAAATAAATAGGCAGCAGGAAGGATGTTGGGAACACACGGGGAATGAGGGGGTGGGCTGGGGATGCTTTCCGGGGGGAGCATGGCAAACGCACCCCCAGCGCTGGGAAGGGCCGTTGGTGTTGGCAAGCCAGACAAAACCATCCTTGTGCCATTTTTTTTCCAGGAATCCTGGAACTTTGCTGCTCTGTTTCTGTCCCTACCATAGCGGTGCCTTGTCCCTCTCCCCCTGCTGCCACCAGCTGCCTCCCTGCCCTCGCCCCCCACCCTGGCCGTGCCAGCACCAGGGCGCTGAAGATGAGTCCCCACATGGCTCGGGGGTGGCAGTGAGCTGTCCCCTCCTCCTGGACACATCTGGGGTCACCAACATATCTTTTGGGGCTCTGCCCTAGAAAAGGGGGTTCCTGAATCCTACCCCCCACTGCACCATCCCCCAGCTGCCCTGGGGTGCTGCCATGGTCCCTGCGTCCACCCCCACGGCCCTGGGTGCCACCATCCCCTCTGTCCCGTCCTGGCACAGCTGGGATGCTGCTGGCACCCCACTCCCCCAACCTGGGTGTTCCGCCAGCGGGGACAGAGCATTACTCAGCTCCCCCAGCTCCGGTGATTCAGCTGGTCCCCAGCCCGGAAACCCGCACTCCGTCCAGAAGCAGGAAACCCGGCGGCTGCAGAGAGGCCAGGCTGGTGCTGGCTATGGCACTGGCACTTGGGCACACTGGGATCCCAGCCCCAGCAGGGCTAAGGCATGAGAGACCTTCTTCTGTAAAGCTATATATATAGATAAAGCAATATGTATGTGTGCTTTACAAGATATATAAAAATCAGCTTATATATTACTCCATACAAAAGAGCCATATATATACACAAAAAAGGAATATATATATTTTAAATATATAAAATATACTTCTAATGCATATATGTAAAAATATATATAAAGTATATAAAGGCCTGCCGCCTCTTCTCGGCAAAGCCTAAGTGCTCATCTCAGAGCAGAGGGCAGCTGCCCACACCCGGGACATCACCAGTGGGGACATCGGGATGCCCCACCCCAGAACCCAGGTTCTGGGCTCTGTCCTCCCATCCCATCCCAAGATCAGCCACCAGCTCCCGGGGGCTGGATGTGTGGTCGCCCCAGATCTAACAGCACTGAGCTCTTCCCTGCACCGTGACACCTCCTGTTCTGTGGCCAGACACACCACTAGGACCCCACCAGTGTCCCCATCGAAGGGAGGACCCAGTCCCCTCCCCATCTCCTGGGGCTGAAAGACAAACACGAAACCCCAAGAGCTGATGAGGTGCAGCAAACCCATCGCTCACACGCGAGCCCAGGCAGCACTGGGGCCACGCAGCCTCCGAAAGTTGCAGCTGGTCCCTCCCTTCCTCTATTTTTATGCAAGCCCAAAAAAACAACAAAAACCATAAAGCTGCCAAGCTCTGCCCCAGCCACCGAGCCCTGCCCCAGCCACCAGCTCGCCCAGGCAGGATCTCATACAGGCAGCTGCCTGCGTGACTTACCCGCTGCAACCCAGCCCGGGTGGGGTGCGACCGGAGCATCCTCACCCTGGGGTTTGCACCTCAAGCACTGAAAACCACCAGGGACTGACCTGCCAGTGCCCTCCCCGCCCAGGTGCCTCCTCAGCCTCTAACGCCTCCCAAGCAGTCAAGAAATCCTTCTGCTTTCCTAATCCTCCTGAGGAAGACAAGGAATTAGGGGCTTTGAACGCCACAAGTGCTGGCCTGCCACTGATCCCGCATCCCCCTAGAGCATCCTGGCTCCGACAGGCAGGGAGGTGGGCTGGGCAGGACCTGGCTCTCATCACACGGCTGCTGAGCACAAATGGCCACTAACTCCAGCAGTTTGAGCCCTGCTAAAGCTGAGGAGTCAACAGTGGTGGCACGGGGAGCTGCTGGCAGCACCACTCTATGGGGTGGATGCTCCAGGTGCTTTCAGGTGCCAGTGCAACTCCCATCCTCGGCCAGCACCAAAACCTTGGGATGTTTCTGCTCTCGAGCAGCAGGGAGGAGGGGATTGTTTTGTTGGGGGGAATATTGCTTTGTTAGGGTCTTGTCCCCATCAGAGCCTTGTGCTTCAGACCATCCGGCACACAGCCTAGTTGTCAGAGCAGGCAAACGGCAGAGGGAACCCCCGGGCAGCAGCCAGTGCCACAGGCAGAAGTGGTGCAGTACCCACACCTGGGGTGCTGGGTGCCACAGGGGGGTCTTACCTGCCCACCGGGACCAACAGCACACATCCATCCCTCTTTGGCTCGCCCACCACGGCAGAGGAAAGGCAGAAGCAGGGTCATGGCCACACACAGGGCACAGAACCAAGCCAAGGCGACCACACTGGTCAGCCCTCAGCCCTCCATGGTGCCGGTCACCAGCACAGCCCCATGCTCCCGCTGCCACCACCGCACGCCAAGATCAGTGCTCTGGGCTCACACTGCACCCTGCCCGGCTACACCAGCAGCTCTGATCTGCAGGATGGCACGGGGGGCTGGCAAAAACCACACGCTGCCTGGAAGGGGCATCTCCTCTCCATGCTGCAGGCTGATATGGCATGAAGGGTGAAACCATTTTCTTCCCTAATTTTTTCCTCCTGAATTTTTCTGCTGACCATGGGAAAAAAAAAAAGTCAGCCATAGGAAGGGCAGGCAGCAGGGATGCCAGGAGCACCCCCCCAGCACCACATCCCCACCTCGAGGGGCTCCTGCCACAAGCAACACCGGCCACACCTCCCCAGCTGTTCAGGAACAGGAGCAGTGGCTCGGCTCAGAAACAGGAGCAGTGACCCATGGCCCTGGTCCTATTTACACCTGAACAGCTGCAAGGGGAAAAAAATAAACATTAAAAAAAAATTAAAAAGAGCTGTTTTGCTCTATTTTTGGCTTTAGAGACCAGCTGAGATCAGAAATGCTGTCATAAAAGCCAGCCCCAGCAGAAGAGATTGTGACCGTCCTCCTCCTCCTGCCTCTGCCTCTGCACAGAGCAGGACACAGGGACAGAGGAATAGGGGCCCCGGCCAGCTGGCCCATGCTGCGACCACCACCGACCAGTGAGCCCCCGCTGCCCTTGGTGGTGCTCAGTGCCAGCCGGCCGGGCTCCCCCAGCATGGAGGATGACGCTGCCCACCCTGGCCAGTCCCCAAAGCCCTGCAGAAAGGAGGTGCCAAGCCCCCCTGTCCGACTGCACCCCCTGCACCGTCACCCCACACCAGGCAGCAGTCCGGGGGGAGCCAAGCCGGCAGCCGGGCCCGGCGCAGGAGCAGCTTGTGGCGAAGCGGGGACCACGTGTTTCCCCACCAGCCTGCAAACCCCACGGGGTTTTGCTCCGCCAGCACCGTCCCCTCCCCGGAAACAAGCGGGTTGGCGAGCTTGCACAACCAGCGAGCCCCCCCGACAGCACAGACCCCCACCCGGTACCCCCCCAGATGGGTCTTGCTGCCGGCACGGCTCACACCAAGGCAAAAATAAGATTAAAAAAAAAAAAAGCCCCAAGTGCTCCATTAAATGAGCATTTCGAGGCGTTAGCTACGTATTTCTCAAGGCAGGCAGGGGTTGAGCAAATAAAGGGCTGCCGGATTTCGGTGTGACTTCCTGCTGCCGGCAGCTTCCTCTGCCGACTACAGCGACGAGCTGAAAGACATTTTCTGCCAGCGCTCCCCAGGCAGCAAATGGGGATTTCTCCACCCGTCCTGGCATCCCACCACCCCATGGAGCCGTGGGAGCCCCGTGCGCTCCCGCATCACACCCGCAGCCAGGCTCTCCCTGGGAATTTTGGAAAGGGAATAAAAACTCCAACTGGGAGTTATTAAAAATAATAATAAATTAAAACCAGCAAGCGGCTGCCTTGCCTGCAGGCGCAGGGCAGGGCTGTGAACGCCCACGGGAGCATCACCAGGGGTGATGCTTTGAAGAGCGCGAGCGGCCCGTTATCGGTATGAAAATGGGGTACCCGTGGGGCAGGGTGCCCCAGGGTTGTGTGGGGCCCTGCCGGCTGCTGGCAGCACAGGGTGCAGAGCCTCCTGCCCAAGCCCCCTGCCTCCCCACGTCGAGGGGAGGGTGAAGGCAGGATGGAGGGGCTCGGGGCCCATCCTGGCACCCTGGCAGGGGGAGGCGTAGGGCTGGAGATGCCCATCAGCCCCATCACCTCCACCCCAGCCAGCCTGGGGTTGGGGCAAGGGGAGCCCATGGAGGAGTCCCCTGGCACAGCCAGGGGTCCCAGCCAGGCAGGATGGGGTGCCCAAGCTCCCAGGGCCTTTGCTGGGGGGTGGGGGGGCAGCCACCAAGAGGATGGGGATGCTCCCACCTGCACCCCACAGGGATGTGCCCTGGCTGGACACCAGTGGAGCTGAGGGGACAGCACCACAGTGGCACAGTTCTGGGGGGAACCCCACAGTGCAGGGTGGGGCTGACACCCCACTCCAGAGGGGATCCCCGAGGCCTGCTGCACGCTCAGCCCCCCAGTCCTGGGGGTAGCCTGGAAGCCCGGGGCGGGGCACGCACCCCACTACCGGGGATCCCTGGGGCCCGAGACGGGGCCGACACCCCACTGGGGGGCGGACCCCGAAGGCAGGGCTGGGGCCAGCATCCCCCTCCTGGGGGCTCCCGGGGCGCGGCCGGCACCCCGCCGGCTGGACCCAGGGTCGCACCGGGAAAGCGCGGGGCGGGGGTGGCGGCGCTGCCCAGTTCCGGCGGGGCCGGGGGGGTGGTCCCAGGGGTCTCACCCAGCAGCAGCAGCTTCACTTCCCGCGCCGCCTTCTCGCCGTCCTCCCGCAGGTTCTTGTCGATCATGCGGGAGCGCTCGGCGGCCGCCTTGTCCTCGGCGCTCACGGTGCAGCCCATGGCGGCGGCGGCGGCGGCTGCCTGCGCGCGCCCGCGGCTCTGCCCTGCCCGGCCTGGCCCTGCGCGGCGCCGAGGGGCGCGGCCAACGGTGGGCGGGGCAATGCGGGGGGCGGGGCCACTACAGGGCAGGGTCGGTCGGAGGGCGGGTCCGGAAGGCGGGTCCGGGGGAGGGGAAAAGCGAGGGGCGTGGCCTCATCCCTGCCCTCCAGGAGGGGCCCCCATGCGGCAGCGCCGGGCACCGGCGGGCGGTGGGCAGCGGGGTGCCCGGGACAGGCCGGTATGGGGCCACGGTGTGCCCGGGACAGCCACGCGGAGGGAGATGGAGTGTGGGTGCCGCAGTCTGGGCCTGGGGTGCTTTGGGCGCAGAGAGGTGGGTGCAGCCCCGGGGCCGGTGCTGTGGGGGCATGCTGTGTCTCAGGGCCGTGGTGTCACAGGGTGATGGCTCAGACCTTGGGGACCTGCTTGTCCCGTCACTGGGCTTGGGATTCAGCCCTCGGGGACCCACGTGCCATGCTGCTGGAGGAGGAAGCTCCTCCGTGGGTGCCAGGGCTGGGGGTGCCCGGGAGGAGGGATGGAACAGGACAGGACCAGGCAGGATGGGGCCCCTGGCATCCCTGGTACCCCCAGGCAGGGGTTACCCCTGGCACTGCCCCCCAGATCCCAGGGCAGCTCCCTGAGGAATGGGACCCCGATGAAACCCCAGGCGGGTGCTCGGATGTGCCAGCCACCCCACGGGGCTAGCTCCTGACCAGGGACTGTGCCAGCCCTGTGCCATCCCCATGGCAGAGCCTTGTCGCCCGGCTGTGCCCCCCGCCCCCTCCTCACCCCCCAAGCTGGCACCCACAGAGCAGGGTGGGGGCAGCGAGGGATTCTCTGCTGTAGAAGCCGCCGTGCCAGGGGAAGGGGTGCAGCACCCTCCCATGCAGCCCAGCCGTGGGGTCTATGGGGCAGCGCGCATGGGCTCGGCGTGGAGGGAGTTGGGCTGTTCCCGTGGGAGCAGTGGGCTGCAGCACTAATAAGGCTTGGCTAACGAGCTGGCACCGGGCCCAGGCCTGGCCCGGCTGGACCAGAGCCCCGTGTCCGCGGGTGGGGTAGAGAGGGGCTCGGGTGGGGTCGGTGGGCTCACCCCTACTCCACGCCGTGCCGTGGGGGAGGGCTGGAGGGCTTGGGGCTGCTCCTGTGGGGTGCTGGGGGGGCACTGGGGGCATCCGCTGCCTTGGCTTCCGCAGGTGTCCCGCTTCCCGGGGTCCCACTCCCGGGTCCCACTCCCACGGGAGCCCCGCTGGCCCCGAGGTCCCTCTCCCCTGGGGTCCCGCTCCTCGGCCCGGCCGCCCCCGCAGCACCCCTGCGGGCCAGATCCGTGCGTGGGGGCGCAGCGCCCCCTGGCGTGAGTCCGGCCGCCGTCCCCGTGCGCGTGTCTGTGTCTGTCTGTCCCCGCGGGTGCGTGGGAATGTCCGTCCATCTGTGCTGTCCCCGTGTATGTCTGTGCACACGTCCACTGACCCTGTGCATTCCTGTCTGTGCGGCTGGGCAGCCGTGGGCATGCATGTCCCTATGTCCCTGCTGTCCCCATGTACATCCATGTGTCCCCGTGCATGCGTGTCCGTATCTCCGTGCCGTCCTCACGTATGTATGTGGATCCACGTGCATATGTATGTATGTATGTCCATGCTGTCCCATTGTGCACCCGTGTGCACTGACACTGTACTTTTGTGGCTGTATGTCCCTGCTGTCCCCATATATGTCCATGCATCCATATGCACGTGTGTCCATATGTCCCTGCTGTCCCCATGTATTCTGTGCATCCCTGTGCCTGTGTGTCTGTGTGCCTGTGCTGTCCCAGGATGCCGCATGCCGGGTGCCAGCCGCCACCCGCCCCAGTGAGACCCAAGACCTGGGGACATTCACATCTTTATTCTCGCTGCCAGGGGCTTCACCGCCAGCCTCCTCGCTAGCACGGACATCGCCCCACAGATAACTTAAAAGCCTCACCCCCCGGCACGGGGCAGGGGGGGCCAAGGGGCAGCTGGGCTGAGGATAGGGCCCTGGGGTGATGGCGAGGGTCCACAGAGCCCCTCACCAGCACTGGGCTGCAGCCCCCCGCTCCACCCCCTATAGATATGTACATTATACAGAGCTAGCCAGCGCGACACAACACGTTAAAAAACATCTACTCTTATATACAGTATTTATAAAAAGCATCCCAGCCTCCACCACCCCAGTAAAAAAAATATGTCTCCTATGTAGTCTGCCGCAGGACAGCCCCCTCCCCTGCTGCCCACCCTGCTGGGCTGCCCCCCCCCGCTGGGAAGGGAGGTGGGGGGTGGGAGAGCCACTCCCCGGGTTTTGGCATGGTGTGGGGCGCATGGGTGGGTGTGAGAGGGCTGCGGGGGCTTGAGGGCTGGCCCTGGGTGCAAGGTGAGCAGGGCAGCCTGGGTTCAGGGGTGCCCATCACCCTGATGTCTGGGAACACAGACAGGGGGGTGGCTGCAGACCCCCGAGCTGGCCCCCAGCGGGCATTGACTGCCCCCAGCCCCCTGCACCCCCATCTGCGCACCTTGAGGGGTCAGACCCTGCACAGCTGAGCTGCACCATGGGCAGGATGCTGGCAGGCGCCAAGTTCCCAGCGGGTGTGTCACCTCCCCAGAGTGATGTGGCTGGTCCCCATGCATGGCTGCCTGGGGGGGGGGGGGGCAGGAAAATGCCCCGGTCCTCAGCCCCCACAGTGGGCAGTGCCTGCTGCCAGTGGCTCTGGGGGGGCAGAAACAAGCTCCGGCTGACAGCCGGCTCCCGGTGAGGTAGGGCAGTATCATTGTCCCCATTTTACAGATGGGAAAACTGAGGCGCAGAGCAGGGACAGCACCTGCCCGAATGGGGTGGGCTCAACGCCTGCCGCAGGGGGCTGTGGCACAGGGCCCGAGCCTGGGGCTGGCTCTCCCTGGGGCACCGGTGGGTGGGGGGCAGGTTGGCGTGGGCACCCGGTGCCGGCTAGTGGCTGCCGCCGCTCTTCCCCCCGCCTGTGGCCCAGTCGATGATGATGAAGCTCAAGCTCATGATCATGAAGAGCACCCCGAGGAGGGCAAAGCAGGCAGCCTGTGGGGACAGGTCAGGGGGTCAGGGACAGCCAGGGTGATGGGGTCCCCAGTGCTGCCCCAGGATGCCCATCCCTGTCTCCATCCCTGTCCCCCCAACTGTGCTTACCAAGATTTTGGGGGTGGAGCGCAGCGGCTCCTTGTCCTTGGGCATGATGCGGATGTAGAAGATGGCAGGGAAGATGAAGATGAGGCAGGGAGCGGAGGTGGCACCTGGAGCAGACAGGGACACCGTGGTCAGGGGCCCCCTGCCCCATGGCTCAGCCCTGCCAGCCCCACTGCCGGGCCAGGTCCTGTCCCCCCCAACACCGCCAGCCCTGGCAAAGCCTTCCTGGAGCCCAGGGACACCATGTCCTGGCACTGTCCGCAGGGCCCCCCCCGCAGCCAGGGCCTTGGCACTGAGCCAGGTACCAGGCAGGGGGAGCCCAGCTTGGGGATTGAGGGAAATATCAAGGGGAAGAGCCAGCGCCAGCGGCAGTGCAGCAAGCAGCCGGCACCACACCGCAGAAACCAGCCTGTGGGAACAGGGACAGGGCTGGGGAGCCCTATACGCCAGCCAGTACCAGCACGGTGAGAAGGGGAAACTGAGGCACAGAGGCGGTCAGGGGCTGGCATGCTGCCCACGACACCTAGCACCCGGCAGGGGGACAGGAGCACACACACACCGATCAGGCCAAAGATGCCGAGGATGGAGGGGGCAAAGATGACCAAGAGGTTGATGAAGGTCAGCAAGACCACAGCGATGGCGACGTGGCGGATCCAGCTAAAGTCCTTCCCTTGGAACAGCATCTGCTGGATGGCCCGGCGCACCTGGGGGCAGGGATGGGGACACAGAGTCATGCTCCATCCTTGGAGCCAGCCCTGTCCCATCCCCTGTCCCTGCAGCCCTGACAGCCCCGTCACCCCTGCCCCAGCCCTGTCCCTGCCACCCAGCCAGTCCCATCCCCAGTCCCTGCAGCCCCACTAATCCCTGCCACCCTGTCCCTGGGCCTGAGTCCCATTGCTGCCTCATTTTCCCCTCTCAAAGCCTGGTGCCGAAGCACCGCGGCAGCTGGTGGTGGCGGTGCCACCTGGCATCCCCGCAGGGCCACTCACCGGGAAGAGGACAATGGGGACGGTGAGGGTGACGGCCGTCAGCACGGCCACCCGCACGCACAGGATGAGCACATCGAAGGGGTCCACCTTGTTGTACGTGTGCAGCAGCTCCGACTCCACGTGCCCTATGGGCACCAGTGGGGTCAGCCCTGGCACCACCACCACCATCGCCCCGGTGCCAGTGGGACCCCTGGCCCCCTCCCCGAGGGCTCACCGTAGAATGTGAGGTAGCCGAAGAGGGCGGCCAGGAAGTACATGAGGTACATGACGGTGATGGAGATGTTGGAGATGCACTGCATCTTCTTCTTGGAGGGGCTGTGGGAGACAGTGGGCTCAGCACAGCCCCCCCAGCACAGCTCCCCCGGCTCCCGTGGCATCCACCAGCACTGAGCACCCGCCCAGCGAGGAGGGGTGATGCCAGAGCACCTGGGGTGCACGGGGGCTGTGCAGAGAGGGGCTGCATCCCACTCCCTAAGCTGTGGGTGGGTTGGAACACCCACCACCACTGCCCACCCACCCTGGGTAAGAACACCTACCTCCCCAGGGTGGTATCACCCACCACCCACCCACCCATTCCAGGTTGTATCACCCACCTCCTGGGACTGGTATCAGCAGTCGTAGGTCCTATCACCCATCACCCACCCACCCACCCAGGGTCGTATCCACCCACCAGATCCCCTCGGATCCCCTCAATGCCCCCACGCAGGTCCCACACCCGGCAGGCACTGCCTTTGGGTGGGTGCCGGACAAAGCCCGCCCCGGCATGGGTGCCCCCACTCAGGACTCACTCCTTCAGCTCGGTGTAGATGGGCAGGACCTCGGGGTGGCAGACGAAGGCGAAGGCCATGATGGGGATGGTGTACGCCGTCTGTGCGAGAGGAGGGCGGCTGAGCGCCAGGGGCCAAGCTGAGCACCAGGGCCACCCACCTCCACAGGGCGCACAGGTGGGGCTCACCCAGAGCCCCAGGGGTGCACCCCGACCCCTACCTGGGAGTTCAGGGTGAAGAAGCTGGGGGTGCAGGTGCCCTGCTCAGGTGCCTGCAGGACGGTGTAGCCATTCTGGTAGTCGCTGGTGCTGATGGAGGTGGCGTTGAGGCTGCCTGTGAGGTTCCCCTGCTGCTCAGGGAGTGGGCAGGGGATCTGGAACTTCTTATAGATCACCTGGGGTGGGGGGACACAGGGGTGGTCAGCGCCCAGCATCACCACCCCCAGCACTGGCTGCTCGAGCCGCCACCACACCCAGCAGGAGGGTGACCCATGGGGTCCCTTCTCTAGGCACCCTTTGCCAGCAGGTGTTCCCCAGTGATGCCACCCCCCCAGCCTGCCCTGGCGAGTGTGGGCAGTGGGGCAGAGAGGGGCAGCGGCACGTGGAGGGGCCGTGCATGCAGATCTCCCCCTGGCACCCTCTCCCTTCCCCTTTCACCGGCGATCAGCTCCTTCAGCCAAAAATAACCCAGCAGTGTGACAGCACTGCCACGGCGTCTCCGCAGCCTGGAGCCTCTGCTGTTCCCGCTGCCCCTGCTGTCCCCGCAGCATGCCGGCAGAAGGGATGCTTGGCACCCCAAGCTGCTGGCACGTGCCAGCAGGTGCTCACCGAGATGAGGAAGAAGCCCATGCAGCTGAGGGAGAAGCCGCTGGCGTAGCCGAGGTATCCTGGGGAGGGAAGAGAGCGGCTGGTGGGCGCAGGCAGGACCCCCACACTGGCTGGGTGCCCCCTCCTTGCCCGTCATCCCCAGGCTGGCACCGTCACCCTGTGGGGACCCCACTGCTGCAGCATTCCTCCGACTTACCCAGCTGCTTCATGAGGGCCAGGGGCAGGATAATGGTGACGGAAACCAGGATCACCAGGTAGTTCCCATTCAGGTACCAGTCCCTGGAAGCAGAGGAGTGGTCAGGGCTCACCACCCCGCTCTGCGGGGGGCACGGGAGGCATGGGCAGCCACCGTGGGGGGCTGTCAGCCACCTGTGGGGACCCCAGAGCTAGCGGCCCCAGGGACCCTGGCATCCCCCTGAGGCTGGAATCCCTGAGGACCTCTGAGGCCAGTGCCCTGGGGGGGAAGTCCTGCCTGCCCCCATAGTGGTGTGGCCCCACGGGCTGGAGCTGCTGTGGGCAGGACCACTATTCTCAGCATGTTTGCCAGTGAGCAGCATGGCAGCAGGAGGATGCAGGGACAAGGGTACCAGCGTCTGCAAGGGGGCTTGGACAGGTCCTCAATGTCCCAGGTGTGGGGAGCTGCCCCCAGCCCCAGTCCACGTGCAGCTGAGCACCCCAGAGCAGCTGGGATGCCCAGTCCCATACTGGTGGAGGTCTAGGGGAGCTCTGCCCAGCATCTGCCCAGCGCTCACCCCCATGCTGTTGCGCGGGGTGGCCACCCATTCCCAACCAGAGCTCCCGTCCCCCCCACACCCTCGGGCTGTGCTCAAGGAGGAAAGCCTGATCCCGAGGGGAGGTGAGGAGCAGGGATTGGAAGTTCAGTCCAGTTTAATCCCACCCAGGGGCTTATTCAGCACTGACAGTTATCAAAAATAGTAGTGGCTTAATGTCCCTAAATCCCCACCACGGGCGGCACAGCTGGAGCTGCAGCTCGGTGCCCGCCCGGGGGAGGCACACAGGCAGCATGGGCAGTGCAGGCAGCGCGGGCAGTGCAGGCAGCAGGCACTCACGTGCTCTTCTCCTCCAGGTTGAGGAAGGTCTGGATGACCAGAGGCACTTCGGATTTGACGATGTACAGGTAGCTGGACATGGCTGCAGGGCAGAGAGAGGTTGTGCTGTGCCAGTGTGCTCTGGTCCCAATTCCCCCTCCACAGCCCCGTCAGGTCTCCCCCAGTTCTGTCCTCACCTCCAATGTTCTGCAGCGTGATGGCAATGGCTGCGGCCAGTTTCCCCGGTGTGCCAAAGGCTCGGTAGCCCAGCTGCTCGTAGGCACGGATGCCTGCAGGATGGGGAGTGGTGGTGGGGTGAGGGTCCAGAGGGGACCCCCTGGCATGGCCCCGCCAGGTACCCAAGACTCACCCACGATGCCGGAGGACTTGAGCAGCAGGTGGATGGAGTAGCTGGAGAGCAGGGCCACCGCTGTCAGGAGAAAGCTGCAGGGGGACAGCACAGTCACCAGCAAGTCACAGCACCAGGCTCGGGCACAATCGTGGGGCAAACCCTGTGCCCCCAGGCTCTGCCTGCAGGCAGCCGTCCCGGCAGGACACCTGGCCCTTTGCCACAGCACCCACGGGGTGCTCGTGGGGTGGGTGGGCTGCAGGCACCCCACTGGTGGGGTCTGCCACTGCCCTGTGGGTCTGTGTCCCCACGCCTGAAGGCAGCTGGCACCCACATCCTGTGGGGAAATCTGGCCTTGTAGTAAGGAAGTCAAGCCTTCATCCTCCTCCGGGGGCTACAGAGCCCAGCAGGGGCAGCAGGACACCGGTCCCTGTGTCACTCTGAGCTCGGGACCCCTGTCTCACCTGCATCCCTGGCACCCGCCATCCCCTCGGAGGACCATCCCCACCCAGCCACCCCCACGGCACTCACAGGAAGAGAATGATGCCGGTGTTGGCCATGGCGTAGGCCAGCCCCAGGATGCCGCTGCCCATGATGGCGTTGCTCAGGTTAAAGACGGACATCCCGAACGATGTCTTCCCTTCAAACTGCACACGAGACAGACAGGGAGGGGGCACACCAGTCACACCAGGCACTGTCCCCATCCCGCCGCCACTGCAGTACCTGCGCCCAGACTCACATCGGTGAAGTGCGGCTGCTTCTTCTCAGCGCCATGGGACAGGAACCCTTCTGTCTCTGCCACGCCAGACTGGTTCTCCTCAAACCTGCTGCCGGAGGAAGGGGGTGAGGCAAAAGCAGCGCCGGGGGCTGCCATGCACCCCCCATGCCAGACAGCACCAGCATTGCAAGGGCAGTGAGGAACCAGGAGGGCTCCCCAGGGCGCTGGCACCCTGTCTTGTCCCCAGGCCCCTACCTGTCACCCGCCAGCGAGGGGATGGCAGAGGAGGTGAGCGCGGTCGCATGCTTCCCGTTGGGCATCAGCTCCACCATCTCCGCCTGGAGGGGCATGTCCGTGGCGTCCATGGCGGGGGTGGCTGGGATCGCTACAGCTCTTCTCGGGCTCTGCAAGAGGGAGGCAATGGGGGTCTGCTCTGGGGCCAGCCAGGGGTCCCACAGCTCCCACATCCTCCAGGGATGCTGGAGTCAGGCTCAGCACCAGCGCTAGTGGCACTGCAGGGCCAGGCACCCAGGGATGATGGGGATGCCCAGCCGGGCGTCACCATGGCTGGAATCCTCCCATCCACCCGCACAGCACACAACGCCCCACAGAGCTCGCCCCACCTCCGACAGCCCTGCGAAGGTCCTCAGTGGGGACTGTCCCCTCACCCTGCCAGCCATCCCCCAGCCCACCCTGCGGGGCCACTCCGCTCCTGCCCACAGCCCGATGCCAGCCCAGCCCCACAGCCTCAGTCTGTGGCGTCTGCCCACCTCTGCTCCCTGCCTGCTTCTGCTCCTTGCCTCCAGCGCTCTGCTCTGTGCCTCAGTTTCCCCTCCCGGAGATGGGTGCTGACAGGCGAGCGGGGATGTTTGGGAGGGCAGCCGGGGACGGGGCGGGGATCTCGGGGACCCCCCAGCCACCACCGTTATGTAAAGCCCACAGTACTGCCCGGCGTGAACGGCTCGCCCGCATCCCGCTGCCTGGGGCTGGCGCTGCCAGGGTGCCAAAGCGGGGGGCTTGGGGGCACGTCAGGGCCAGACAAATGGAGCAGGAAAGACTGCGGGGCCGGGAGACAGCTCCTTGGCAGGGGCAGGCAGCCAGGCTGCCGAGCGTGGGATGCCTTGGCACACCGCACAAAGCTGCCTCTGTGTGAGCCCCGGCCCTCCCCGCCTCGCTGGGAAACGGCACAGGGCAGCTTTCTGGGGCAGGCTGGCAGCCGGGGCAGGGTCCCCCAGCACCACTCAGAGCCACAGGGGGCTGGGGTCCTGGCTGCCTGACCCAGGGGGGGCTGCACCTTGGGGTCACATCCAGCCAAGGGACAATGCCACCTGGCCCAAGGTGGGGGCTGGTCAGGATGTGGCACCATTGCCAGCCCCGAGAGGATGCTGCCTGACATCCCCATGGGGTGACCAGGGGAAGTGGCCATCTTTGTGCTCCCAGGGGATCTGGGGACCAGGTGAGCCTTCCTGTGGCACCACCAGGGACAGCAGCCCCCCGGCACAGGGCAGGAAGGATGCCACATCAGGGCATGGGTGCCAACACTTCCTGGCTCCTGAGCCGCTGCCCTGTCTGTCCCTGCCCACCAGGGCCACCGAGGAGACCTGGCAGGGTCATACCAGGCCATGCAGGGGGCGGGGAGGACAGAGCCCTGAAGGCTGGCCCAGGGCAGGGAGTACACGGTGGGGCCACCACCCCCATGGCACCCAGCCTGGTGGGGAAATAGAGGCAGGGTGCAGGCTGGCAGGGACCAGAGCAGGGAGCCTTAGCTCCGCAGGGAAAGAGAGGGAAGCACAGGACGGGCACTGGGTGATGATTTATCCCCTCCACTGGGCCTCCGCTTGGGCTGGATCCAGGCACAAACAGGGCTGCCAGCATGGCCAAACGCCACCGTTAACTCTGCACCTTCCCGCTGCTGCGGGCGGGCATCACCAAGCCCACTGCTCCCGGTAACAGGCTTGATGGGGGCTGCCTGGTCCCCAACGCTCCATCACCTCCCCACACCCCCTCAGCACCATCGAGCCACTCTACTGCATCCCAGCGGCATTGGACAGGAGCTGCCCGCTCCCCCGCGGGCGCCGGGGAGGCTGGGCGCTCTCCTCTGCAGCCCCTTTCTTCTCCCAGGTTATAATTACACCTCGCCGGGCGGCTCAGGAAATACCAACCTCTTCCCCCGAGCACCTCTCGGAATAGCAAACGGCATGGTCAGGCTTATTTTGCATGCACCGAGCTTCATGTCACCACCCAGATGCTTCCTCCCGCTGGGCAGTGCTGGCACAGCCCTGGCACAGCCCCGGCACAGCCCTGGCACAGCCCCGGCATGGCCCCGGGACAAATCGTCACCACCTCCCCAGCCAGCCCTGGCCTTTGCCCCTCGGCCAGGGTCTCTGGGTGGCGGTGGCCGCGGAAGGGCGGGAGATGAAAGGGAAGGGAGCGGGAGACGCTTCGATCGGGCAGAGCGTGCCCTGCATGCTGCTGTTTGCCTTGCGATAAGGCCGGGCAGAACAGCAAATACCTGCAGTGGAGGGTGGCCCTGGGGGGTGGCGTGGGCCCCTCCCCGGCTGGGGGGTGGCAGGTTCAGCCCTGTCCTCGTGTGCCTGCCCCATCTGGGGACCCACTGCTACCAGCAAAGAGCATCTCCTAAGGATCTCTTCCCACAGCATGCCAGCCTGGAGAGCCCCAGCCCACCACGGGGCTGCCACACGGGTGGGATGCCACCCTCACTGTGACATTGGGCAGCCCATGTGCCACCTGGCATTGTCCTCCTCCTGCCCGCCAGCCCCAGCACCTGCTTGCCCGCCCTGATGGCATGGGCATGGCCACACGTGTGGGCACAGACTCCCCGGTCATGGCAGCTGGGACAACACACGCCCTCGGGGGTGCTGAGCCCGCTGCTCTGATTTCCCAGGGTGTGCTGGCTCCGGGTGACAAGGACAGTGACAGCCCCACTGCACCAAGACCTCCCATCTCTCCCACACAGCCCCGGTGGGCTCAGTCCCAGCTGTGCCAGGGGCTGCTCCTGCTGTCCCGCTGCTTAGTGACACCAGTGACATCATCCACCCCACCCCATCCAACCCCTCCAGCGCAGCCCGAGCTGGGCCCCCCGTGCTGTCCTGCCACCCCCCCGGGGCCGTGGCCGTGCCGGAGCCCCCCCGCGGGATCACTGAGCCGTATGCGTGGGGCGGCACGTACCCTCCCTGCCGGCCACGTCTGCACACCACGGGAGCCTACGTTCGGTCTCGCACGCCGTCCCGGCCAGCACGGATGCCTGTCCCCGCCTTGGCGGGACGGGGACACGCGTGTGTGGGGTGGCAGGGCTCCCGCTTCCCACCCCAACCCGGCAGGCAGCCCTGGGCTCACCCCAGCCCCTCGCCAGACTTCCCCGGGGGGCACCATGGCGCGGGATCCCATCCTGGAAGGGCTGTGTCTGGCTGCCCAACATCTCACTTCCACTCAGCTTTTATTTAAAAGGTGGAAAATTGCAGCTGGGAGCGAGGCACAGCCAGGAGCCGGGAGTCAAGGCAGGGGAGCTCTGTGGATAATGTCAGTGGGATGTTGGGTGGGGTTCCCTGCACGCAGCAGCATGCTGAGGATGCGTACCACCCTGGGAAAGCCCGGCCCTGGTGCTGTGTGGTTCCCCCCACCAAGCCTGGGCACGGCCCCGTCCCCGCCCGAGCACACCGTGCTGGGGGGAGAGCAGCACACGGGGGTCAGGCAGCCGCTGCCTGCCAGCCCTGCCTGCGCCACACCACGCCAGCCCGGGGCGCGGTGACCACCACAGACCGTGACACTGGTCCAAGGGCACCCACTGCCCTCACCACTGTGGGGAACGAAGGTGTCAAGTCTCCCTGGCAGCAAGTGGGTGCTCCCCTGGGCTGGGGACCCCTGCAGGGCAGAGACCCCCTCACCACCTCCTCTCCCTCGGCAGATGAATCCCAGTTAATCCCCCCCAGCTCGGGCTGCGGGACTATTCTGGGTGGTAATCCGGCTTTAGCGCCAAGCCTGCCACAGCTGCCCGCCCATGTGCTGGTGGCCAGGTACCCCGCTGCTGCTGGGGTGTGCCAGGGGTGGCAGCAAGGCCCCCCCGCCCGTGCCCGCCTGCACCAGAGGCTGTTGGGGTGTCAGCAGAGCTGGGCACGCAGAGCGCTCATGTTCCCTGGGGCTGGCGCTGGTGACAGAACCCTCCTGGAGAGATGAGCAGCGGGGGCAAGCGGGCAAGGACCGCCAGCCATGTCCCCCCACTGCCATCAGCCTCCAGCCTCGGTGTTACCCCAACACCGCTGCCGAGCACAGGGTGACCCCCAGCCTGGGGTCCCTTGAACTGCTATTGGGGATGGGGTGACCCCCACCCTAGTGTCCCTGCTCAGCCCCCGGCACGGCTGTGGGGACAGGGGTGTGTGGGCACAGGGGCAGAGCTGGGGCAGCAGCCTGCCCACCAGGGGTCCCTGGGCATCCCCCTCCACAGAGAAATCCCCCCTGGGGCGCCCAGGGAGCCCTAGCGCTGGGAGCAGAGCCAGCCAGATCCGCGGGTTTAGAGCCTGCCTGTCCCCTCAGCACACATAGAGGTGGCTTTACCCCTGACTTGCCTCCTAAAATTAGCACTCCCAAACCTGTTTTTAACTCTACAGCATTTCCCACCACACACCTCCCAGCCCAGCCAAGGTGGTGCCACTGTCCCGACTACCCAGGGGCTGCAAGCATCCAGCTGAGCAAATGTCCCTGCCCAGGGCAGGGGGGTGGGAGTCAATGATCTTTAAGGTCCCTTCCAACCCAAACCATTCTGATTCCAGGATTCTAAGCCCAGCTGCCCAGGGACTCAGCCAGGCACCTTGCCTTCAGGGTGAGGGCTCTGGGGGGCACCCCCATGTGCACGGGGTCACCAGAAGCCACGGGGATGGATGATTGAAGACAACCCTCACCATGCGTGGGGGCAGAGCCCCTCTGCGTAGCCCCACCAGAGACCCTCACCCAACAGCCCCACTGGAGAGCCCTGCTCACGGTCCCAGGGTGAGCTGGGAAGTGTGGTCACTGCTCCTGGGCTCACCCAGCCCTGGGGTGACCTGGGGTCTCAACCCCAAACACCACACCACGGCTCAGCATCAGCCCAGGCGATGGCTCCGGTTCTCTGGCCAGAGCAGAACCAGCAGTGGCAAGGAGCAGGCGGCTCTCCAAGCCACCATCCCGGCTAGCAGGGCTCCAGTGGCACTGACACCTGCCCCAGCATCTCCAGGCTGTCCCTTCCACTCTGGGAGCAGAGTCCACCCAGGGTCTTCTCTCAAAGAGCACAAGTGGCACCCGTGTCCTCAGGGACAGCTCTGCCCAAGCCCAGGGACATGTTCGCAGGCAGAACGTGCCAGCAGCCGGGCTATCCCATGGTCACCAGCCCCAGTACCATCCCACAGCAATGGACAGGCTGGATCCGGGACACACTGGGGAGGGGAAAGGCACAGTGGGGAAGGGGGTGATGGAGCCAAACATCACAGAGGGGCCACAGGGAGGATTTCCCAGAGCCAGAGCCATGGCACGGCTCAGCCACAGCAATCCCCTGCCAGCCACATACCCCAGAATGGGGTCACGGGGGAGTGAGGGGCTGTGGAGTGGGTATCAGCCGCCACCATCACACCACATCCTCCCACAGCCAAGCACCAGCTCTGAGCTGAGAAGAGTGGTGGGGAAACTGAGGAAAGGGGAGCCATGCCCAGCATGGGGACAGCGTGGGCTGCCGCTGGCACAGCCCAGCAGGGAAGGAAGGGGTCGAGCCCGTGCAGGACAAGGTCAGGCAGCAGAGGCAGCTGGCAGGGTCGGGACAGAGAGAGGGATGGGGACAGTGTGGGCACAGCACAAAGCCGGTGGCACCTGGCATGGTTCTGGGGGAGGCCAGGTGAGACGGCAGCTTGAGCCCAAAGCATCTCAGTTGGTTCTAGGCTAGATGTTGGGTTTTGCGCTAAACTTAAGCCAATGCACTGCCCGTCAGGAGCTCAGGGACAGCCAGGGAGGATGGTGGCATGGATGGTGACACTGTGGGGACTGATGGGCAGGTAACATCTGAAAAAAACATTAGGTTTTCTATCACACCTCTGGAGATGTGTTTTGCCTTGGAAGCGAGATGCTTCCCAGGAGTTCCCGCTCCTTAAAACACACCCGGCCTTGGCAGGACACTGAGGGGTCGATGGCAAAAAATCCAAACTTCCATTTGCTATGGCAGCACTAGGGACACCAGGAGGGACCAGTCTCAGCCATGACCTCATGTGCTCCCCAACACCTCAGCACCCCCAGCACAGTGCCCTGTCCCAACTGGGGACCACAACCTGCCCAAGCCCCCAGGACTGCCCCTGCCCCAGCCCTCCCGCTCTTGCCGTTTGGCCACTCCACCAGCCCGGCACACGATCCCCAGCCCAAGTACAGCAGGACCACAACTGTCCCCCCCACCAGCATGGGGGACCCAGCCAGCCCTGGACCTGCGTCAGCAGCTGGGGAGGCGTGCGGCAGTCAAGACCCATGCGGCGAGGAGGGCTGGGGACACAGGGGGCCTGTCCCATCCCCGACCCACCTCTGTTTTCTCAAGGGCTGCATTTCCAGAGGAGCCCGTGGGATCCCGCTCCGTCCCCCAGTCCCCACGCGCCAAGGAAAATAGGCTCTGCTAGTGCCTGTTTGTTTGCCGCGGCCATGGCCCTGCTGTGTGATTACAGCTGCAGCGCAGTCGGGTACTGCGGGGCCCTTTGCGCCTTGGCCAGGCTCCCCTGCGGTGCCGGCACCCCCCCATGCCACCCCCAGGCTGGCTGGGGTGCCCTGGCTGCCCCCCAGCATTCTTGGCCACCAGAGCCAGGGCACACTAACATTTGGTCACAGGGGCACAGGGCAGTGTCAGAGGGCACAGAGGGCTTTCTTCAGAGTGCACCCATGAAAACGGGGGGCAAACACATGCCAGTGGCGGACAGCAGGGACCAGGCAGGTCTAACAGCTCAGCTTGGGCCAGATCCAAACACCAGTGGAAAATTCCCCAACTCCTCTGTGGCGCTCGGCACAGCCGTGCCCTCCGCAGCCAGCCGGGGCTCAGCCCCACACCGGGACTCTGCCTCCCCTCCATCCACCTGCCAGGGACTTGCCAGGTCCCCTGGGTCACCTGTGCAGAGCCAGCCCCCGGCATGGGGAGCCCAAGGCAGCAGCTGCCCACTGTGCCTCAGTTTCCCCCGGGGCCAGGTTTCTCTGGCAGGACATTTACCGAGCAGACCAGGCCACCGCACCGGCTGGCGTGGGACATGCGTGGCCAGCGGGAACGCAATGTGCCGCCTGCCTTTCCGCACTGCCGTCCCAGCCAGCCAGGCGCTATAAATACCCCAGCCTGGGGAAGCACCGCACGCACGACCAGCGGAGACCCGCCAGCACCAGCCAGTATCGCCCTCCCCTGCCGTGCCCCCTGTCGTGCCCCCGACCACGCACCACTCCGAGCCCCAGCACCCTGACACCCGATCTGGCCACCGCCGCTTCCAGCCTTCAGAAACATGTGTTGTTCCCACGGGTGATTAAAAATTAAAGCGGAAAAAAGGGGAAGAAAAGGGGGCTCGGGGGTATTATTGTTCTTCTCAGCAAAGCGGGCAGTGATGCCGAACCCCCCAGGAGCTCTGCCGGGCGTTAGGGTGGGAAGGTGGCAAGGCAGGACTCTGCCCCCGCGGGATTCTTACCCACCCGTGGGAGGGTTTCAGCAGCTGGAGAGGGAAGCGGCAGGAGAAGCACAAGGCAAACAGTCCCGGGCTGCCCGAGCCCGCAGCCCCGAGCCGTTCCCGGTGCTGCCGGGGGGCGGCGGGGGGGCGGCCAGCTCCGGGTCAGGAGGAGGAAGCAGGGAACAGGGTCTGCGGGAGGAGAGC
>WKFP01015173.1:2373040-2386612 GCA_011057875.1 Pterocles orientalis
TTAGCATGGGGTGCGGGGAGGGACTAAGGGGGGGCGAGGGGTCCGAGCTCCGGGAGTTTCAACCGAGGAGTTTCCCGAAGGAGAAAAAAACCCGGGGGATGCGTGCAACTGGGGAGACTGGAAAGAAACTGGGTGGGGGGGACTTACCTGCCCCCCTGTCGGCGGTGCTGTGCTGCGGGCTGGGGGAGCAGCCCCGGTGGCCAGCCCCGCCGAGCCGCGGATTAGCGCCTGCCCGCGGCCGTAATCCCGGCCCAGGCGGAGATTAAACCGGAGCCGGGACCGCCCCCGCGCCGCGGCTCCCAATCTGCGTGCGGCCGGGGCAGCGTCAGGGGCAGCGCCGGGGAGGGACCGGCCGCGGGAGGACACCGGCCCCGCCCGCCGCCCCAGCGGCTGTCGCCGTCCCTCCGGGCACCGCCGCCCAGTCGGGCATGGCCACCCCTCGGGCATCACCTACCCCCAGACACCCGTGTCCCACCGGTCATCGGTGCCCCACCGGCCACCACCACCTCCGAGCATCCCCACCTCACCGGCCACGGCCACCCCCCGGACATCACCCACCCACCCTCCGGGCACCACCCACACACCCCCTGGGCATCCAGACACTGTTGCCCCACCAGGCATAGCTGCCCCCCCGAGGCATCACTGCCCCACCGGCTATCAACACCCCACTGGGCATCACTACCAGGGCTCTGGGGGCTGCTGCTGGATGCCAGTGGCCAGCACTCGAAGAAACAGCACTGTGACACTCGCTCTAATCTAACCTGAAGGTCCAAATCCAGCAGGCACTGAGTGCAGGCACTGGGTTTTCTGGTTTTAGTGAGGGGCAGAGTCACCCCACAGCCAGGGAAGGTTCTCTCCAGCTCCCCCCGCAGCCAGCATCTCTGCCCAGCCTGGGAAATTAAAGCTGCCCACACATTAAAGCAGCCCAACTGGCTGCCCTGCTTGGGGGTGCCCACTGCACCGCAGTGACCGCCCTGGCACCTCCCAATGCTGCAAGAAAACAATCTGGGTGGGATCAGCCCAACGTGGCCCAGAGTGAGGGGGATACTCCAGTCCTCTCCACCAGTCTCCATCAAATTTCCCTGCTTGAGCTGAAACACCTTTCATGGAGACAATATTTTGGGATTTATCCCCCAAAAAGTGCCCCAAAGAGAAATTTTTGTTTCCCAAGAGCATCCCATGTGCTGCAGGAAGAGCCAGGAGCTCCTGACCAGCCACCAGCCATGTCCCCACAGGTTCCCTGCTCCTTCTGAAGGGCTGTCACTCCCAAACTGCCTACTGCTCCTCTGCCCCCTCTGGCTCTTACTTCAGAGGAAAATCTTTGGGGTCCCCACCATGGTGAGGTGGGGGCTCAATGCCCATTCTCCCTGTGCAGAGGAGGGAGCCCTGCCCAGCGTGTGGGATGGAACCGGATGGCCGCTGCCACCCATTGGCAGGAGGGCTCTGTGCGTTGCCAGGAGGCTTTATTTGTGTTACACATATCTTCCATAAATCCTCGCGAAGCCTCGAGCGAGCTGGTATGGAAACGACCCCAGTGGCTGGCAGCAAGTGTCACCATCAGGCTGGGAGGAGGAAAACCTCCTGTCTCCCCGCCGGCAAGAGCAGCACCCTCTTGCCCGGCTGTCGTGGGACGTTAAATATTCAGCGGCAGCTCTGCTCTGGTGCTCCCGGAGATCCTGCAGCTCCTGTTACTGCCGCTCTCCTTCGGCTGGAGACATCCATTAACTAATTTCTAATAACAGCAGCATGCGTAAGTGCTGAACCAGCGCTGGCTGGCACGCCGGAGGACCAGAGGCAGCCAGGTTTGTCAGGGTGGCAAGGGGGGAGTTGGAGGCACCCAGAGCCATGGGCATGGCTGGGTTGGAGCCATCCACTTAACCCTTCCCTTGCTCCGGTGAAGGTGGGTGCCAGCCACGTGGCACGGGCGCAGGGATGGTTGTAAAAGGAAGCTGAGAGCTGCCACCCTGTAAGCAAACACCGCGCGGGCGGCTGGGGACGGGGACAGGCAGCACAGCCCCATGGCATGGGGTGCAGTGCCCACTGGCAGGGTGGGCATGCCAGGGTGCAGGCAACGACTCAGAGCCTGCCTGCTCTTTCCCAGCCCCAAATGCTGCCCATCCCCTTTCTCCTGCTGGCACAAATGACACCACTGTTTATTGTCTCCTCTCTTGTCCAGCCAGCAACACCCCTCTCCATCATTTCCCCCTTTCTGGCCGGGCAGAGGAGGTGCCCATCTGTCCCCACCTTGCCCAGCTGAAGATCTGCAGCAAATAAAAGCAGCGAGCAAGAGGAAAAGGGAGCGAAGATGTCTCCAAAGCTCCCAGAGCCTGGCCTGGAGGGTCCCCTGCAGCCAGCACGTACTGGCCAGGTATGGGGGAGCCAGCATGGAGACTGGTCCCCTTGCCTCCCCTGAGAGGGACCAGTTCCAGCCCTCCTCTCAGTCCCCTGAGCCCCCCAAGTCCCCCAGCCGCCAGTGTGTCCCTGGAACAGTCGGGGGCACTTTCACTGCCAGCACTGGGGTGCCAGGCCTGTGCCCAGGGTCCAGCTGGCTGAGAAACTGCAGCCCTGTGGTTTTCTCCAGCAGTCTCTGAAGTTTGACGCTGGATTCCCAGATGTGAGGAGCTTTCAGGGGAGCGTGGCACGGCACGACACGGCACGGCACGCCACGGCACGCCACGGCATGGCACGGCACGGCACAGTGTGTCCTGCCAGCAGCATCCTGCCTCGCCAGTGGCAGGGAGCTGAGCACCATGCCAGCTGTGCCGCGTCACAGCCCTCACCCACAGCCCACCGTCGTGCTGTTTGCTTTCTCACTGAGCCCCCCAGCCAAAAGCTGCCCTATTTTCCATCCTTCAGCCACGTTCAGAGATTGAGCAGATTAATGCAAGCCCATAAAACCCTTCAGCCTCGAGAGAGTCCCAGCATGGACAAGGGCAGCCAGGATCCAGCCACGAAGGAGTGGGTGACGTGCATGGCCAGAGCATGTGCCACTTGTCACGCTCAGTTTCATCTCCTGGCCTCTGTGCCTGCTGCCTGCTGCTGCTGCCTGCCGCTGCCCACCGCTGCCTGCCGCTGCCCACCGCTGCCTGCCGCTGCCCGCCATTCCCAGGGCCAAGCCCGGAGATGGCAGGAAGATGCAGTGGAGATAACAGCTACATCTGCGGCCCCATCAGTGTCCCCCTGCCACCACTGCCACTTCTCCAAGAAGCCTCCTGCTGCTTGTCCTTGCTGGGAACACGCCAGTGGGTGCCCATGGTCCCCAACACCGGCCATCCCGCAGGCATGGCCCCAGCAGCCCCCCCAGCAGCTCTGAGACCCCCGCTGCCCCCCACTCCCCATGTGCTGGCAGAGTGGGACACACCAGGGAGCAGCGGGGCTGGGGAAGCAGGTGGCAGCAGAGGGATGCCTGCAGCTGGCACAGCAGGTTGGGGGGACCCTGGGTGACACCTGCCTAGGGCAGGACCCTTCCTGCCCCCAGCCACCCCCTCTGGAGAAGCCCCTCGATGGCAGCAGCGTGGCGCCTGGGCCTGGAGCTGCCAGCAACAGGGGGCAGCTCGTGGCCCCCTCCCTCGACCTTGACCGCCAGGTCCCTCATGGAACACGCTGTCATGTGGCAGGGGACAACAACAACAAGCACTAATTGGTTAATGTGATTTCAAAACATGATTTGCAATTATAACCTGCCAGAGAGCATTCAATGATCCTGCACGTTGGGTGAGTGGGTTTTTCGCCTTCGTTTGTTCCTGGAACCTCAAAACCAATTAACTTTACAGAAGCCAGAAGCAAAGCGCTGCTTAGCAGAGCCGGGGGTGGGTTATCTCTGTGCTCAATCGCTTCCCTGCCGAGCGCAGCATGGGAACCAAGGACCCAAGGACAAGCCCTGGGGTAACCCCGCTGCTCCTCTGCTCAGCAGGGTTTGGAGTGGGGTCCCAGGACCCCCAGTTCCTGCAGCCCCTGCCAGGTCACTAGTCCCACACAGGACCAGCTTCATGCCCGAGCGGCTTCCAGCCATCTAACACCGGGGCTGCTTGAAGCGCTTGAGGGCAGGAGGATGCCCCAAGCCTTAGAAGATGAGGACAAACTGTTCTCTGCGCACAAGGGCACCATCCCCTACGTCACCTCTGGAGGTGCTGGCAGCAGCCCGCTCATCTCTGCCACCCATGCAGGGCAGCCATGTCCCCGCTGTCCCCGCTGGCAGCACCCAAAGCCCCACTGGGGCCAGGGACTTTGTTCCCATGGGCCATCCCATAGCAAGGGCTTAAATGTCTTTAAGGCAATTAAGCAAAGACTTAGCAAGGACTTTAATGCCCTTAAACGCAACTTAAATGCCTTTAAACCAAACAAGCCGAAGTGGCCGTGATGCTCCCGAAACGTCCAGCGCTCAGTGCCCAGCTCTGGGAAGCTCCCCTGAGTCTCAGCCCATTTCCCCAGTGTACCCAGTTGCTGGGCTCCGTTGCTCCCCACATCCCCCTGGAAAGTCGAGCATGGGGCAGCATTCTCCCTCGAGGGGCAAAGAGGGGCTGGGTACCAGCTGCTGGAAGGATGCTCTGGCCTCTACCCTCAGGACAGAGCCAAGGCCCCACTCTGCTTGGGGACCCCTGCTCCCAGGAGGACCTGAGGGACCTGCCAGCTCACAGGGGATATCCCCATGTGCCTGGAGCCCGAGGGTCTCTGAGCTGCGAGCTGCCCTCCATCAGCTGCTCTCCATCAGTTCCCTGAGCCCTGCGGTCCTGCGTCCCATGGGGAGATCAGCACCCCAGGGTCCCCAGGGATGGGGGGGAGCACAGGCAGCTCCCAGAGCCTCGGAGCAGCCCAGGAGAGCTGGGCTGGGCTGCCCTACACCCCAAAACCCACCTGGGCCAGGCGCAGAGCCAGACCCTAGCCAAACCCCTGTGACGCCAGGCCAAGAGCAGCCAGGCGGGCGGTTAATGTTTAGCAGAGCGGGAGCAGAGCCCCGGCGTGGGGTGGCAGAAGGAAATGTGGGGCAGCACTAGGGGGTCCGCAGTGCCTGGATGGGTCTCCCATTCAAACACAAGGTCCCCAGGAAGCTGTCAGGAGCATGGAGGCACCTGGGGGACCCCTTGGGGGGACCGGGCCGTGCTGCTGGGGCAGCAGATGGCTGGGGAGCTGGGGACCGGGAAGCAGGGGAGGACCGGGGACGCCTTTCGGCCCACACAACTGTAGCATCCTTGTTTAAAGATATAAATAACCAGGCCAAAAGCAGAGACGTGGCCACAGCCATGTCCCTCCGCTCCCCGGGGTGCAGCAGCTGGCCAGGGGCAGACACGGCTCCAGCAGCCCTGGTCCGCTCCGGCTCCCGTGGGAGGCACCAGCAGGGCCGCGCTGGCCCCCTCCCTCGCTGGGTGACTGGCCGTCCTGGGGCCAGGCGGCGGCACAGGGTCCTGCTGGGTGTGATCCGGCCACAAGGAGCAGAGGGGATAAAGGCCCTTTCATGGCCCGACAGGGAGACGGATTCAGCAGAAGAAGCACAAAAGAACATGCCACCACTCAGGACTGAGGCCACCATGTCCCCCAGCACCGGGGTCCCCAAGCTCCTGTGGCAGTGGGACACTGGGGGCGGACGCCCCAACCAGGGGCAGTCGGGGAGGGGTGGGTGCCAGGGTCCCAGCAGGCAACCCCTGGTCCCCCCGACATCACCCAGCCTTGTGCTTGGGTGGGCTGAGCCTGGCACCATTTCAGGCGGGGCCGGGCTGGCATAGCAGCCCCCTCCACGGTTGGGAAAGCCCTGGGGCGGCTGCCCCTCTCCCTCCCCTCTGAGCTGGCCGACAATTGGCTGCCTGGGGGATGTCGGCCTTGATCCACATTGCTGGCTGTCCCCACGGCCAAACAAACAGAGAACGGCCCCAGCTGGCTCCCAGCACCGCTGGCACACGGGCAGGCACCCACAACCCCCAGCACTCCTGTCCCCCAGCCATGCCACTGAGCAGAGCTGGCAGCACCGCTGGCTGGTGCCCGGAGCTGCCAGGGATGTTAATGGTACCAACCCACCTGGCCCACAGCCAGGAAGGAGCCCGGGGGCCGCAGGGGCTGAGGCTGGAGGAGGGAGCAGGAGCCGGCATAAGCACCAACTGCACTGGCAGAGGGGCTGTGCTGAGGTGGCCAGCACGGACGGAAAAGGGCCGAGGAGAAGCCAGGGTGACCCTGTGACCAGTGGCCCTGGGTGCGTCACATTCCCTCTTTGCCCACTGCAGGGGTCAGCTGGCCCAGTACTGCGCTGCTTGCCGTGGGGCTGGGCTGGTCCCTCGGGGCTGCTGGCCAGCCAGGGCCAGCTGGTTGGCAGCAGGCAGCCAGCATGCGCCAGGGGCATGTGCCCAGGCGCTGCCCACTGCCCTATGTGCTCCCCTCACAGCCCAGTTCCCTGAAACCCTTCCCCACTGGCAGAGCATGATGATCCATGGGAACCCCCCTGGCCCCTTCCCGGAGCTCCCCTGTCGGAGGGGCTCCCCCTCCCACCAGAGGCTGGGGAGACATTGGAGTCCAGCTCTGGTCCCATTGCTCCCCAGCACATCCCACACCACTCAAAGGTCCCTGCCTCCTGCTCCATGGCACCTCTGGGACCCCCACCCTGCTGGGGCAGTTGTTCCCGCCATCACCAACCCTGGGCTGGGCTGGCCACAGGAAGCTCAGACTTGGTGGCCAGGGTGGGCACAGGGGATGCCACCACCAGAAGCTGTGCTCGTGGCCGCACAGTGGCCAGGCTGGCGATGGTGGACATGGGCTTCCAGCCACCCTCCTGGCCCTGTAGCTCCAGTGTGTCCCCAGGGAGGACGGGGCCAGGGTACCAGGGCACAGGTGGCTACTCCAGCTCTGCCAAGCACTGCCCACTGCCCGCTGCCCGTCCTGCCACTGGCAAGGTGAGCGCAGCGCCACGGCCGGCTGGTTCCCACCGGCTGAAGCAGCGGGCATGACACTGGTGACCCTGCACTCCGCCCACGCAGGGACACCACCATCCCGTGACGGTGTGTGCGGGGGGGACCTGCCCACGCCCTGCACCTCCTGGCCAGCTGCCAGACAGGAGCACGGCCGGGCCACCTCGGCAATGGCCGTGACCTGCCACCTCGGTCATTGCCAGGAGAAGGGCACAGCCCCGCACCGGAGCGCCGGTCCCAGCCACGAGGCAGTGCCACAGGCCCCGCGCCGCGGCCACGCTGCCCCGTGCCGGGCTCCGGCCCCGCCCCGCCACTCTGGCCCCGCCCCGACGGCCACGTCCCCGCTCAGCCCTGGCCCGGCCCGGCCGCGCGGGCCCCGAGCGCCCTCTGGCGACAACTGGCGGCGCAGCCTGAGCTTGGCCCGCACCCTGCTGCACCCTGCCTGCTCCCTGCTGCACCCTGCCTGCACCCTGCCTGCGCCCTGCTGCACCCTGCCTGCACCCTGCCTGCGCCCTGCTGCACCCTGCTGCACCCTGCCCATGCCCTGCCTGTGCCCTGCCTGCACCCTACCCACACCCTGCCTGCACCCTGCCTGTGCCCTGCCTGCACAGCTCCCAGGGAGGGTGTCTGGGCCCTGACACCCCAGCACAGCGCCAGCAGAGCCCCTGGCTCCGGGCTCCCACCCTGCGGTGCAAGCGGCTCGGCTGGCGTGGGCTGCCCAGGTTTCCCTGCCTCTGGGGCAGCCGTGCCAGCACCTGGCCACTTTCACAGCGGAAAAAAACCCCGACATTTTCTTGCCTTCCGATGGAATTTCCTGTTTGTTTTTTTTAATTAAATTGGTGCCGTCCTGTGCCGGCGCGCAGCCGGGCTGAGCCCAAGCCTCCCTTCCCAAAGCTGGTGCAGGCGTGGGTGGCAGGTCAGCCTCCCTCCTCTGGGGATGGGCTTGTCCTTGTCCCAGCCCAGCAAGTGCCGAAGTCACCCCAGCGTGCCCAACCCTGAGACAGACCTTTCTTCTCCCTCCTGCTGGGGCAGAGCCGCTGTGTCCCCGGCTCCCAGCATGCCGGGCAGGCGAGAGGAGCCGTGCAGCTCGAACTGCCCTGGCCCGGCCGAGAGCTCGTTACACATTTACCCACGTTAATGAGGCGGCACCGGCTGTTCCCGGCCTTCGGACTGCAGGGATGCTTCACAGGCAGCCGCTCGGCCCCGCAGCCCCAGCAGGGCAGGGCTCCGAAGGTCTGGCGGGGTGAGTCCCCTTGGCACCGACCCTGCGGTGGCAGCCGCGGCCCCTTCCTCCTCTGGCCCCGCTGGGCTGGGCTGTGCAGGAGCAGATGGGGCAGGGGATGGCGATGAGCGCAAGGACAGGATCAAGCGGGCAGGGACAACGGGTCCTTGGGGACGTTGGGATGCTCCGCAGCTGTGATTGGGGACCCAGTGCCTCTCCTGTCTTCCCAGCACAGGTGGGGGTTGGCAGCACCCCGGGGAGACCCAGGGTCCCGAGGGGCTGTCCCCAAGCAGCTGACCGGGTCGCTGGGTGCACAGGGAGGACACGGGACACAGTCGCCTTTTGTTGGTGCTGGCCCCGGGGAGCAGGGACCCGGGCTTTGTGTCCCCTCCCTCCGCCCCCACTGCTGGTGGGACTGGCGCCCAGCACCGCGGATTTGGGGTTTAAAGAGCAGGCGGCAGCTGCAGCCCCGGCTCACCCAAGGAACGAGGAGGCAGGAGAGCTCCAGCAGAGCCCACGCACCCCAGCAGGTGAGATGGCGGTCGTGGGGCACCAGGCTGCCCCACGAAGGGGGGGCCATGGGGTCAGGGGGCCGGGGCCGTGGAGCTCCCAGGGGGCTGCCAGGTCCCTGTCTCCCCTTGGTGGGTGCTGGGTGTTGGTGACTTGGACACAGTGCCGAGAGGGAAGTGGAGACATCGCCAGGCACATGCTGCCTCCTTGTCCCCGTCACCCCATGGCTGAGCAGGGACCCTCAAGCCCTGTCCCAGCCAGGGTGGTCAGGGGGAACACCACCACGTTGGGGGGTTTCCTGAGTGATGCCCCTTCCCCAGGTGCTGGTTTACAGGAAAGCAGGGGTTCACCCGGTGCTCTCCCACCCACAGCTCCTGCACCAACCATGCTGGCCAGCTCAGCCCTGGGCAGGGCTTGCCCCAGTCGGCCCCTGGGCGAGCTCTGAGCCGGTTGGGGAAGGAGCCCGGCACCAGGCATGGGACTGGGCAAGAGTGGGAGCCGGGCCGGCAGACAAGGCCCTATTGTGCCGCACCGGGGCGGCCGGCTCACCCATCAATAGGCGCATTATACTCGGTGTCAGCCCCCCTAGCCTTCCCAGCCGCCGCGGGTCTGCGGGAACACCGTGGGAGGCCAGCTGAAGTGGCTGTTGTGCTGGGGGCCCAGGAGGAGGGGGTACAAGGCAGGGTGCCGGGATCCCTCTGCCATCGCCTTGCTGGGTGCCACCGGCTTTGGGAGCAAGATGCCCTGGATGGGAGCGGGCAGGCCCAGGGGTACCCAGGCACCCCTGTCCCCACTTCCCTGCCCTTGCCATCCTGCCTAGCATCGCCTGTGCCTGAGGTGACCATGGCCAGGCTGCACTGCCCCGGGGCAGGAACAGGTGGCAAAGGGCTGACATCAGCCCAGGACATGGATGCTGCGGGGCCAGCAGGAGCAGATGAACAGTTCCGCATGCTTTCCCGTGAGACACGCCCTGGCTAAAATTACCGACCCTGTGGCAGGGACACCAGCCTATTTTTAAAGCCTGAAGGAGCTGGATGCCACCAGTCGGTGTGGCGCAGGGCAGAGCCGGAGGGGCTGGGGCAGGGCAGCAGGCAGGGGACACAAACAGCATCTCTCCTGCCCTCTGCCAGCACGGGAGAGGGCCAGGCCTGTGGCAGAGAGCCTGCGTGCCATGTCCCACGCTCCGTGACTCCACCAAGGCTCCTGCCGCACTGGGATTTTTTTGAGGGGCTTCACGCTCAGCGGTTTTCAGTGTACAGGACACGTCCCCTCTGCCTGCCCCAGAGCCTGGCTGCCAGCGGCCATGAACTTAAAGGCAGATGGTCACCCCTGGGCAGCAGGATGGGATCGCAGGAGCCCAGGATCTCTCCCTTTCCCAAAAAGCCATTGCACTGCAACAGGACGATGGATGCCTCACTCTTCATCACAACCCCAAAGGCTCACTGGGCACACCACAGCTTGGTCCTGCAGCAAGGACACCCAGTGATGGCACCCCAGCTGTGCTCAGGCACCGGGGTGCACCCAGCACCCCACATCCCCTAGGCGGCCGGCTCAGCCCGGCACAGGGTGGGGACAATTCGAAAGGGATTAGCTGGGGCACGCTGGCATGGTGCTGCCGGGAGCCGGTACCTAATCCCGGCAGGAATGTGCCGGGGCCACGTGGGTCCCTGCTGTAAGGGTCTCACACCAGCGTGTTGTCATGGGAGGTGGGTGCAGGGTCAGGGGGGCTGTACCCATGGACAGGGTGTGAGCCCTGAGCTGGTGTCCCCCTGGGACATCGCCACAATGCCACGCCACGAGGATGTAGCTGGCTTGGGCACATGTGCTCGCCAGCAGCCTGGGCCCTCGCACCGGCACGCTTGGCACCCCGGGGACATCCCCTGCCTGGCACACACTCCCCTTGCACCAGGGAGGTGACAGCCACCCAAGGCCTGATGACAACCCAAGGCCTGGCACCACGTGCCATGGGGACACGCAGGCACTTGGTGCACAGCCGAGCCAGGCGTGCCCGCGAGGAGACATCAGCACACCCGTCAGAGCAGCGATGGAGAGATCTCCGTGGTGTCCGTGGCACAGCAGGGCTCGGCTGTGGGGGGAGCAGGGTGTGGGACCGGGAGCCAGCCTGGCCAGGGACTGAGGATCCACGCAGGCAGCCGGCGAGGAGCCCATGCCAGGGGAATCCCAAAAGAGTCCTAGAGCCACGTCTTTGGTGCCGTTACAAGCCACTGAGGGATTTTTTGGGGTGGCCAGGCTCAGGGGGTGCCAGCTCAGGAGGGTATCGCCATGCCTGGGCCATGGGTGCAGGCTGGGGTGGGGATACCTCTGCTCCCTCTGCCCCCTCCTATCCCCCTGGCAAGCCGCCTGTGTCACCAGGGGTGCTGGCAAAGGCCACCCCGCCATACAAGCACATCTCCTGGCTGGGGAGCAGGGCCATGCCAAGCCCAGGTGGCATGGGGACACCTACAGCAACAGCTGTCACCATACAGCTCACCTTGTCCCCTGGGTCTTGGCCAGCCCTGGCCATGATCACTGCATTGGGGCAGAGGGATGCTCCCCAGCCCTCAGGGAGACAGGGGCCACCCTGCAGCCACCTTACTCTCGGTCACCTCGCAGGTCCCTCCAGCATCGCCAAGGCTGTCCTGGCAAGGTACCGCCCTCAGGGTGCAGGATTTGTCCACCCGGTGGCACGGACACACCCCGCACATGCGGGCTCGCCCACTGGCACGGGAGGTGCGGGACCGTTGGCCACTGCCGGCTGCCACACCGCCCCGGGAGCTGTGCGGAGGCGGCCAGGAGCCGTTTCCTCCCACAAACACCGCTGGGGGCCTGGGCGCTGCCAGCGGAGCTGCCAGTGCTCACCAGAGCAGGAACTGCCGGGGGAGGTTTGGCCGAGGCAGCAATCCCTGGGCGCGAATCCACCAGCGGCGGGAAAGGGATCAAAGAGTGAAGGCGCCGACACCTGCTCATGCTGCCGGCGGTGACACCCCCGTGCTGGCGGGGAGCCAGGCCACCGGCACCCGGCTGGACCGCCCTCCGCAGGGCTGGCAGCCAGCGCAGGGACGAGGGCGGGATGCTGGTGGCGATGCCTGATCCAGCTGGGGACTGTCACCACGTCAGCGCCCAGCAGCTTTGGTGCTGGCCAGGAACACCCGGCAGGGCGGGAAGGGGTGGCTGGCGGGCGACGTGGCGCATCCCTCCCGCGCAGATTTTCCGGGATGGAAGCCCGGCCCTTCTGATGCCTGATGGCTTCTCCAGGCGGAGCCACTGCCAGCAAGGTCCCCGCAGGGCTCCAGGACTGGGGTGACGTTGATGTCACCTGGTCACCTCGTCATGCAGTGGAAAGTCCCAGCTGGGTGGAGGGAAACTGAGGCATGGTGCTGACACAGTGCAGGAAGGTGCCCACTATACAAGCTTGGGCACAGTGTCCCTGTCTCCACCATCCGGGACACAGTGCCGAACCCTGGGTGGGTCACCTAGCCCAAAGTCCGGCCGCAGCACCCAGGCAAAGTCTTATGGCAGAGTAACCCCTGCCATACCAGTGCCAGCAGCTGCCCTGCCACCTGTCCCCTCACCATCCCTGTCCCCCTCGCTGCAGGGCTGTGTCTTGTCACTGCGGTGTGACCGGGAGGGGACCAGGCAGCGGGGCTGGGACAGAGCACACTGCCAGCCTGCGGTGCCCTGCGCCAGCAGTGGGAGGGTTACCGGCAGCAAGACAGAAGGACACTGCCTGAGCACCCTGCCTGGCACAGCTCCTCCTGCCTGCGCCTGCCCACAAGGCTCCCGCTTCCCCCTGAACCCACAGCCTGCCCGTGCCAGCCATCTGCCTGCACCTGCACCTCACCTGCCTGCACCCGCAGCCAGGCTGCTGGCACCTGCTGCCAGCCTCTGCCTGCTGCCAGCCTGCCTGCACCCGCCACAGGCCTGCCTGCACCTGCTGCCAGCCCACCTGCACCCACTGCCTGCCTGCACCCCCCCTCCCCACTCCCCCTGCACCTGCCTGCACCCCTGCCTGCACCCCTGCCTGCACCTGCCGCCTCCCCACTGGCGCTGGACCTGCCTTCCTGGACCCCTGCACCCACAGGTAGGGATGGCCGGGGACACAGAGGGGACAGGGTGGAGGGGTGACCCCCAGGGCAGCCCATGTCCCCCCCCGCCCTGAGCCCTGCCTGCCCAGGCGCGCGTGGCCTTGCTGCCGGCACCGCTCGGCACTTGCTATTCTTGGCAGCGGCGGCTGGAAAATGGGAGGCAGCGGAGGAATTTTGTTTGCTCCAGGCTGGGCCCAGGCCAGACATCTGGGCTGCAGCTGAGTGGGGTGTGGGATTGGCCCCACCGCCCCTGGCACAGCCCCTGGTGCCCCCCGCAATGGCCCCCAGCACCCCACGCCCGCGCAGGCAGCACCTACCAGCACCGCTCACCCCAGGGACCAGGCAGCCCCGCCACTCGTGTGCCGAGCCACTTGTGTGCTGAGCGTGGTGTGCTCAGCTCTGCCCCAGGGGTGGCAGTGTCACCACGGGTGGCACTGTGGGTGTCACCGCAGGCCACGTGGGGTGGCAGCACGGCTCTGCGTGTGTGTGTGAGGGGGTGTGTGTGCTGCGGTGCTTTTGCACACTTATACCTGCGTGGGAGCAGGAGTGGGTGCGTTTGCACGTGTCTGAGTGTGCCGGGGTGCTGTTGCACGGGTGTGTTTTCGCACACGTCTGTTCCCAGTGTGTGTGAGCGTGTGCGGGTGTGAGTGGGTGTGAGTGGCTGTGTGTGCGGCTGGGTGGGTGCGTGGGTGGGTGTGGGTGGAGGGTGCGCGTGTTTCCACGTGTGTTTGCCCACGAGTGTGCGTGTGCCCGCGTGTCAGCACGTGCGTGTGCGCGTGCCCCTCCGGCCCCCGGGGCCGTGCCGCGCCCCCGCCGCCCCGCCCCGCCGGGGCCGCCCCGCTCCCTCCCGGCGGCCACGGAGGGC
>WKFP01015173.1:2386908-2398119 GCA_011057875.1 Pterocles orientalis
GGGGGCTGGGGGGGGTCCAAGGACCGGCCCGGGGGGGTGTCCCGGGCGGGGTCTCTGCGCTGCCGTCGGGGCGCTCTGCCCGCGCTGGCGGCGGGTCCGTGTCCCGGCTGGCACCGGGGGACGGGGGACACTCGGTCTGCCCGGGCTGGCACCGAGGGTCTGGGAAGTGGGCACTAGGGGTCTCCGGGGCTGGATCTGCCAGTGCTGGCACCGGGGGTCTCCGGTGCTGCCGCCCACCACCCCCCACCCTGCCCCCGTGCCAGCACCGGACCGGGGCAGCTGGTGCGGGGGGGCTGTGCCCGGGGCTGTGCCCTGGCCCCGCGGCGGGCGCTGGCAGGTGCGGGGCAGGCGGGAGGGTCCCCGATGACCCCATCACAGGGGAGCTGGCAGAGCGGAGCAGGTCCTCCCGCCTCTCCCCGGCGCCTCTGGAAATGCCATTAGTGCTCGTGCCCCGCCACCGGGCAGCCCAGCCCGGCACTGTGCGCGGCCTGCCCGGAACCCACTCCCACCCTGAGACCCCGGGCGGGGGCTGCCACTGCCCGCAAGAGCCCAGGGCAAGCCCCGGCCAGCCGTGCCAGGCAGCCGTTGGACGTGCCCAGATCTGTGCCGGGCATTGCCACGCACACATGCCCCCGGCCAGCGCCCACGATGGCCTGGCTGACGCCGTGCCTGAGCAGGGCGGCACAGCCTGGGGGGGTTGCACCAAGCCCCAGTGCTGCAGCGGGGCTTCGGTCATCACGGGTGTCCTGGTGAGGCCCCGGTGGCTGTGGCACGGGTGAAGCCCGTGGGCTGTGCCGGTGGCTGGTGGCTGGCGTGGCCAGGCTTGTGCCTCGAACACGGTGTGGGGAGGTGCCAGCTGGCATGTCCCGGGGGCCTGCAGCTGTGTGGGGTGCTGCGGCGTGGCCGGCGGGCGAGGCGGGGAACTGCGTGTTGGCGCGATGCTCGTGATAACCATCGCTTCCAGGTCCCCGGGGAAGAACATGCTGGTGCCACAGCTGGAGGAGCTCTTCCCCTACCCCATGGTGGGCACCCACGAGGGTGGTGGGCACACCGGTGTGGGTCCCTCAAGGGGATGTGGGCACCTGCTCAGCCAGAGCCCACCGACCCAGCTCCCACTTGCAGGGTGGCGTGAGAAGGACCGGGGGCCAAAGGGCAGGGGCTGTAGCTGAGGCACAGGACCCTGTGACTCCCACGAGGGCCAGATTGGCTGGTGCTGGGGACCCCGCTACCTGGCTGGGATGCCCTGGCTGCTGGAACTGCTCCAGTGCTTGCCCCGTCCCCGTAGGACAGCCCTGTGCTTGCAGGCAGGAGTGGATAGAGCCCAGCACCCTCCTCCGGGCAGGGCTCAGGTGGACGTGGGGAGGGCTGGGGACTGCTTGTCCGGGCTGCCTCAGTTTCTCCTGGAGCAGGAGTGGGAGGGCTGCTCCTGGAGCCTGTTTGGCTCGGGATTGGATTAGTGGGGGTTACAAACAGGAGAGACGTGGCTGGCCCGTGTCCCCCCCACAGTCACCATGTCAAGCCCAGCGGGGTCCCCTCGTGTTGTGCCAAGGTTGCCCTACGCCAATGCTCAGGGCTCTCACTGTCGCGTGGGCAGCGCCGAGGAGGGATGGTGGTCTGGGGGCTGTGGGGAGGGAGCTGTAACTCGAGCTGAGGTCTCGCTTCTCTGCCACAGCCGAGGGGCCACCCGCCAGGCCCCAGCCATGAGCCGCACACTGCTCCTGCTCCTGCTCCTGCTCCTGCTGCGCGGCCCCCCTGCCGCTGGCCGCCCCCCGCCCGCAGCCACCCCCCGCCTCAAGCTGGCCTTCCCTGGTGAGTGTGGGACACTGCTGGGGTGGGGGACGCAGGGTCAGAGGTGGGCGCACCGGTGCCGTGTCAGCACCCAGCATCTTCCCGGGGGTCGGGAGGGCAGCATGGCGGGAGGGGTGCGAAACCCCTGCACTGCCGCCCCACTGGCTGCCGGGCATTGGCGTGGGCTGCAGCATTCCTCACCTGATGCCAGCCCCCCCAGGGCCACCTGCCTGCTCTCAGCCCCTGGCGCATGCCAGCTCAGGTGCCTGTCCCCTGCGGTGCACCATGGTAGCACTCCCCCGTCCTGGCTGTGCTGTGCTGGCGGGGGAGCTGGTGCTGTGCCCCGACTGGCCACCCCGCAGGCTCCAGCACGGTGCAGGGGCTTTGTCCGGCGGCGGGTCCCGGGAGCGCTCTGCTCCCAGCCTGACAAAGGGCTGCTTGTTCCCGCCATGGTGGGATTAATGCTGTGGGGCAGGGAATGGCCCCTTCGCCCCCCTGCCTGCCACCAGGGTGGGCCAGGCGGGGATGGGTGCTGGGGGGGTGCGGGAATGGGTGCTGGGGGGGTGCAGGGATGGGTGCTGGGGAGGTGTGGGGATGGGTGTTGGGGAGGTGTGGGGATGGGTGCTAGGGGGGTGTGGGGATGGGTGCTGGGTGGTTCAGGGATGGGTGCTGAGGGACTCAGGGCTAGATGCTGGGTTGTTTGGCGGTGGGTGCTGGACCAGCACAGGGCCGGTGAACCCAGTCAAGCCAGTGGGACAGGTTTGGGGGAGGGGGTGGCAAGGCAGGGGGCCATGGCCAGACCCTAGTCCCTGCCCATGTGTGTCTGGGGAGCGTGGCGGGCAGCAGCAGTGGGGCCAGGCTGAGCAGTGCCGCGGTCCCTCAGAGCTGCGGGCTCGCCATGGGCTGCGGCTCTTTGCGCTGGAGCGCTCGTGCTGCTACGAAGCCCTGCTGCTGGACGAGGAGCGCGGCCGCCTCTTCGCTGGTGCCCAGAACCACCTCCTCTCCCTGGCACTGGATGACATCAGCCAGTGGGACAGGAAGGTAACGGAGGGCAAGGGGGGTCACAGACCAGCTGGGCGGCCCTGGTGCACTCCAGGTCTGTGAACGTCCCCCTCTGTCCCCGCAGATCTACTGGCCGGCGCCAGTGGAGTGGAGGGAGGAGTGCAACTGGGCTGGCAAGGACATCACTGTGAGTTCCAGGGGGTGCCGAGGGGTGTCAGGGGCTTTCTGGGGGGCTGCTCCAATGTCACCTCCCCTTGCCCTCCACCACTAGGCCGAGTGCATGAACTTCGTGAAGATCCTGCACCCCTACAACCGGACCCACCTGTACGCCTGCGGCACTGGCGCCTTCCACCCTGTCTGCGCCTTCGTGGAGGCCGGCCAGCACGCCGAGGTGAGCCCCCCACCCCAGTGCTGCTGCGGCCCCCGGCTGCTGCCGCCCGCCTGCCACCATCCTTACCCCCCTCCAGGAGCCCATCTTCAAGCTGGACCCCCGGCGTGCCGAGGACGGCAAGGGCAAGAGCCCCTACGACCCCCGGCACGCGGCTGCCTCCGTCCTTGTGGGTAAGGGACAGCCCAGCCTGGAGCTGGAGGGCAGCCATGGCGGGGAGGGATGCCTGGGGTCCCCTGTAACGCTTCCCTCGGTGCCTGCCAGGTGAGGAGCTGTACTCCGGGGTGGCCACCGATCTGATGGGCCGTGACTTTACCATCTTCCGCAGCCTGGGCCGACGTCCCTCCGTCCGCACTGAGCAGCACGACTCCCGCTGGCTCAATGGTCAGTGCCGGGGAGCGGGAGGGCGGCGAGGCTGCCGGCACCCCAGCCCGGCGTCGCTGCTCCCACGGAGGCATCGGGGCAACCAGTCCTCCAGGCTTGGCTGCATCCCGTCCTCCACTGCCTTCAGAGGGTGATTGGGGGGTCCCTGTGCCCCCCGTAGACCCCCGGTGCCTGGTGGGGTCCCACCCTCCCCTTGCTTGTGCCCCACAGCTTGGCGGGGGGGTTTGCAGCCTCCTGGAACCCCGGAGGGTGCTGGGGGTCCCCAGGAAGCCAAGCTAGCAGGAGCACTGGAGGCGGCACCGCTCTGCCCCCAGAGCCCAAGTTCGTGGCCGTTTTTTGGGTGCCGGAGAGCGAGGACCCTGACGATGACAAGATCTACTTTTTCTTCCGTGAGACGGCGGTGGAGCGGCAGCAGGGACTGGGCAAGACCAGCTTCAGCCGCATCGGCCAGATCTGCCGGGTGAGAGCAGCTGTGGGTGGGGGGCTGGGGGTGTCCCCAGGTGCCACACGCTGCTGCTGACACCGGTCCCCTCTCTGTACTGGCAGAATGACGTGGGTGGGCAGCGCAGCCTGGTTAACAAGTGGACAACCTTCCTGAAGGCTCGGCTCGTCTGCGCTGTGCCGGGACCCGACGGGGCAGACACCCACTTCGATGAGCTCCGTGAGTGCGGGGTGTTGGGGGGCAGCCTTCCGGAGTGGCCGTGAGCATCGCGGGCATGTTGGGGCCGCGCTGATGTGCTCCCTACTTGCAGGGGACGTGTTCCTGCTACAAACAAGGGACAAGCGCAACCCCCTGGTCTACACCGTCTTCTCCACCTCCAGGTCAAGCCCCCTCCCCACCATCCCTCCCTTTGCCTGGTGGTACCCCCCTCTCCCCTCACATCCTCCCCTCTCTCTCTCGCCAGCTCTGTTTTCCAGGGCTCGGCCGTCTGCGTCTACACCATGGCCGACATCCGCCGGGCGTTCCTGGGCCCCTTTGCGCACAAGGAGGGTCCCAACTACCAGTGGGTGTCCTACCAGGGCCGTGTGCCCTACCCCCGCCCAGGCATGGTACGTGTCCCGTGGGGGTGTCGATGCCAGTAGCCGAGGTGGGTGGGCAGCGAGACCCTGCTCAGCCAGTGCCACCTCCCCACAGTGCCCCAGCAAAACCTTCGGCACCTTCAGCTCCACCAAGGACTTCCCGGACGAGGTGATCCAGTTTGCCCGGCACCACCCACTGATGTACAACCCGGTGCTGCCCCATGGCCATCGCCCCCTCTTCCTGCAAACTGCCGTGCCCTACACCTTCACCCGCATCGCCGTGGACCGCGTCGCTGCCGCCGATGGCAACTATGACGTCCTCTTCATTGGCACAGGCACGTGGTGACCCCTCAGCCAGGGCAGGGGAGGGGAGAGCTGGGAGATGCCAAGTCCCCCACCTCACCCCTTGCTGCTCACAGACGTGGGCACGGTGCTGAAGGTGGTGACAGCGCCCAAGGAGAGCTGGCACCGCATGGAGCCGCTGCTGCTGGAGGAGCTGCAGGTCTTCCAGGTGAGGGGGGAGCTCTGCACCCCCCAGTCAGACCACCCCTCAGCACTCATGCTCCCAGTCGTGCCGGGTTGCTCCAGCTGCTGGGATGCTGGAGCCGGCAGCCTGGATGCCTGGGTCCCCCCCATGCCCTGACCCCTGCCCGCATTCTGCCCACAGGATGTGTCCCCTGTCACCAGCCTGCAGCTCTCCTCCAAGCGGGTAAGGGGAACCCCGGGGGGGTCACTGTGTCCTGCTGTGGCTCTGCCTGGCCCTGTGCTGTGGCGTAGGGGTGCTCAGACCTGCTGTCCCCCCCCAGCAACAGCTCTACGCTGGCTCGGCAGCGGCGCTGGCCCAGCTGCCCCTGCACCGCTGCGGTGCCTACGGCAAAGCCTGCGCTGAGTGCTGCCTGGCACGGGACCCCTACTGCGCCTGGGACGGCACCGCCTGCACCCGCTACGTGCCCAACACCAAAAGGTAGGAGAGGTGCCAAGGCTCGGCGCTGGGGCAGCCGGCCTGCCCCAAGGACAGGGTGAGGGGCGTGGGTTGTGCTCCCATAGCTCCCGCTCTTCCGCCACCTTCCTGCAGGCGTTTCCGTCGGCAGGACATCCGCAACGGTGATCCAAACGTGCTCTGCTTCGAAGGTGAGCCACGACCCAGCTGGGGGTGGGGGTCAGCCCCACCGGGGCGGGGGGCTGACAGCCAGACTGTGTCCTCCCCCAGACCCCCGGCAGGGCACCGTGCCCCAGAAGCAGCTCTATGGGGTGGAGGGCAGCACCGCCTTCCTGGAGTGCATCCCCAAATCCCTGCAAGCCCATGTCCTCTGGACATACCAGCGCACCCCAAATGACCCCCAGCGCGAGGTAGGCTGTCCCCGGCCGGGTGCTGGCGGTGCCACCATGCCCGGCCGAGCTGACTACTGTCTTCATGGGTGCCGCAGGTGCGGATGGATGAGCGAGTGGTGCGGACGGAGCGGGGCGTCCTGCTTCGCAGCGTGCAGCGCGCTGATGCCGGCCTCTACCTATGCCACGCCACCGAGCACGGCTTCACCCAGCCCCTGCTGCGTCTCTCCCTGGAGGTGATTGGCGCCCGGCCAGCGGTGGGCACGGCGCCCGCCCCAGACCCCCAGCTTGCCGCTGGGCCCCCCGGCCGCAAGGTCTGGTACCGGGACTTCCTGCAGTTGGTGGAGCGCCCGCCGCTGGGGGCTGCAGACAGGGTCTGCCAGCGGCTCTGGAGCCAGGGAAGACCCCCGCCACCCCCCCGTGCCCACGATGGACCCCCCGCCCGTGGGCAGGGTGAGGAGCCGCGCAAAGCCCGCCACCGGCGCACCCACGAGGGGCCGCGGGCCGAGCGGGGCCCCCGTAGCGCATCCCCATGGTGACCCTGGGGCTGGCCCCGGGCTCCGGGCTCTGCCTAGGAGCGGAGCTGTGGGCAGGGGCACAGCCCCCATCAGCCTCGGCCGCCCCGCTGGAGGCGCTGGAGCCAGGCACGGACAGTGGTGGGGGGCTGCGGTGCGGCGACCAGGAGGGCAGCCAGGCTGACCACCCCCTGGGGGGCTGCTGGCTGCACTTGCCACCAGCTCCAGCATTGGCAGGGGGACCCCAGCTGGCTGCTGGCACCGCAGAGTCACCGAAATATTTATTAACGACTGTTACAGATGAATGTAAACCTGCCCCAGCGGGGGGGCAGCAGGGCCAGGCTGTGCCCCCCCCCCCGGGAAAGGCATCTGGCACCACAGGGGGATGGGGCAGCAGGGCCACCCTTGGGTCCCAGGGGGCTGCAGGCAGGAGTGGGACCCTGGAGGGGCAGGACAGGGGCTGGCAGGACGTGGGGGACCCAGCAGGAGGAGGGGTGCCTGGAGGGGACTTGGGGGGGGGTATAGAGGCAACGCCCAGCTCCCTGGGTGCAGAGCAGCAGCACGGGGGGGCTTGTACTAATTGAGCACAATAAAGCAGAGGATTCAGCCCTGCCTCCCGCATCTGCCCTAGGGACCCCTCGCGCAGCGCTGTGCCTTACAGTGTGGACCCCCGCGAGCACCCTGAGCCAAGAGGGTCAAGGTGCTCAGCAGCACCTGGGGGGCTGGGGGGGGCCAAGCCCCACGGGGGCACCGCCCAGGTTGACAGAGCTCCCCCAGCCTTCAGCCCCTCGCGCCTTCCTTTCTGGAAAAGAAAAACGAAACTTGGCGTTTCCCCAGCACCAACAGCGCTTAAGCGGGAGGTGACATCACAGTCAGCTGCCTCTCACTGTGTGCAGTGGCACCAGAGCAGCGGTGACAGTGGCACTGGCCATGTCCCATTGCCCGGGGTGATGATGTGCCCCCCCAGTGACACCAGCCCCGGCCATGTCCCAGCACTGGCTGCACCCCCACCTGGACACTCTGGTCCCCTGCCATGGGCACCAGCAGGTGCTGGCGCAGGGTCCTCATGGGGTGACAACACCTCCTGCCAGCTGGGGACCTGGGGGAGACCGTGGGCAGGAGCCCCCTGGGGAGCCTGGGGCTGGGGCACCTTAACGTCCCAGCAGTGATCGGGGTGGTGACCCTGGAAGGCTTAAAAGTTGCTGCAGGCAGGAGCAGGCAGAGGATGGAGCCGTTCTTTTCCTGAGGACCAGCTGGCACCCCGAACCCCCCAGGCACCCCGGGCTCACTGCTCTGCGCCCCCATGTCCCTGTAACATCCCGGCAGCCAGTGGCGTTGTGGTCCCTCCTCATCCCAATGGGGTCCCCCCCGACCACCCCCCTGTGCCACTCGGCACTGTCCCCAATCCAGCGAGCAGCACACAGCTCTACCAAGGCATTATTTATTTCCAGTGCTATGGGGGGGGTGGGTACAGAGGTGTGGGCAGGTGCTGGGGTGATGCTCAGGAGGGTGAACCAGCAGGGAATTGGGGCTGCCGGGGCTCTGCGCCTCCCCGGAGCCGCAGGAGCATGAAGATGGTGCTCAAAGGCTGGACATCATAGTGCGCCAGCGTGTGCCGGTCCTCCAGCTCCCTGGAGCCATAGGTCAGGCGCTGCTGGTCGGCAGGGGGGCCATGCTGCGCGTGGATCATCTCCTTCAGCTGCCGGACGGTGTTGGTGGGCTGCACCGTGTAGGTGGTGGTCCGGTTCTTGTCGTCCTTCACAAAGATCTCCATGGCCTGGGGCTCAGTCTGCAGCACCATGAGCGTGGTGCTGTAGAAGATGCCGTGGGCGGCCAGGGTCTTGCTGTCCTGCAGCACCAGCATGCTCCTGTCCGGCTCCTGCAGCGCCAGGCGCTGCCTGTACCAGGCAATGCCCCACTTCTCCTCGATCTTCACCTTCAGCTGCCGGACGGTGGTGCCTGGGCTGACAGTCATGGACAGGCTGGTGCCCGCCAGCTGCTTCACCTCAATCGTCACGGGCCGGGCTGGCTGTGGGGACAGGAGAGTGGGTAGGCAAAGCGGGCAGGGGCGGGGGGCTGCGGTGCCCGCAGGCGCAGGCAGCCTTACCTGCACGTCCCAGGGCTGAGCGGCGCTGACGCAGGGCAGGAAAGGGTGACGGGCAGCTTCCTGTGCCACCAGGTCCCACCTCTTGCCTTGGCCCAGGATCCCTGTGGGGTCGGCGGGGTCCAGGATGATGGGGCTGCGAACACAGAGGACAGGCGCTGCTGTCAGCCCTGGGCAGCGCCACGGGGCGGGTGGCATGGGTGCCACCAGGCAGGGTCCTCACCAGGGACTGTGCAGCAGCCTCTTGACGTGGGCACCAACCCGGCTGTCCTGCAGCGAGTAGTACGTCTCCCAGTAGACACAGATCTCTTGGTGCCGGCACAGCAGCTCCAGCACTGTGCGGAAGCCCTCGGCCGTGACGAAGGCGTCTTTGGAGCCCGTGCCCTCCTCCCAGGCATAGATGGTCAGCAGCTCCAGGGCATACTTGGGGGGCAGGTCCTCAGTGGGGTACTGTGGCTTCAGCACCTGTGAAGAAGACGGGGATGGGTGTGAGTGCTGGCCGGGGTGGGGGCACAGTGGGGGCCGGGGGAGCCGGGCAGCCCCTCACCTCCTTGTACCAGTGCTTGACCAGACGCAGGAGGTTCTTCAGCTTGGCTGGGTGACGCTTCACAAAGTTCTTCTGCAGCTCGGTGAAGCAGGGGGAGAACTCCCCGGGGGCAGTGCTAGCATTCAGGAGCTCCACATACACCTTCACGTCTGGGGGGAGACCCCGGCCCACCTGCCCGTTGTCACGAGGAGAGTTTGACACCCAGCCCTGCACTGGCTTGCACACCTGACCCAAGGCATCATAAGCGGGCAGGATGTCCACCTCAATGGACTCCGAGGTCTCCTTGGAGAAGAGGGTGAGACTGAGGGACCGCGGTATAAGACCAGGACCTTTGTACCGGGGCTCGCTGATGTTCACGGTGAATGTCAGGTGCTGCCGGCAGGCATGCAGCCTCTTCTCAATGAAATTCAGGATGTCCCTTCTCCTCTGCCTCTGATCCTGGTAGCTGGAGAAGCAGTTGAGGAAGAGTACCACGTCGGCATCAGAGTTGTTCCGCAGGGCTGTGCCCTTGCCTGCCGAGCCGCCCTGCAGAGAGATGCCCTGTGTGCTCAAACTGCTGCCCCTCAGCACGGGGACCACCTGCCACTGTCCCTGGAGCTGCCAGGGGAAACTGAGGCAGGGCACAAGCTGGGGCAGCAGGACAGAGGGGAAGGTGGCAGCAGGGGTGCTGGCTGTCCCCGAGCCAGGCAGCACTCACCTTTACAGTCTTGAGGACACGGATGTCACTTTCAAAGCAGTCCTCCTTCAGGAAGTCACAGATCATCTTCACTGCCTGCTTCACCTGGTTGGAGAAGTCCGTGCTGGGCTGCAGGACCTCCATGATCCAGCTGTCCAGCTTGTTGGCAGGCACCATCATCAGCCCGGCCACGGATGTCCCACACCTCACATCCATCCTGCCGGCTGTGGTCTCTCCCTCTCTGGACAGGCTGCCTCCCTTCTCTCCACTCCAGCCTGCAGCAGCTTTTAAACCTTCCCGGGCCACCACCCCGATGGCGTCACCGCCGGGAATTTAAGGTGGCCCCAGTCCCAGGGTTCACGTCTCCCCAGTCTGCGGCTCCGGCGTCCCCTGGGTGCCCCCAGTGCCACCACCACAGGGGCTGGGAGGGGGCCGGAGGGGCTGCATGGCACTGCCATCATCCCAGCACCCAGCCGAGGGGCACAGTGACAGTGGCAGCGCAGGGTCTGGGGAGCTGCAGGACCACGTAGCCCCGGGGTGCCCATGGTGGCACGGGGTCTCCCCTGGGTGCCCAGCTGGCAGGAGGTGGTGTCCCACCATGGGGACCCTGCACCAGGCCCTGCCCAGGGCTGGGGGTGCCCTGCCTGCGCCAGCACCTGCCTCTGCCCACGGTGGGGGGCTTGAGTGTCCGGGCTGGGGTGAAGCCAGCGCTGGGACATGGCTGGGGCTGGTGTCACCCCAGGGAATGAGATGTGTCCGATGCCACCAGAGGCCCTGATATCACCACAGACTATGGGACATGGCCAGTGCCAGTGCCACAAGGGGTCCTGTTGTCACCCCCAGCAGTGGGACACGGCTGGTTCCAGCATCATCACCGGGGGTCCTGTGTGCCCCATGGGGGCAGCAGGCAGTATGAGCAGGGCGTACGGGCAGGCGGTACGGGCAGGGGGTACGGGCAGGGCGTACGGGCAGGCGGTACGGGCAGGGGGTACGGGCAGGGCGTACGGACAGGGGGTATGGGCAGGCGGTACAGGCGGGGCAGCTGCTGCCCGTGCTGCCTTAAGCGGCAGCCGCAGCAGAGCCGGGAAACGGGAGTTTCTGTTTCTGCCCCGGTTTCGGTTTCTGACTCCGCCGGCTGGAAACGAAAGTGCCAAGGGTCCCCGCGGCGGCTCTGCCTCCCGCCTCCCGGCCCCTTCCATCCCCCGCGCGGGGCCGTGGGGGCCGTGGGCAGTCCCGGTGCCGCGGGATGGGTACCCACGGGCAGCCTCCCACGGGCAGCCCCGTCCTTGCGCGGGGCTGTGTCGGGAAGCCGGGGAAAGCCAAAAAACTGAAACTCGGGCCTGGAAGCTGCGGGCAGGGGCGGGCAGGGGATGGGCAGGTGCCGCGGGCAGGCAGGGGTCGTGGGCAGAGCAGGGCCGGGCGAGAACATGAAGAGGAGGGGGAGCAGGGGCAGGAAGA
>WKFP01015173.1:2398139-2408226 GCA_011057875.1 Pterocles orientalis
TACAGGAGCAATGGGCAGGGACGGGGTAGAGACGGGGCAGGGACAGGGGTACAGGCAGGCACAGGGATATGGCAACGATGTGGGCAGGGGCAGTGACAGGGGCAGGGGCAGTGACAGGGGCAGGGGCAGGTATCTGGGCAGCGATGGAGATGTGGGATACAGGTGGGGCAGGGACAAGGACAAGCAGAGATACAGGCAGGGGCAGGAGTGGGACAGCAGGGAAAAGGACAGAAGCAGGGATATGGGCAGGTTCAGTTTCCACACACAACGGAAACTATACACATCTATCTTTTAAAAGTTTATATAATTTCATACTGTAATTAGTACAACAATCAGGGAAGATGATCTTCCTAACGACATGCAGGCAGGGGCAGGGACAGGAGATGCTCTATGGACACGGGCAAGGCTGGGCACAGGGACAAGGACCGTGGCGAGGGCCGGGGCCGGGCCACTGCAGCGCCAGTCACCGGGCCAAGGGCCGCGGGCCGCAGCCGGGCCCAGCCCCTCCTGCCAGGCGGGCCCCAGCGCAGAGCTCCCCCTCCCGCCCGGCGCATGCGCAGAAGGCGGTGAGTGCTCCCAGGGGGCCGCGCGGCGGGCCGGGGGCTGAGCCGTGGGCGGGGAAAGAGGCGGGGCCTTCCCGCCCAGGGGAGGGGCGTGGGGTCCGCGCGCGCGGGCCGGCCATGCCGCGCTCCCGTCGAGCCGCGCGCCGTGAGTGGGGTCTCGGGCGCGGTGCAGGGCAGGAAGGCGGCGGACCGGGGGGGCGGCGGGGCCAGGAGGGCTTGGGGGTCCGCGCCGCGGCAGGGCGATGGGGCTGCGGGACAGCCGGCCCAGGCCGCGCTGCCCTGCCCTGCCCTGCCCTGTCCTGCCCTGCCCTGCCCTGCCGGCAGCGGGGCGCGGTGGCCCGCACAGGCCCCGGGCTGACGGTAGCCTGTCTCCGCCCCCCCTTAGGCGGCCCCGGCGGCGCCCGGGCGGTGTCCCCCGGCAGCGAGGAGGAGGCCGGCAGCGAGGTGCTGAGCCGCGGTAGCAGCGGCAGCGAGGGGGCCAGCGCCGCCGAGGAGGCCGCAGGTGAGCCCCGGGGCTGCCCCGCGCCCTGTCCCCCGCGTGTCGCCGCGGATGGCGGAGCCGCTGCTGCGTGTCCCCCCCCCGTGGGCCCCCACCGTCGTGTCCGGGCAGCTACGTGACGCGGGTGCGGCCCCCACAGGGAGCGAGGCGGCGGGTGAGGCGGGCCCGGAGGAGGAGGCGGAGGACAGGCTGAAGGAGCACATGGACAGCCTCCTGGACAAGAGGTGAGGGGCGGCTGTCACCCCGGGGACACGCCTGGCACCCCGCCCGGCCCTGCCACCGCTGCCAGCCCCGGGCAGGGACGTGCCTTGTCCCCGGCCACCCCAGGCCGTGACCTCCCGCTCTCTCGCAGTGTGAAGACGCGGCAGGTGGCCCTGCAGAGCCTGCGCCTGGCCTTCTCCTCCAAAACGCTGCCAGAGTTCCTGCTGGAGCGCCGCCTCACACTCACCGACTCCCTGGAGAAGTGTCTCAAGAAAGGTCTGGGCGCAGGCGGGGCTGGGGGTGGCGGAGCCGGTGAGCGGTGTCTGAGGAGGTCTCTCGTGCTGCCCCCAGGTAAAGGGGAGGAACAGGCGCTGGCAGGCACCGTCCTCACCCTCCTCTGCCTCCAGATGGGCTCTGGCCCAGAGGGAGAGGAGTTGTTTCACAGCCTGAAGCCCCTGCTCATCAGTGTCCTGACAGACAGCACAGCCAGCCCTGCTGCCCGGCAGAGCGTAAGGCCCAGCTCCTTTCCTCCTGGGCAAGGGGGCACCTGGGCAGTGGGGAGAGCCCAGACGATGCTCTCAGGGGCCCCTGTCGTCACAGGAGGGGAGCAGGATTGGGTGCTGCAGGAAGCACTTGGGTAAAGCAGGAGCACCCTGACCCTGCTCCCCCTTGGGCAATGTGGGTCTGGTCCAGCCCTGCCTCCTCTGACAGCCTCCTACCCCTGTCTCTCGCCAGTGTGCCACGGCCCTGGGCATGTGTTGCTACATTGCCGCTGCTGACCTCGAGGTAACTGCACCTGGGGGTCATCTGTTCCCCTGTCGGGGGGCACCCTGGGGGCTGCTGTGCCACCCTGCCTCAGCTCACAGTGCCAGGGCAGCTTGGAGCTGAGTCAGGGAGCAGGCACAGGGACATCGCTTACAGCCCAGGCCCCTTCCTTGGGCAGACCTGAACTGGGGGGACGAAGCCCAGCTTGCAGAGACAGAATGTCCCAGGTGGAGGAGTCCTTCCTGCCTCAGAGGGCTCCTGGTGCCCCTGGGCAGGGTGGGTCCCCTTTGGTCCCCAGTGCATGGCATGGCTTCGTTTTGGCATCTGCCCAGCAGCTGTGGCCTGACGGGTGGGTTTTCCCCCCTAGGACCTGGTCTCGTGCCTGTCCTGCTTGGAGGGCATCTTCAGCCCCCCCAGCACAGGTGAGGGGGGCTTGGCACCTGCCCAGCACAGCCCTCTGCACTGCAGCGCGCTCCAGTCCTGGTCCCTGCTTCTCACCATCTGTCCGCCCTCCCACATCAAGAGCATCTTGGACAAGTGAGTGGGGAAGGAAGGGGTGTGGTGGCCATTGTGGGGCAGCTGGACACAGAGCAAGGAGCCCCTGGGGTGGTGCCTGACTCCCCTCTTGCCTTCTTGCCCCAGTTGCTGGCTGAAGCTGCCCCTGCTGCTGTCCAGCAGCAGCGTTGCACTGCGCATCCTGGCCGGGGAAGCCATCGCACTGGTCTTCGAGCTGGCCCAGGACATGGAGGTACGGCGGGGTGCTGTGGCGGTGGGAGGCAGCAGGCGAGTGGACAGCAGAGTGGCAGGGAGCTGCCAGTGCAGGTACCCTCCCTGTGCCCTGGCTGAGCTGGCACTGATGGCGTTGGGATGCTCCAGGCTGCTGTCACCAACAGGTCGTGTCCTGGCAATGGTGGCATTGGGCAGTTCCTGGAGCCACATCCCCTCCAGACCTCCCTGTTTTTTTGGCAGGAGGTCTTGTGCCACCAAGATACAGAGTTCCTGCGTGCCCAGCTCAAGGTCCTGGCTACTGAAAGTAACAAATACCGAGCCAAGACCGACCGACGGAAGCAGCACTCCATCTTTCGGGACGTCCTGCGCTTCATCGAGGTACTGGAAGCTGGCGGTGCTCTTCCCTGATGAGCCCCTGGCTGTGCGGCTGCTGCCCAGCTGCCTGGTGATCCCCACATCTCTGCTCAGAGCTGGGGGACGCACAAGGCTATCACCAAGGGATGCCCCTCTCTCCACTCAGAGCGGGGAGTACCAGGAGGAGACGATCCGATTTGGCCTGGAGTGCATGTACCTGGACAGCTGGACACGCCAGCGGACGTACCAAGCCTTTAAAGAGGTGCTGGGCTCCGGCATCTGCCACCACCTCCAGGTACGGGCTGGGTGGCTGTGCTGGGGGTGCTGGGCCAGTGCCAGTGGGTGCTGACAGGCCCCTGCTTCCACAGAACAACGAGCTGCTACGGGAGATCTTCGGTCTTGGGCCCCCCTTGGTGCTGGATGCGGCTGCTCTGAAAGCCAGCAAGGTCTCCCGCTTCGAGAAGGTGGGTGCCTCCACTCAGATTTGTGCCTGCAGTCCTCTCCATGCCACCGTGGGCTCCAGCTGAGCGCCTGCCTGCGACTGCAGAGCCCTGAGCATGGTGGACACCGGTGGGGGAGTGAGCAGAGGGTCACCCCCTAACTCATCTTTCCTTCCCTTCCCTCCCAGCACCTCTACAACTCGGCTGCCTTCAAAGCCCGCACAAAAGCCCGGAGCCGGGTGCGGGACAAGCGGGCAGATGTGCTGTGACAGGCGGAGGGGGGCAGAGCCCCCAGCCCACCTGGACTGCAGACCCAGCACTGTGAGGGGCAGGTGCCCCAGCCCTAGGACTTTTATTCATGTACAGCAGAGTATTTAATGCCTGGAGCTGCCCCGCCGGGGGCTGCCCCCTCTTTTATTTTTTTAACCAAATAAAAGAAGGATAAAAGGAGAGCAGGGGTGGAGGTGGTGGTGTGCTGCTATGTGCCTGCTCTGTGGCTGGGGCTTTGTGGGGCATGGCGGGCGGGGGTCTCATAGTGCCCCTGCGGACCCTTTTGGAGGCAGGGCTCATGTCCCCCCATCTGCGGTGACAGGGGGGCACTGGGGTGGCCTGGCACAGCCTGAAGGGCTGGGTGGGAGGGCAGAGCTGTGCAGGGCAGCTGGCGCTGGTGTCTGCCTGTGGCAGGAGTGCTCCCCCAGCTTGCCTGCCATGCTGGGGACAGCCCCTGCCTCCGCAGCTGGCCTGGCACCCAGGGGTGATGGCAGAGGGGCATGGGGTGGTGCTGACCCCGTTTCCAGCCAAATGCTTTATGTGAAATAGTCCTCTTGGGGGAAATTAATTGTGGAGGTGGTGCAGTGGGCGAGTCCCGGTGCTGCCCGTGCAGCCTTGGGGGCTGCTGCCCAGGCAGATGTGGTGCTGCACTGGTTGGGAGTGCCTGCAGCCACTCTGGGAATGTATTTATGGTGGTGATTTTCTAAGACTTTGCTTACAGGAGGTAATTAAAAGGCTAATTGGAGGGTGTCTTCTGCCTTCATGTGAAGAGGAAGGGCTGTCACTGGGGCTGGTGCCGGTCCTTGCAGCCCTGTCCCTCTGTATGGCAGCCTGGGGTGGGGTGACCAGGATTGCCCCTGGCACCCTCTGCACCCAGTGGGGCAACACTGCCAGGTCTGAGCAGGATGGGGGGTGGTAGGGCTGCCTGCTGCCCCCTCCAGCCCTGCACTGCCCTTTCCTGTGGTAGCCATGCCCATGGTGGCACTGGGGGTGGCTCAGCGCTGCCCGCCGGGCTCAGCACTGGCATTGAGGCGAGCCCAGAGCTGGCCACTGGCCACCCGCAGCTGCCGCACGGTGTCCTCCTGGCTCTGCAGCCACTGGGCCAGTGCACGCACCGACTGGCTCTGCAGCACTGCGGGGACACGAAGGGGACAGGCTGGGGATGAGCAGCCTGGCCCTCCTGCAGCCCCCCAACCCTCCCACCCCTGCCCAGTGCCACGTACCACTCAGGTAGATGGCCAGCGTGGCCAGGACCAGGCTGGCCAGGGCCAGCAGCCCCAGCAGGGCCAGGAGCAGGGGGTGGCCAGGGCCAAGGCAGGGGCAGGGGCTGGCAGTGGGCACGGGGCGCAGGGTGGGCAGGAGCGGCGGGGGGCCAGGGGGCACGGGACGAGGTAGGGACCGACGCAGGCTGCTGGAGGGAGCCGGGCCATTACCTGCAGGCAGGGGAGAAAAGAGGTCAGTGCCCAGCTGCTGGCACAGTCAGGGCTGGCACAAGCCCCCCCCAGCCCTGCTCTCACCCTCTGTGCCCTTGTGCCCGCCCGAGGCCCAGTGCAGGTCGCTGATGGACTCCACGGGGTGCAGGCTGATGGCTCCTGGCTCGCAGCTGTTGGGGTCCCCGGGCTCTGCCGGCGTAGCTCCCTCAGCCCGTCCCATGCTGTCTGCCAGGAGGAGAGGCAGAGGGTGAGCATGGACCCTGCCTGCAGCCCCTGCCTGCCCTGGCACCCCTGCAGAAGCACCAGCACCCTCCCAGAAGTGACCCCAGCTTTGATGCTGGCCGGGTGCTGTGCTGGGGCGGGCAGCCAGAACCAGTGTCCCCTTGGCATAGCCGTGTGGCCGCAGGTGGGCAAGTGCTGGTGGTGCTGCCCCAGCCCCAGTGCTGTCATTGGAGCAGTTAGCGGGTGCCCAGTGGCCACGGTCCCAGAGCCTGTTAGTGGGGCTGGAAGCTGGCCCTGGCTCCGGGGCAGGAATGTGCCACCCCCGGCCAGGGTAGCCCAGGCACTGTGGGGCCACCTGGGGCAATCCCGGGCCAGCTGGGAGCTGGCGGGCAGGGGCAGTGCAGTGCCAGGTCTGGCCTGCGGCACAGGTTGGCATTCCCTGTGAGAACCCTGCTTGTGTGCTCATCAGGGGCGCATGGGTGCAGATGGGGGTGCATGCTGTGCTAGGGGGCCTGGTGTCCTCTGCCTGGGGTGGGGAACGTCCCCCATGGGAGCGAGGGGGCTTCTGGGGAGCAGGCATGGCTCCACCACCCTCCTGGGAAGTGGGCATGCCTGTGCTAGGGCGGAGGGAAAGGGTTTTTTTTCTGGGTGTTTGTGTATTTTTGAGCAGTGGGCAGGGTGCGGGCGCGGTGCCTGTGGTGGAGCAGGGCAGGGTGGCCCTGTGCCCGCTCTCTGTCCCTCCTGGGTCAGCAGCATGTCGCAGGGCAGCATGGCGCCGCGCCGCTGCTATCAGGCAGTGCGTGCCACTGGCAGCTGGCAGGTGTCAGGGCTGGGGGGGCCTTGACTGGTGCCCAGGGTCCCCCCAGACTGTCTCCATAGCCCTGCCTTTGGCTGGGAGCTGGCCCACAGGTACCCCCATCACCCCTGCATTTGCTGCCCCCGAGCCGGGGGGGGCACGGCTGGGTGTAGGTTTGGTGCCAGGGCTGTGCCAGCCAGCTGCCTGCCCCCTCCCCAAACCTGTCACCCTGTACCCACAGCCCTCCAGGACCCCCTTCCCTGGGTGGGCATCTCTGCCCACAGCGAAGGGCAGTGGTCGGCCCCTGCCACTATCCCAGCTCCATAGTGCAGTGCCACCCAGTCCCCCCGCTGTGCCAGGGTCCCTGGCAGCCCCCAGCCTGCTCCCCAGCCTGCCTTCTCCCCAGCCTACCTTCTCCAGCCTCCCTGGGCATGGCTCCCCGTGCCCTGCGCCCGGGCAGCGTGAGCAGGCAGCAAGGCAGTGCGGGGCCGCCGGGAGCTGGGCACCAACTGCACTGCTTAAAATAGGACAGTGAGAAACACCGTTTGGGGGGGTATAAAAATAGCTTTGGGGAGGGGGGGCCCAGCAGTGCACTCAGGGCTGCTGGCAGCAAGGTGCCAGTGTGGCAAAGGGAGAACAGCCTGTGGCAGTGACCCGTGCCCCCCTACTAGAGTAAAGGGTCTTCCGGCTCACCATGGGATCACAGGGCAGAGCCTCTGCAGGGAAACTGAGGCACCAGTGGGCCCATCCAGAGCCAAACCAGGGTCTCTGCTGCCCATCAGCAGCAATGGCAACTGCACCCAGCCTGGGGCACCACAGAGCCCCCCGAGCTGTGCCCACAAGGACCACACCAGCTGTGCCACAAGGATTTATTTAAGTTAATGAGACCATAGGAAGCACCGGGCAGCAGCACTGCCATAGCAGGGGACCACAGCGGTCCCCAGCCCTGGTCACCAGTCCCACATGCCCCACGGCAAGCAGGTGTCGGAGGACGGGATGTTGTTGTGCCTATAGATGCCGTGAGCATGGGTGGGTGCCAGGCAGGAGGTGGCACGGCTGGGCTGGACCCACTGGGCACAGTGCTCACCGGCCCAGCCACGGTAGCAGTGGCAGCGGAAAGAGGCCATCGGGCCGCGGCCGAGGTGCAGGAGGCTGCCCAGGTCGTGGGGCTGCCGGCGCACGCAGCGCCCATGCCCGTGGCACTGCCTGTAGCTGCACTCCTGCACTGCTGCTGTCACGTTGGCCACATAGGGACCCAGGGTGGACACGAGGTAGTGGCGCAGGCTGGCACAGCTCTCCTTGGGGGGGAAACACCAGTGAGAATCTGTCCCGGCACTGGTGTCCCTCCGGCCACCCCTCCATGGCAGGTACAGGGGATGTGGCTGTCCCATATGTCCCATGCTCACACCACCTCCTGCCATGTGCCAGCTCTGGGGCCCTCGTGCAGTGAGGGGCCGTACTCACAGCTGAGTGGGAGTATGACATGTCTCCCCAGAGCACAAGTCCAGCCGCACCCAGTGCCGCGCTCTCCCCAATGGTGTCCACCAGGTCAGCCTGCCAGTGAGAGACAGAGATGTGACTGGGCTCGGGGACAGGGAATGTATCCTGGCACCCAGTGGGACCCCCGGTGTGCCCACCGCCCTGGCCCTGTGGCACTTACCAGCTCCAGGAACCGGGACGAGCGGCGGAAGGAGAGGCGGGAGTAGGCGACCACGGGCAGGAGCCCCTCAGCACCGAAGGCAGCCATGCGCAGGGCCTCACGCAGCCGGTGGTGCACGTAGCGGCGGCGCAGGGCGGGCGGCAGCGCTGGCGGCAGGTAGATGCTAGGGTAGAGAGCTGCTGAGGCAGCCCAGAGCCAGCCCAGCCCGTTGTTGCGCTGCACCTCTGCTGGCCGGCACTGCCCGGTGTAGTTGTCCTCCTTGGCCCAGTTCCCATTGAGGCAGTCGGGGAAGCGGTAGAAACCCCAGAGCCCCCCCGGGCGCAGGGTTCGTCCCAGCAGAAGCGTCTCCTCCATCAGAGCCTGTGCCGCTCGCTCAAACTCCTGCCGGGCCAGCTGGAGCCGCCGCCGCGCTGGCAGAAAGCCATGCCGGTCCTGCACCCACTGCTCCGAGGCTGCACGGTAGATCCGCTTGGCCCCCCAGTTTTGGGCCCAGAGAGGCCTCCACTCCTCCCAGTCCACCACAGCCAGCCCGCGGAAAGTGGGGCGCAGGAGGCGGCGGATGTCCGCAGCCGCCCTGTCGAGGTGGGCACCGAGGGGGACCTGCTGGGGGATGCCCCCGTTGTGGGGGATACCCTGCTGTGAGAGGTAGGGGTACAGCCCAAACTTGTTCTTGTAGAAGATGGTGATGTTCTGGCCCGTGAAGTGGCCATCCCGGTTCTCCACGATGCCGTAGTTGCTGAGGGGCAGCCCCACGCTGAAGCGGCGCTGGCAGCGGCCGGAGGGGATGTTCCATACCACGACGAAGGGCTCGCTGCCCAACAGAGGCCCTGGCGCTGGGCTCTCCCCACTGGCTGTGCCCAGTGCCAGGCAGGCCCACAGCGCCAGCACTGCCACCATCCCGTGTCACCGGCTGCGCGTGGGGCCGGCACCCTGCGGGGAAAGGAGAGCAGCGGGGGTGAGGCGACGGAGCACTGTGGGCACCCTGGTCACGCTGGCACTGCCGCCCTGGCGTGGGGTGGGCTGGGATTAGCCACAGGGGCCGGGCTGCCCCACAGCCATCTGCTGCCCACCCCAAAATCCCACAGGACTCAGCAAACTTGGGGGTTTCAGACACCTCCTGCCTCCCCCCCGCCAGCAGGTACCTCTGCCTGCTGCGCCCCAGTGCCCGGCGTCCCTGCCCACACGACCGCAGCCGTGGCACAGCTCTGGTGTGGCACAGCAAGTCACCAACCCCAGTGGCTCAGTTTCCCTGCTGGCTCCTAGCCCTGCCTGTAGCAGGGACGCTGGGATCCCTCTTCCCCATTTTGCAGCAGCGCCAAGCCAGGCTGGGTGCCTTGCTGAGGGGCTGAGTCCCCTGAGAGGCATGATGGAGCTAAAGGGACAGCTCTGTCCCCCCAGTCTGGGTAGAGCCAGAGGGGGCCAGGTGCCCCTGCCCGGTGCTGGCCAGCTGCCCGGGGCAAGGGGAATAGGCAGGGGATGTGCACAGGGACCGCGTGACACAGAAAGGACAGCACTAATCCCCCGGCACGGAGCCCAGCAGCTCTCCCTGACCTTCCCAGGCTCTCGGGGGCCCTGGCCGCCTGCCCCCCTCGCAGTGCAGTGCAGTGGACCCTGCAGCCTGCCCACCCTGCGCTGCTCCGCCTGGTGCCCCTCCAGCCATCGTGTGCCTCAGTGTCCCCAGGCTGCTCAGTGGGGAGAGTGGCAGCCACACAGCCAGACCCAGCTGCCATCAGCCCCAGCTGCCCCACAGCAAGTCCCCCAGGGTGGAGGAGAGACTCGTGGGACTAGGCAGGCAGCACTCCTGGGACCAGTCCCAACCCCAGAGTGGAGCCAGTGCGTGTGCCCGGGCAGGGCAGGATGTGGGGACCACCTCCCCACCAGCACCCCCCCCTCGGCAGCGGGACCAAGGCACAGCAGGGAGGCTGGGGGAGCTGGGGCCAGCCCCCAAGAACAGCAGGCATTCAGGCAGCACCAGGGCGGGCAGCTCCTGCTGCACTCGCTTTTAATCGCCGTCCTGGGGCCCCGGCCCCTCAGATGTCCTTCTTCATCCAGAAGATGGGCAGCCCTTTGGCGTCGCGGTGGGGGGTCTCCAGGAGGTTCTGCTCACAGCTCTCGGCCAGCACTCCCCTTGCCCAGACCACGGTTGGTGGGGGGG
>WKFP01015173.1:2408246-2425705 GCA_011057875.1 Pterocles orientalis
GGGGGTGGAGGGCACCCTTGGCCTGATGGTGGTAGCAGTGGCAGTGCCAGGAGGGGTGGAGAAGAGCCGCAGCACCTCAGCAGGTATGGCGGGGCTGAGGAAGGCCACGTTCTGCACCGGCTCGCCCAGGTCGAAGCCCAGGTGTGCGTAGAAGTGCTGCTTGTCGTGGGTGGTGAGGCGCAGGCACCTGAAGCCCCGGGCCCGGGCCCACTGCTCTGTGGCCTCCATCAGCCGCCGCCCGTAGCCCTGGCCCCGCAGCGCCCGGGCCACCACCACGCTCTCGACGAAGAGGTCACGGGGCCGGCCGGCTACACGAGACAGCCGGATGTGGCCCACAAGCCGGCTGGGCCCCTCCAGGGCAGTGGGGGCCTCGGCGTGGCCGCTGCTCCGCAGCAGCAGCAGACAGGTGGGGAAGGCATCCGAGGAGCGCTGGAGCGTGTGGAGCCGCGACGCCCGGCTCTTCCCCCACTCCTTGCCCAGCAGCTCGGCACAGGCCTCCAGCAGCTCCGGCCTCTGGTGCAGGGGGACCAGGCTGAGCTCCTCCGACACGGAGCCCATTCTTCTCACTGACGGGAGACCAAGCAGGCCACAGCTCAGAGGCGGTGGGGGACAGAACACGGGTGTCCCCCTGGCCCAGCACCGACATGGCTCCCCAGTAGCGCAGCCGGATGGGTTTGGGGTGTTAGTGGCAGGTCCAAGTTTGAACAACAGCACTGCGGTGGGGAAGTGGTGCCTGGTGCCACGAGACCCACAGGCAGGTCTGGCACTACTGAGCACCCTCCCCAGCCCTGCCACCAGCTCCTGCTACTTGGGCACCCATCTGAGACCAGCCAGCTCTTCACACACATGTCCCTGGCCTGCGAGAGAGGGCTGCAGCACCGCAGAGCTGAGCAGACCACAGCCATGCCATACCGTTGCGGAGGCTTGAGGGGGCCCTGCCAGCCCCCGAGTGGCTAAGAGATCCCTGCCACAACGGGTGAATGGTGAGGACCCCTGTCCCAGCCCAGCAGCTGTTCCCCTTGCGAAGGAGAAGCCGCAGGCAGCAGGCAAGAGGAACTGCCACGCTGGCTTATCCTCCGGGGTTGAGCAAACTGCCCTGCTTCGCCCTCTGGGGGATGGGGAGGGCCAGGCCCTGCCCCCTGCACCCTCAGGGTAGCCCCAAAGTCACACCCCAGCTCCAAGACCCCTGAGTCCCAGTCTAGCCCTCACTTCCTGCTTCGGAGGACAGGGACATCAGGGCCCCAGTGGCACCCCCAGGCTGGTGATGCTTTTCCTTCCACCTCCCCAGCAAACCCATGCTGGGACCCCACCAACACCCTTCTGCACTTAGCGGGGACCTGAGTGGAGGAAGAAGCACCCCTCAGCACCTGCTCTCCTGCCTGCTTCTGCCTGCAGCATCCCACCAAGCTTTGCCCACTGCAGTGCCCAGTTCCCCCCCCATGCCTGCCCTTCCCCAGCTCCCCCCAGAGCCAAAGGGCTGCCCACCCGGCCTGCCTCTCACCCTGCCCACCTTCTCCCTGCCTGCTGCTAACCCTGCCCGCTGCACCCCCCTCACCTCGCTCACACTCACCCTGCCCACTGCACCCCCCTCACCTCGCCCACACTCACCCTGCCTGCTGCTGCCGGCTCCTGTGCCCCGGTGCCTGTGCGGCAGTGGGCAGGAAGCAGCCCAGGCTCGTGGCCAACCGCAGCGCCTGGATCTCCTTCCCCAGCATGAACCACACATCTGTCTGGGGCCCCACACAGCCCTCCCCCAGCATGGCACCCAAAACAGCCTCCACCCCCTCACAAGGCACCCACCCTGCCTGCACCCCCCATCATCCCAAACCACACTGCACACACATGGGGGCACAAACATGAACAGCACTGCCCGGCTGCTCACTGCCCCCCCATGGCTGCACCTCCCAAACACACAGCCCCCAACCCATCACTGACCATCACTGACCATCACTGACCCATCACCGACCATCACTGACCATCACTGACCATCACTGACCCATCACCGACCATCACTGACACATCACCGACCATCACTGACCCATCACCGATCATCACTGACCATCACCGGCCATCACTGATCCATCACTGACCACCACAGACCCACCCCCGGCCCCTCTCCCGCTCCCCTCACTCCTCCGCTCTCCCCGACCCGCTCCCTCCCTTACCGAGCCGCCGGCCCCGCCGCCGCCGCCACCGCCTCTTCCGCCCCGGGCGCTCACTTCCGCCGCCGACACATCTCCGCGCCCCAACACCGCCCCCTAGCCGCCAGAGGCCGCGTCCACACTCCCCGCCACCTGTGCGCATGCGCGGTGGGGCCCCTCAGCGCTGCCCAGTCCTCGCTGCGGCCCGGTCTGTCCTGCTGCGTCTCGCCGCCCACGGGCCTGTCACCCCCCTCCGCCTGTCCCCATATCACCTCCTCCCCGGCCCCACCACCCTCGGCGCACCGCGGACCCCCAGCACCCTGAGGCCGGGGCTGTGCCTGTTCCCTGACAGGAAAATCCCCCGAGACACACGGGGATGGCCGGGAGGAGACGGCGCTTTATTGTGTGCGGGGGAGCTTCCCCACACCGAGCTGCGCCGCTGGCAGCCCCGCTGTGCATTCACACTGCTGAACACGTTCCCGCTCGGTTCAGAGGCTCGGCATTCCCTTGGTGTGCTGGAGGCAGGCTCGGAGAGCGGGGGTCTGCACCCGGGGGGCCTCGGGCCCGCGGAGGCTGAGCTCCCCCTCCTAGAGATGTCAGGGCTGGGATAACACAGGCTCCTGCCCTGGGCTATCCCACCCTGGGAGGACAGCGGTTCCCCCAGTTCCTCCTGAGGGGTGAAGCACTCCCGTGGTGTTAAACTGACAGCCGCTGGCCCGCACCCCTCCCTGCCCACAGCCCCTGCACCGCACACTGAACCTCTCCATTGCCGGATCAGAGCCCAGCGGGGCCTGGGGCCAACCCCCCCCCGCCACGGGCCGGTGGAACCCCCCGTATTCTGCGGAACCCAGGACACAATGACTGCATGACCCCTGTCCCCGTGGGGTGTTCGGCAGCTCTGCGGGCGAGAGGAGCCCCCGGAGCTTGTCCCCGGCCTTGTGCAGAAGAGTGAAGAGCCTCAAGACACCCCAGGGACGGGCGCTGCGCCCCATCCTCGCCCAGCCACAGGTGGGGGTGGCACCAGCCCACGGGAGCAAGGGAACAGGGGACAGACGGGTCACTGCGACAAGGGGGATATCGCCTGGACAGATGAACCCCAGCCCCGTAGTGGGATGAGGAGGGAGTCAGTCCTGTCCCCCTGGGACAAAGAGGGGTCCATGGGCCTCGGGGGCAGCAGGAAGGGTCCTGAGGAGGGGGTGATTGGCGGGCCTGGGGAGGTGACTTTGGGGCATTGTGACATCCTGTGTTACCCGGCCCTGTCCCCACTGTGGCTTGCCAGGAAGTCAGTCTTGGGACAGAGTGGGAGCAAGAAACCCCCTGAGAACAACCGCCTCTACCCCATTGCCCCCTCACCGTTTCCTCCCTATTTCCCTCCCACAGGATGGTGGGGAGCCCCCCTCCCCACCCCAGGTGGGCCTGGGGAAAAAAGGACAAGGGCGGAGCTGCCCCAACTCGCAGATCCAGGCTGAACTCAGATGAGATGGGCAGGGTCCAGCCGCTGCGGGCGGGTGAGTGTGTGAATGCTGCAGGCAGGGTGCTGCCCCCCTGCCCTGCCCTGCCCCTGGCTCATCCACCAGCCAGGCTGGCATCGGGGCTCCCACTCGCAGTGTCCAGAGAGCCAGTCCCACCACAGCATCCCGGGACAGGGCCCCTCCTTGCCCCCTGGTGCCAGCATGTCAGTGTCCCAGCCTTGAGCCAGGGCTGGTGACATCCCCCAGGAGCTGGGCAGAGGGCTGGGTTTTCCCACCCTGCCTGCCCCCCCCAGCCCTGCCTGCTCTCTCTCTTGCCCAGATCCGTGCCACTTGGCTGTGCCCAGGGGGAAGGATACCCTGGACATCATCCAACGCTTCCTCAGGCAGAGACTAAAGGTATCCACGGCCACTTGTATGAGGCTGCACCCATGTTTCCCAGCTGGTCTTTCTGCTCCGGTCCTGTGCTCAGAAGGTGCTGGAGGACGTGCCGGGGCCTCCCCAGCTGTCTCTCCCCACTGACACTGTCTGTCCATCTGTGCCCTTCCTGGCTGCCAGCAAGAGGCCCAGAAGCTGCAGTTTCTGGCTTCTGTCTGCACCATCTGCAACACCACCAGTGTGGACTCCACCGTGTGGCTCCAGCTTTACTTCTGCCGGCTGGAGGTGGTGAAGGCCATTGAGGTGAGGGGACGGCCAGCCAGGGTAAGGCATGGGCAGGGGCAGAGCCTTGGGGCCAGGAGAGCACTCCGCCAGGCAGGGGGATGCAGATGAGCGCTGCTCCGGGTCTCCATCCTTGGAGATGCTCCAAATCCACCTGGGTGGCCCAGCTGGAGCTGGGGCTTGGACCTGACGACATTTGCAGGTCTCTGAGCCAGCCTGGGGCTCTGTGATGGTCACAGTCCTTCCCACCTCAGGGCTTGGGACTACTGGGTGCTGGGTGGGGAGGGGGTACGGGACTGGGCCACCTGGGCTGTGCCAGCCCTGCAGGCTCTTGCTGGGCAAGGGAGACTGCCCTGTGTCCCATCCTGCTGTGCTCCACAGGTCCTGCTGCAGGAGGAGCCCACTGACCACCTGGACACGCCGGTGCTGCAGCAAGCCATGCTGGCCATCATCTCCATGAGGTACCTGTCCCAGCCCCCTGCTTGGCCCCAACGGTACCAGTGCCAGGTGGGGGCATCCCTGGTCCTGGGTCCGAGAGGGAGGCAGACAGCAGGACGGGGGGGGATCATGGGATTTTCTCCCCAGGGGCGAGTGTGTCAGTGTCATGAGAGGCTGAGATATCCCCTGCAATGTGGAGATCAGCACAGGTCTCCAACCTCCTCCTCGCTGGGTCCAAAGAACCCCTTTCTGTCCCCACAGCAGAACAGGGCTGCTTCTAGAGGAGAAGAAGAGCAGCCTCCTCTGCACCTGCTCCTGCAGCATCTTCCAGCTGCCTCCGCAGGACAGCGAGAGCCCTGAGGCTTTTCTCTACTCCAAGGTATGCCACAGGGTGAACCATGGGGAGCTCCCCTGCCCCAAGACCCCTGGGCACTGCAGGGCCAAGGCCAGGGCTGCCCCCAAGCCTCTATCCCCCTCACAGACCCTGGATGCGATGGACAGCATGCTGCAGGTGCTGGTACGCACTGCTGGTGACCTCGGCATCATGGAGCTGGACAACATCTTGCAGGTCTGTCCCTGGCACAGGGTCCCCACGGGCAGTGACCCCCAGTTTGAGCAGTGCCCTCAGTGCCTGGTGCAGTGAGGGGGACAGGGAGTGTCCCTCCTTCCCCACCATGCCCCCCACCAGCCCCCTGCCTCCTGACTGCTGCCAGAGCCCCTTCTCCTCCTGCCCCAGCCCGCCCCACCCCTGCAGCCATGTGTGCCCACTGCTGGTCTTGCTCAGCACTCCCTCCTAGAGGGACCTGTCTGGCAAGGGGAGTCCAGCCCTGGGGCTTTCCCCTCCGGCTTCACCACGGGCCATATCCCAGAGCCTGCACTGTAGGTCCCCAGGGAGGGGGTCACCCCAAAGACTTGGGGTCCTTGGGCTGGAGACGGAGGGATGTTTTTTTGGGGGAAGCGTGTGGAAGGCAGCAGAGGCAGTAGAAGGAATGGGATGTGGCAACCTGCCTGGCCACGGCAGGTTACTGCAAGGGTCAAGAAGGACACAAGCCCAATCCCAGGCACAGCCCCAGAGCACGCCTGGCTGTGCTATGCCATGCTGTGCCGTGCTGTGCCATGCCACCTCCCTGGCACACCAGCAGCTTTTTTCTTCCCAGTTCCTGCTGCCCTTCACCAGTTCCCACCCAGAAGTGGTGCAGGAGAGGGCCATGGCCCGGATTGCCAGTCTGCTCAAGTTCATCACAACCTACCCTGAGCTGCAGGTATGGAGCTCCGGCTCTGGGCAGCCCCAGTCCCCCATCCCTGTGTCCCTGAGCCTTGGCACGTCCTAGGGACACCAGGCACACAGACAGCAGGAGGTCAGGAGCAGTGGTCTTTGCCCTGCCCCTGTCTTGTGCATGCTCTCTCCCAGGGCAGGGCAGGGCAGGGCTGTCCCAGGCACAGGCAGGACTGGGGTCAGGCAGTCCTGCCTGCTTTGGAAGTTGCTGGGGCTCCCCTTGTGCCCGACCTCACCTTGCGCCCACGCTGTCTCTCTTTCCCCAGGTCTGCCCTTGCTTTGCGCAAGCCACAGTCCTCAGACACAAGTGCGGGTGCTCCAAGTCACATCAGTTTGCAATGCTGGGGCGGCTCGTGGGGCACCTCACCCTCTGCAGCACCTCTGAGTACGAGGGGACCCGCTGCAAGGCTGCGGAAGCTCTCTGTCACCTGCACACCTTTGTCCGGCAGCAGAGAAGTAAGAGAAGCCGTGTTGGGCTGGGTCCCCTCAGGCACGGGCAGCCAGGGGCCACTCTCCTTGGCGAGAGAAAGCCTGATCCAACCTGCCTGCCCGCAGTCCGAAAAGCCATTTCCCCTCACCCCACTCGCAATAGTCCTGGACCCCCTGTCTGGGTGCCCTCTTTCTTTGCCAGTGACTTTTCTGTCCCGTGCTCTCAGACTGCCCCTCCAACTCCGCACCCTCTCTTAAGAGACCCCGCTTTTGCTCCTCCCCAGGCAGGTGGCTCTGGCTGGAAAACACAAAGCAGCTGCAGAACGAGGAGGGCTGGCAAGAGAGGCAGCCTCAGGAGTTTTTGGAAAGCAGCCTGGCTATCAAAATGTTCTTGGTAAGAAATGCTTTTGACTCCTGGCTGGGGGGGTCAGCATGAATGACACATGGGGATGACGAGGGCTCATGGTGTTCCTGAGCAGGGGCTAGGCAAAAGCCCCCAGTGAGCTCTGGTTCCCCGTGGAACCCTGACCCCCACCATCAGTCTCCTCCTCAGCACAACCTGGCTCTGCATCCCGCTCTCACTGCACAGCCAAGATCTTCTGGGTGACAAATATCCCCTTCTCTCCTTCATCCCGCAGATGTTCACGAAATACCTCCAGCCCTCTGACCAGGCATACATCATCCTCATGGCCATCACAAGCTTGAGAGCCCCAAGTGCCTACAGCACCAGTGTGGCTGCCTACATGGTGGACGTCCTTGTGGCGAACTGTGCCTTCTCGCCGGGGCGTGTGAGTAGTCCATGGGCAGCACGGCCGATGCTCCAGCCCACCAGGGGATCATTCCTCCCCTGGCCGTGCGCCTGGCCGGCACTGACACCGTCTCAAGCCAGCATACCGCACCAGGAACAGAAGCAGCTCCTAGCAGGAGCTGGGGAAATGGCCATGCTCACCCTGCCGACGTCCCCACTCCCACCTGTGTCTCTCCTCCAGGTTCCAGACATCGTGTGGGCCATCTACAGAAACCTGCCCTCCATCAGGGCAGCGGAAGCCCTCAACAGCCTGAACAGGGCCTTGCTGGTGCTGATGGACAAACACCCCAGTGAGATGGTGGCCAGCCTCCTGCAGTGCTCCCCGACGTGCAACAGGTACAGGGCCTGCCAGCCTTTGCGGCTCCTCTGACACTGGGAGAGGGACTCCCAAGACCCTCCCAAGCCCGGCCATCCTGTCAGCTCCCCCGCTGACAGAGCCCTGGGTCCCCGCAGTGTCGCTGTGACCATGTGGAAAGCGACGCTCTCCGAGCCCCAGACTGTAAAGAAGGTGCTGCAGGAGCTGCTGAGCCGGCTGATGAACCAGTCGCAGCGCAAGACCTCCCCCTTCCCCAAGGACGACCCACGCATCCTCTCCTTGGCCGTGAGTTGCTGGATGAGGCCTCGCTGACCTCTGGAGCTGCTCGCAGCTGGCCGGGGCCTCTCCTCCCCTTCCCTGCCCACCCCAAGCCTTGCCCTTCTCAGGGGCACGGAGACATCTCCATGTCTGGGTGTCTTCTGCAGGCAGCCAGGACGATAAGTGAGATCCTCCTGCACCCCACCTGCCGGCAAGAAGTGGAGGTGATTTTTCCGCAGCTTTTCCTGGCGCTTCTTTGCCAAGTGGCATTCACCAAGGAGCTGATGCTGCAGGAGGTGCACATCTTCTGGAGGGAGCACCAACAGGGTCTGCTCAGTCCCATCAGGTGCTCCATCTCTGTCCTCTCACCCCTGCCAGACACCTGGAGCCAAGCTGGGGGTCCGGTGGGAGCTGGGCGTTTCTCCTTGTGCAGGTCTGCAGTGCAGTCCATGAGAGTGCTGCTCCAGAGCAAGGGCCTTGGCAGTCAGGTGGAGGCCATCGAGGAGCAGGACGGCTGGAACGCCCTGCTCAGCACCCAGACCCACCTCACGGGCGTCCGCATAGTGGCCAGGTGAGAGCCCCTTCTCCCAGCTCCTCGGGGACTGGGCACCCCACGCCACCCCCTCCCTTTGGGCTGATGGTGGGGGAGCCCTTTTGCGCCGAGAAAGTGCTGCAGACCGACGATGCCCATCTTGGAGCAAACCCCAAAGAGATGTGTCCGCCCAGCTTGGGCCTGATGGTGCCTCCTTCCCCCTGCCAGGGAGATGATGAAGACATCAGGAGACCTGTGTTCCACCATCTTCTGCCGCCTGGCAGAGCTCCTGACTGTGGAGGACCCCACCTGAGAGATGGTTGGCATGGTCTTTCTTGTTGAGGTGAGCCTGACGGCACCGCTCCAAGCTCCCTCTGATGCTTGGCTCTCCCGTGCCCACACTGAGGGGGGAAACGTGGGCGGGCTCCAGCTGGTACCATGGAGGACCAGGCGAGCAACCAGTGCGGTGTGGGGCATGGGGGCTCTCCGCGATCCCTGCTGCCTCCATCCAAGCTTGGTCTTGCCCTGGCATCCTTGCCCTGAGCTGATGGTTGGAGCCAGCACCGCACCTCGCCAGCTCTGGCTGCCGGTGTTTCAGATGCTGGACTGCGATGATCTCAATGAAGAAGAGCTGGACCGTGCCCTGGAGATCTTCCCCACTTATCTGCAGAGCCAGTGCCTAGGGATGCTCAGCCTGGTGCTCAGGGGCATCCTCAGGCTCACCCAGAAGCCTGACATGGTGAGTAGGGGGCAGGTGGAAGAGCCTAGGGACAGCAGCCCCGGGTGGAGCAGCGGGCAGTAGGTAACATGGCAGCTTGGGCTTTTCTGGGCATTAGGAGCTGTGCCAGCTGCTGCCAGCTCTCCTGCCTCCCCAGCCCTCTGCCCCATGGCTGAGACACGCAGAGAGAGAGGCGGCAGCGCCGAGGGGAATAGGCTGCTGCTGCCAGCATGTCTCAGCAGGGATGCTGGCAACAGAGCGACCAGCGGGAGCGTGGGGTCTGCAGAGCCTGGCCGCGGGGTGCTGAGCCCTGGGGTGATTCACAGTAGCCGTGGTGGGGGCTGCTGGCAGCTCGGACAGCTTTCCAGGCAGCACTGGTCACCCACCAACCTGCCCAGGGTGTCTGGTGGAGAAGGGGGCAGCCAAGGGGCTGGCAAGGAGCCGGTGCTGTCTGTCCCCACTCTGCACCCTGCTCTTCCCGTGGCCGTGCTGGTGAGCCCTGTCTGCCAGGATCTTGTCCTCCTAACCTGCGCTGCTGCCGAGAAGCCAGCGGGGAGGCCAATGTTTGCGGAGAGAGTTTTCACCCCTGCAATCGCTGCTTTACAAAACAGAGCTGGCATGTCTCACACAGGCAAGGAGAACCCTCGGCCTGCTGCCGCACGTCATAGAGCAGCTCCAGGGTGCTGATAGTGATGCCAGAGCCGTGGCCCTGCCCGTGCTCGACAACATGCTCCAGCTGCTGATGGGGAAGACGCGCAGCCTCACCGCCCTGGAGCTGGCCAAGCAGCTCTGGCTGCTCTTCGATGACGTAAGGCTTGGGGAGAGCCCTGTGCCCCCTCACTGGGCACCTCCATTCGCACCTCCCACCACAGCCCCCATGCTCTGTAGGGGGATGCTTTGCCCCACAGCCCCTAGATCCCATCGCTGCCCTCGGCAGCTCCGTGCTGCATCCCAGTCTCCCCTCATGGACTCACCCTGGCTCAGCCTCTCTGCTGCAGGGAAGGACAGTGGTGACAGGACAGCGCCAGGCATGCTGAGCCCCACCAATGCACACCCTGCCCTGGCAGCATCCCCCAGCCCTCTGTGGGGTGTCCCTTTCCAGCTCCCAGCCCCAGGGACCCCAGCCCCCCTGGCCAGACATTCCCCATGCCTCAGTTTGCTCCCTTTAGGAGCAGGGCTGCCTGTGACTGTTCTGGGTACATCCATCTCCACATCAGCCCCTTGCTCACCACGGGCTTGGGGCTGAGGTCCTCCTCCCCTCCTCCCCCAGGAGTCAGAAACTGTGCGGCAGCTCTCCATCCGTCTCTTCCGAGACACAATGAGCCTCGTGGTGGGCGCTGAAAAGAAGATGAAGGAGGAGGTGTGGAACAGTGTGCTGCCGCTGGTCTTTCACCTGTACAACCAGGACAAGAACGTAGCCAAGGTGGGATTCCCAGCCTGACTGGGCCTTTGGGCAGGGCAGTGTTTACACTGGACCCTTCAAATGTGTGTCACTGTGAGGTCTAGCTTGCTGAGTCCCCAGGACTAGGCAGAGCCCCACTCCCTGCCCAGTGCTGCTTTTATCCTCCTGCTGCCCATATGGATGGGGAGGTGGGTCCCTTTCCCACCCAGCTCCCTCCGCACACCCCCTGGCATGGGTCCTACAGCCCCAGAGAGTGATCTACAGCTCCGCAGCAGCCTGGGCCCACCAAGACCAAAATGCTGAAGCCTCAACAGGCTTCCAGCCAGAGACGGTGGCTGCCCTTATCTTCCCCTGGGGTGCTGAGCCTGGTGGCGGCATCAGTGCCCAGCTGGTGCATCTTCCCTGCACAGGCTGGGACAGGCTCTGAGCCCTGGCAGGAGGGGGGACACCGGGGCCTGTGCCCTGGCAGCAGTGGTGGCATCTCTGCTGCTCACCAGGCCTCCCAGGAAGCCCTCTGCCGCACTGCCTGGTTCCTGAAGTGGAGGCAGCTGGAACAGCTGGCCGAGACTGAGCAGGTGTGGAAGATCAAGGAGTGCCTGGTAAGCACAGTCCTGACACCCCAGGGCCCACCCTGGGTGAGCCCTACCCCGTGCCCAGCGGGGAGAATGGGGGGCTGTGCCCCCACGCCTGCACATACCCTCCCGGAGCAGGCTGTGCTCCAGGCTGTCCATGCCCCGGGGTTCCAAAGGGGACCATGCCGCAAGGACGGCACCCCACTGTCCCCGGGGAGCATTCTGCTCCCTCCGAACCCCAAAGCCACATGGTGGGGAGCTGGGAATATCCTGCTTGGGGAAGGAGGGTGGCCCTGGGCGGGGGGGACAGCCTGACTGGGGCAGCTCTGTGCGAACCCTACGCCCTTCTCCTCTCTTCAGCTGTCCAGGAAAAAAAGCAGGAGCAAGGCCTACCTGCACCAGAGCCAGCTCTACCTGCAGAGCCCACAGGAGCTCCTGCGGCAGGAGGCCGTCAGGTTCATTGGTGAGCCACCAGCCCTAGGCTCCCTGTCTCCCAGGGTCCCTGCAGCCCAGCGCAGGCCCTGTGGGGCTCCCCTTCACCCCCTCCTACCCCTGCCTGCACACCTGGGGCTGGCAGGAGGCTCATCCCTCCCCTCCCCGATGCTATGCCCCGGGGTCAGCCCTCCCTGGGGAGCTGTGCGGCCAGGCGGCCTGGGTGGCAGGATCCCCAATGAGCAGTGGGGTCCCCAACGCGCTGTGTCCTCCCAGGGCTTGTCGGACGGCATGTGGATGAGCACAAGCCAATGGAGGACGTCAGAGACCGTAAGTGAAGGCAGCGACGAGGAGCAGGGACCGTGGCACGGCGCTCCTTGCCCTGTCCAGGCATGGCGGGCACTGGTCGCAGCACGCCCGTGTTTGTGGAGGGGCTGTTCCTGACCAGCAGCCTCCAGCCGAGCCACCCGCCCCTCGGCTCCCCCCTGGCCCTGGCAATCGCAATGTGCCCTGTCTGGAGGGGACACGGGGCTGTCACGTCACCTCTGCTACTTTGTCCCCACAGTCCTTCAAGCTGCAAGGAAAGACCCCAGTCCCCTGGTGTCGTCCCTGGCCACTCAGACCACTTTCATCCTTACACGAGCAAGGCTGAACCCGAGGTTTAACTTCCCACGGCGCTGCTTACGGCTGCTGAGGGCTTGCAGGCGGGGGTCCCGGACCCCCCCCCCCCCGGGATGAAGCAGCAGCAGCCCCAGTCTGAGGACGCCCTGCGGGCTCGGGGCGCATACGCTTTGCCACGAAGCACCGGCAGCACCGCGGGGTGCGGAGCCGTGAGGAGGAGGAGCCCGACCGGAGCCGGAGCCAAGGATGAAGCCGAAGCCGTCGCGCAGCTCTCCAGGACCACGCCGATAAAATCGCTTTTTTCTGCCCCCCCCGCCCGAGGGGCGGCGCTGCCGCGGGCTGACAGCCACCAACGGCCCAGCTCAGCATCAGCGGCCCCGGCTCGGGCCCGCGAGAAGGGAGCGGGGCCAGGCCCGAGGGGGGGGAGCCGGGCGCGGAGTGAAAGGCGTCACCACCCAAGTGACAGCGCGGCCCGCCGCTAGGAAGCGGGGGCGGGGCTGTGGGAGGTGGGGTCTGGCAGCCTGCAGCCAATAGACGCGGGGGGAGGGGTGGCTTGTCCGGCGGCTGCCGGCGGGGCAGGAGCCACGTGCGGCGGGAGCATGGCGGCGGCGGGTGGCAGGAGGGGCAAGGCCCGGCGCGGGGCGGCGGGACGGCGGGCGTCGGTGAGGGCCGGGCCGGGCCGCGGGCGGAGGGAGGGGGGCGAGGAGGGGCTGTGCCGGCGGCGTCGCCGCGGCGGGTGTCGCTGCGCCCGCCTCGCCGATCGCTCCGGTGCGTCCCGCCGATCGCTCCGGTGTGTCCCACAGGTCCTGGGCACCGAGAGGAAGCCGCGGGCGGTGACAGGCCGGCCCGCCGACGAGGAAGTGTCCAGCGACTCCGAGACAGAAAGGTGAGGGCTGCGCCGGGCGGTGCCGCTACCCGTGGGGGTGCCGGTACTGGAGCTCACGCGTGTCTCCGCAGCCCGTTGTTGGGGCGGCGGCAGCGGGAGGAGGCGGAGGAGGAGGTGGAGGAGACACCGCAGGAGAAGAAGCTGCGTCTGGCCAAACTGTACCTGGAGCAGCTCCGCCAGCACGGTGAGTCCCACCCTGCCCGGGGCCGGTGCCCGGCGGGGCCGGTGCCCGGCGGGGCCGCCCCAGGCGCTGAGCCCCGCCCTCACGCCCCGTGTCCACCGCAGAGGAGGAGCGGGCGGAGGAGGAGGAAGAGGAGACCCAGCCGGATCTCATCGGCGACCGTCTGAAGGAGGACGTGGTGAGCAGGGTGGCGGATGCGTCCCCTCGGTGCCGGTGGCAGGTGCTGCTGCCTTCCCGCAGGGCCGGGGCCGCCTCTGCTGAGCCTCCTGCTTCTTCCGCAGCTCGAGCAGAAGGGCCGGCTGCAACGCCAGGTCGCCAAAGATGTAAGTTCCTGGTGCTGGAGGGGTGCTGGACCACAAGTTCTGGCGTCCGGGGGCACTTGGGCACAGCCATGGCTGGCTCCTGGAGCTCCGTGCCGGCTGCGGGACCAAAGCCCTTCTCCTGCCCGGCTGCTAGCTGCTAGCACCCCGGAGAAGGGAGGTGCCGTGCGTGAGTGCTCCCATGCCTGGAAGGGGCTGGGGCAGCCCAGCTCACATCCCGCTGTCCCTGCAGGTGCAGCCTCCGGATCCAGCCAGCATCCGCATGCTGCGGGGGCACCAGCTGCCTGTCACCTGCCTGGTCATCTCTCCAGATGACAGGTTCATCTTTTCTGCTTCCAAGGATGGCTCCCTCGTCAAATGCAAGTGTTCCCTTGGGGCTGTGGTTGCCTGTTCCCTCAGCAGGGACCCTGCAGCAGCAGGACCACAGGTGCCCATGGAGGTTGCTTAGCCCTCCATCCCTCTGGGAATGTGCACATGCACCATTTCGGGCTCTGTGGGAGGCTTGTTGGCACTTTCTGAAGTGGTGGGAGACTCCCAACGGGTGACACTGATTCCTTTCCCACAGGGGAGGTGGAGAGCGGGAAGAGGCTGTGTGTGGTGCCCGGGGGGAAGAAGGGCACCGAGGAGCAGCACATGGGTCACGCTTCACAGGTCCTCTGCATGGCCATCTCATCGGATGGCAAGTACCTGGTATGGGGAGAGGGGGCTGGCGCTGCCGTGTGGGGCGGAGATACGGCTGTGGGGGTGCTGGGGGCAGCGTCCCATGCCCACATGTACCTTGCTGGGTTAATGCAGTCCCTACCCCCACTGGAGTCAAGAGTGGGTCCGTGGCACCCCCCAAAGCACATGGGGTGGGAGTGAGGCTGGGGTGGGCTCTGGGTCCCCGAGGGGCAGGTCTCGGGCATTCCCTGCTCTCTACCAGGCCACGGGAGACAGGAACAAGCTGATCATGATTTGGGATGCAGCCAGCTGCAAGCGCCTGCACATCTTCACTGGGCACCGTGACGCCGTCTCTGTGAGTCGGGGGAGTTGGCTGTGGGGCTGGGCAGCAGCGTCCTCCCCGGCTGCCCCTCACTGCTGTGCCCGTGTTGGTCCATCTGTCCTCAGGGCTTGTCCTTCCGGAAGGGCACGCACCAGCTGTACAGTGCCTCCCACGACCGCTGTGTCAAGGTCTGGGACGTGGCAGAGAACGCATATGTGGAGTCCCTGTAAGACCTGAGAGGGGACCCCTCTGACCCTGCCGCCACAGGATGCGCTGGCAGCTCCAGGGGAACCAAGGCGGTGGAGGGCCATGCCTGCCGCAGTTCTTTGCTCCTCCTGCAGGTTTGGGCACCAGGATGTCATCACGGGGCTGGACAGCCTGAGCCGGGAGTGCTGCGTGACGGCGGGGGGCAGGGACGGCACTGTGCGGCTCTGGAAGATCCCCGAGGAGTCGCAGCTCGTGTTTTACGGGCACCAGTAGGTCTGGGGTGGGAGAGGGGGCTGCGGGCAGGTGGGTCCAGCTGGGGCAAGCGCACGTGGGTGTCAGCATCACTGGGAGCCTGCCGGCACCCTGGGGCTGCTGATGCCCTTCTGAGCCCCTGTCCCCTAATGGGGTCCCACAGGATGTTCATAACTGATGGCAGTGGCCCCTTCTCTTCCCAGGGGCTCCATCGACTGCATCCAGCTCATCAATGAGGAGTACATGGTGTCGGGCGCAGATGACGGGTGAGCACGGGGCCGGGACGGTGCCCAGGGTGGGCAGGTGGTGCCTGTGTGACCCCCCTCACCCCTCCCGTCCCTGGCAGGTCTGTAGCCCTGTGGGGGCTGACAAAGAAGAAGCCGCTGGCGCTGGCACGGCAGGCGCACGGCATGCAGGATGCCCAGGGCCTGCAGCGGCCCTACTGGATCTCGGCGGTGGCCGCCCTGCGCAACAGTGACCTCCTGGCTACAGGTGTGTGACAGCCACTTTGGAGCAGGGGTTTGGGGGTGCAGGGTGGGGTCCTGCGGCCTTTCCCCGGTCAGGGTACAGTCTCCTCTCTCTGCCCCAGGTTCCCACAGCAACAGTGTGAAGCTCTGGAAGTGCGACGAGGGATTTCGGAAGCTGGAGCCCCTCTGGGACATCCCCTTGGTATGGATGGGGAGGTTGGGGCTGCCCCTTCCTGGGTGGCAGGAGGAGGCTGCTGGAGCCCCTCACCCCTGCCCTGTCCCCTCCAGGTGGGTTTTGTCAACAGCCTCAAGTTCTCAGCAGCTGGTGACTTCCTGGTGGCTGGCGTGGGGCAGGAGCACCGGTACTGTCCACCCCCTCCCTGGTGCTGCCCGGGGATGGAGCCCCCTCCTCGGGTGTCTGCTGGAGAGTGATCCCCATCTCCCTCATCTTTAGGCTCGGCCGGTGGTGGAGAGTCAAAGAAGCCAAAAACAGCATCTGCATCATCCCCCTGAAGAAGAGGGCTGCAGCCCCCAGCCCCGAAGCCCCTGACAGCTCCTAGACCCTGGCCCTGCGGCTGCTGGAGTCAGATCGTCAAAACCCTGTCCCTGGAGCTGTGTTCTGCATCCTTCGTGCAGCTGCCTTCCTGTGGCTAGCAGGACATGAGCAGGGGGTGTCGCCTGGCCCCCTGACCCGGCTGGCCCCTGTATCATGATGTGGCTCTGCCCTCTGCGAGGGTCTACCCCCTTCCCTTGCGTCTGTCTGGACCCGAGCTCTGGAAGAGTCACTTTTTTAAAAAAAACAAAACCACTTTATTTACATAAATTACAAAAAAAAAATCACACTGTTGATCACAGAAATAAATCTACTCTTAAAAACTTTGTTGGGCTCAGGTATCTGGGTGCTGTTACTTGCCCTCAACCCAGGCCCCCCCCTCTGGGCTCTGCAGGGGCCAGGGGGACAGCGGGTGTTCCCCTCCTCCCCCCTCTCCCCCAAAGGGGTGCAAAGCGCGTTGCTCCCTGAAGGGGGGATGGAGGGGGCTCGGGCCCAGCTGGTAGCAGCTTTCCTGGGGCGGAGAGTGAGGAGAAAGAGGTGAAGCTGTGCAAAGTGCTGGACGAAGGGTGCCACAGGGCCATGGCCCGGCACGCGGAAATGGGGGCCGTGGGGCAGGGGTGAGGGCGGTGTGGGTTAGCACAGGGCGCAGCGGGGAGGGAGAGGGAGGTGCAGTGGGGCTCAGGGCAAGCAAAGTGTGAGTTGCAACGGGGCTTGGCAAGAGGGGGGTCAGGGTGTGCCCCATGGCATGGCGCGGGGGGATGGTGGTGTGCACCATGGTGTAGGGGATGGGGGATTTGCACCAGGGCTTGGTGCAAGGGACAAGGCAGGGAGCTCGCACCATGGTTTCGTGCAGGGAACGGGGGACGTGCCCTACAGCTCAGTGCAAGGGATGGGGGGGGGCATTCATCAACTCGGGGAGTGTGTTGGGGGGGTCCAGCATGGCTCAGAGTAGGTGACTTAGAGGGACAGTGCAGGTGACGAGGGGACGTGCACCACGGCTCTGCAGGGACTGGGGGTGTACACCACGGCACAGGGCACAGGATGGGGTTGGGGGTGTTCACCATGGCTCAGTGCAGGTGACAGGAGGACACGTAACGTAATGTAACGTAACGTGGCTGAGTGCAAGGGAAGGGTGACACGTATGTGACCCAACACGTGGAATGTGTCACTCAGGGCAAGGGCTCAGCCTCCGGGCTGCCTCTGGCTCCCGGTGCCATGGCACTGCCCTCCCTGGGGAGGGAGCCGGGGTGCGGTGCTGCTGTGCTGGGAGCGGCGGCGCCACAGCCTGGCCCCCTCCCTGTCCCTCACAAGGACGATGTTGTGGAGTCCACCACCTCGCGGCCGTTGCACACCGTGGGCACGTACTGCAAGGCCGAGCCTGGGGGGACGCAGTAGTCAGGGGGGGTTGGGGTCTGGCAGCAGCACCCCCACCCCGAGGCATCCCATTGTGGAGGGTGGTGGGTGCCTGGGGAGCTACATCCCTGGCGCCCGGGGGTGGAGGGTGCCTGGGGTGCCTGTTCCCCCCCCCCCCCCGGGCGA
>WKFP01015173.1:2434478-2467967 GCA_011057875.1 Pterocles orientalis
GCCCGGGGGGGGGGGGGGCCCGGGGGGCCCGTTCCCCCCCCCCCCCCAGGACAACAAGGGACCCCCAGGAGCAGTAACCCCCCTCGGGGTGGCTCTGCTGCAGCCCTAAGGATTACAGCCTTGGGAGAGGAGGGATGGGGTCAGGGATGAACCGTAGGGGACACAGCATCCTTTGTCCCCTCCAAATCCAGCTGTGCCCTACCCTGCACCCCAATTTCCTTCAGGGGCCTATGCTGAGGTGCCCCCCTTCCCTCCCCCTCAGCCCTTGCCCAGCCCCCACACTCACCGTGGGACTGGCTGGAGCTGGCGACTGCCACGCTGAAGCGAGCCGTGCCCACGCGGTGGCTGGCCACATTCTTCTGGGGCTGGAAGAGGATGATGTGCAGCTTGGGTGTGAAGAGGCAGCCGAGGACCACTGTGCCGCTGAGGCTCACTGAGATGCACATGGTGGTGGTCTGCACCTGGAGACAGGGGTGGGCGTCAGGCGCTACTGCCATCAGCCCTCTGCCCCAAGCAGTGCGGGATGAAGCCCTCACTGTGTCACCAACCAGCCCCCACTGGGCTGAGGCTGCTGCCTGCACCCCACGGGCACATCCCACAGAGTGGAGCTGCTGGAGACCCGCGGGCAGAGGATGGGCACTGACCTGATGGGGACAGACTGCTCTGCAAAGCGGAGGCACCCCGAGCAGCACCCCCACCAGCCTTGACAACACCCTCACCCCAGTGCCTGCTCCCATGGCGGGGGGTCCAGGTCCTCTCCAGAAGCCCCTGACTGCAGCCACCCCCCAGAGTCCTACAGGCCTGGCAAAACTGTGGCTGGGCACCTTACTGGGGGAGGTGGATGTGCTGCCACGTGCATCCCATGCTTCCCCATCACTAGCATGGCTCAGGTCCCCAGGGACACTGGGAGGGCAGGTCTGGATGGGCTGGGGACTCTTGTGCCTTCGCATTGCGAGGCTGAAGGATGGCGATGGCAGCTCCATGGTTGGGTGAGCTCTCTGGAGGTCTCAGGACCATTTCCCACCCTCACTCTAGCAAACGGCCTGCCAAGGGGTTGGGGGGGTATTATCTCCTCACCACTCACTGCCCCATCAGGCACGACCTTTCAGTCACACCTCACCTGGTCCCAAGAGGTGACCATTTCCAGGTCCATGACCAAAGAAAGACCCTTCCCCAGGCCCACTCATCTCTTCACCACAAACCCTGTGGTGCCCAAATTCCCAGGGCCACTCAGGTTGGGCTCTGTTAGAGGCCCCCCAAAGCTCCAGCCCTTACTCGGTAGTCACTGGAGGTCACATAGAAGATGGGCAGGAAGGCCAGCCAGATGATGCAGGTTGTGTACATGGTGAACCCAATGAACTTGGCCTCATTGAAGTTTTCGGGGCATTTCCGTGTCTTGAAGGCGTAGACCGTGCAGAGGACAATCAAAAGGACGTTGTAGGTGAGCGAAATGAGCATGTTGGAGTCGCGGTTGTTGCACTTGAGGGTGACGATGTACCTCTTATCAGGCTCTGTCTCCTTGCCTGTGCCAGGGGTCTCCACCAGCAGCCAGATGATGACAATGATCAGCTGGCAAGAGATGAGGGCCATGCAGATGACCACCTGCGATGTGGGGCTTATGAACCGGGGGCGCTGGACCCCTTCCTTCACCCCGCTGAAGATCCTGGCGATGCGGTTCGTTTTGGTCAAGAGAGCCGAATAGCAGACAGCGAATGACGTGCCCAGCCCCAGGCGCCGGAGTGTGCACACCTCCACGGAGGGCTTCGCGATGAAAATGAAGGTCATGCTGTAGCACATAAGGACTCCGGTCAGGAGAATGTAGCAGAGCTCCCGGCCAGAGGCCTTCACGATGGGGGTGTCATTGTTCTTCATGAAGACTCCAAAAACGAAGAGGGTGGAGATAAAACCCAGGCAAGAGATAGTGACAGGCCCAATGGCCCAGGCATCTTTCCAACGGATGTACTCTTGGGGCAACTCATAGCAGCCATTCAGAGTCTCATTGGGCCAGTAACCGAGGCCACAGTCCATGCAGGTGAACTCATCGAGCAGGTACTCGTAGGGCTGGCAGGGGATGCAGATCCAGCAGCATATGTCTCCAGGCTGCGTGCTCTTTATCTCGTTCTTCTTGCAGGGGTCACTGCACTGGGACACAGGGATGGAGCTCTCGGCCCACGGGATGAGGCTGGTGTTGAGAATGAGGCCCTCAGCCCAGTAGCCCACCTTCTGGTATTGGTACCGCCCATCCATGTGGTGGTAGTTGAAGATGTTGTAGCGCCCAATCCCATCGCCGTAGCGGTCAAATCGAACTACACTCTCGGTGTCTGCTGGCCTGAAGGGAGCTGCAGAGAGAAGGGGAGAAGGTCACTGCTGTGGGGCGGGAGAGAGCCCATTCCTGGCATGGAGGCAGGGCTCCATCAAAGGGTCACATCCCACCATGGCCACAAGCAAGTGTCCAACCCATTCCCTGCCTTTCATGCTCATACTGGCTGCCTATACCCGTGTCAGGAGCAGGAAAGCAACTGTGGGGAACCATCTCCCCAGGTGCCCAAGAGCTAGGCAGCCTCCATGGCTCTCAGTGACGCCTGGATAGCCAGGCCCAGCCCAAGTCACAGGGGACACACTTCTAATCGATCCCACAGGATGTAGGTCCCTGATCAAGAGTCTCCCCCTGTCTAATTTCTGAAATATGAATAAATCACGATGCTTGCAAGCACCGTCTCCAAGGACCCACATTCCTGGTGGGTCCCCTGTGGGGCTGGTCCCACCCAGCTCTAGCAGGAGGGGAGTTGGTGGCCAGCTTCTCCACACTGGGGACAGAAGGCCTGGACTGCTGCCCAAGGGTGACGGTGGGTTGTTGGCATCCTGGGACAGCCACAGCTCACAGCACAGGGGTCCCTGGGTGTGGGCAGGCTGGAGGAACTGGAGGGTTTTGGGTCAAATCTGGGTGTCTCACCTCCTCCCTGCCCCTCCACCCATCCTTTCCCGGTTAGGCAGCCAAACCCCATCTCCATCTCTGGACTCACCATCAAAATTAACATTGAGGATAAAGTCCTTGTAGAACCTCTTGCCATTGACAGGCTTCATGGCATCACAGAGCTTGGTGGCGTTGGGGCACAGCATCTGGTGCATGTTGTGGAGGGAGTGAGCCATGGCATAAACCGCGTTGACCACGAATGTGATCTTGGACTCGGGCTCAAACTTGCCTGTCTTGAGTGAGTACTGGCTACAGTCCTGTGTGTGGAAGCTGCACTTGAACTTCTGCTCCCAAAACTCCCGAAACCAGGGATTTCGGCTGTTATTGTAGGGGTTGAGGTTACGGAAGTAGGCAGCAAACTCCTTAATGGGGTAGGCTGCTAGCTCAATGGTGATTGCTCCCTCCGCCACTGCTTCGCTCCCAGCCACCACACTCTCCAGGGCTCCCCACCCGTCGCTGGCCACCCACATGAAGGACACGTTGGCCCTCTGGGCAGCTGCCAGCAGCTCCCGGGCATCTTCGCTTCGGGTGAACAGCACAATCACCCTGGCGTTGGGCTTCTGCAGTAGAGCCCGGACCACCCCGTCATAGGTCTTCTTGTTCATGGAGCGCCCCACCTTCTCCGAGGTGGCGATACAGATGTTGCGCATGCGGGCTTCTTGCTCAAAGGCCTCAATCCCCGTCTCCCCATAGTCGCCCTCTGAGGCCACGGTGGAGACGTAGGTCCAGTTGAAAAAGCGGAGGATCTCGGCCATGGCTTTGGCTTGGTAGAAGTCCGGCGGGACAGTGCGGGCGAAGTAGTCGTAGCGGGACTTATCGCTGAGCTTGGCGCTGGTGGAGGCATAGCTGATCTGTGGGATCTGGAAGAGCCGCAGGAGGTTGGCCACCTGCGTGGAAGAGGAGAGGTAACCATCCAAAAAATTGGCCCAGTGAGGGACGCTCCCACCGCCGAACCCCTGCCCAACACCCAGTGTTGCCTGGTGCTCCCCAGCACAGCCATGGGGCAACCCCCTGCCCACAGAGGGTCCCAGCTGGTGGCAGGCAGATGGATGGACGAATGGACAGCACATTCACATGGTTGCCTGAAGCCTCAGATGTGCCCATGGTGTTTATTTTCTTCTTTAATATTTCATGCACTCCCCTCTGAAATCCAGGGCTGGGGCGGGGATAACCGGATTCATGGCAAAAGCAGAAACACCCTCACAGGCAATCTCTGGGAGATGCTTGTGGGCAAAGAGAAGGCTGGGGTTCCTGGCAGCCCTGTGGCACAAAGGAAAAAGGGGTCTGGGGACAGGAGCTGGGGCAGAGCCTCCCACCCAGCTCGGGGGTGCTGCGGATATGGGCCTGGGGACTGGTGACTGCGCATCCCCCATCAGGACCGGCACCTTCCAGCCACTCGGCAGAAGCCCTCGTTAGCTTTGAAGGGGAAGAAAGCCCCGCTAATGAGGCTGTAAAACCCCAGGCTCCTGCAGCAGCGAGGGGGGGGGCTCAGGCGTGCTGGCAGGGCCGAGGAGCCTGCTCACATTTCGCTGCTCCCCGGGCAAGAGATGCAGCTTAATTAACAGGGACAAATGTTCTCCACGACAAAGTCCCCTGATGGCAAGAAGGCCCTGGAGTGCAGCGATGCCGCTGCCTGGCCTCGCTGCACCACGGAGCCGCCAGCACACCCCAGCCCCAGCCCCGCCACCCCAACCGGGGTCGGGACGGTGCTGCTGGTGATGGGGACATGTGGGGTCTTCCAGCATGACAAGGGATAAGCGCTGGTGGGGGCTGGACAGGGGTGCTGCCTCCATCACCCCCCCAGCTTCCTCTGCCCCACGGCCAGAGGGATGCAGGGATCCAAGGGCCGGCAGATGTCTTGCTGCCAGCCAGGGTAAAAGTACAAGAGGGGTTCAGTGTGTCTTGGGGACTTCTTAAATTAAATCTGAGTGAGCGTGTGGGGCTGCTGGCAGCCCCCAGGACCAGCTGCCTGCACCCACAGGGGATGCTCTGCTCCCTGCCAAAGCCAGCCCCTGGGTCTGCACAGCCGCGGTTTTGGGGACTGAGCTGCACCCACCCCAGGTGGGATCCTGTGGGATCTCTGGGGACATGGGGGCAGTGTTCCCCTGTACCCACCCTGCTTCAGCCGCATGTCTGACCCTGCAGAGGTGCATGCCCCCTGTGTGCTGGGTTTGGGGGGCAGAGGAGACTGTGCCCCCTCATGCTGTGCAGCTCTGCCTGCTGGGAGCAGTGTCGCCATGTCCCCACCGCGGTGGCCCCGGTGCCATTCTGACATCAGGAGTGGCACTACCATGCCAGGGGATGTCCCTGCACCCGGCCACCCACCTGTCCCAGGCAGGACAGGACCCATGAGGCTGCAGATGACCGAACCCCACTCCCGTACATCCCCTGGGGACAGCGACCCCTGGGGTGCCAGAGCACCGCCATCACCACCACCCCCCAGGACTATGGTGGTCAGGAGGGACAGGGACAGCCATGCCGCAGCCGTGGCCATCCAGGCCTGGTGGCGGGGGCAGCTGGTCCGACGGGCCCTGGCGGTGGCCACCCGCAGCGCCTGCCTCATCCAGGCCTGGTGGCACCGCACCGTCACCCGACAGCGGGAGGAGCGGTGGCTGCGGGTGCTGGCGGCGTACATCTGGTGGGAGAGGGCGTGCGTCCTGCTCCAGGCCCACGCCAGGATGTGGCAGGCCAGGAACCGGAAGATGGTGTGGACCTGAGCATTGACATCATCCTGGGCTGAGGAGCTGCGCTCCCTGCCACGGCCCCGAGAGGGGAATAAAGCCCCGTCCCCACATGGGATGGAATCAGCCAGCTTGGCTCCCATGGGTTATGGTGAGTGGGGGGCTCCCTGCAGCCCCCAGGGGACCCCAGACACCGTCAGGGCCACAGTCCCCCATGGTAGCGGAGGAACAGCTCTCCCAGGTGCCAGGCAGGCATTGCCCTCCACTGTGGAAAGTGACACAGTGTCACCCCAAGGGATGCCAGAGTGTCCCTGTGCCACACCAGTGCCACACCAGTGGTGGCATGACCCCATCCCAGCCCCTCTCGCAGGGGGTACCTGGATGGAAACGTCACTGTAGGAACCCCCGATGACACCGGTGATGGCGGTGGGCACATCATCGTGGACGGCATATGAGCCGTCAGGGCAGATGTGCTCAGAGCCGTCCACCCTGGTGAGGGAGGCACGGACGAAGTCGAGGGACTGCTCGAGGGCGTAGGTGTCCTTGGAGCAGGTGTCGAGGATGTGGGCGCCCAGCTGCACCCCTGGCAGGATGCTCCCGTCCTTGTTGATCTCATCCAGGGCGAAGAGCATGGCCTCCAGGCGCTGGATGCCACGGTGCTCGTTGATCTTGCCGCAGTCTTCGGTCCCCACTCCTTTCTCATGGATGGGGAAGAGGCCCCCAATCACCAGGTCCCCGTTCGTGCTGATCTCCTTCTTGCCAGCCACGCTGTGCCCAGCTGCCACGCAGATGGCCAGGCACATCAGCCCCAGCCAGGCGGCCCAGGAGACCGCCATGGGGTGTGCTGGCACCAGCCAGGTGACCTGCGCCACCCCGTGTCACCTGCCACCAACTGTCAAGGTGAGGGCAGGCAGTCCCCAGGCATCCGCTGGTGGGCGGTGGCACGGAGTGGCATCGACAGGATGAGGGCCGTGCTGCCCCTGCGGAGCCCTCGGCAGCTGGAAAAGCAAAGAGAAAAGCCGTTTGGTCTGTGGGCAGCAAGGGGGGCTGGGAACCATCCCCACAGGCAGTGCTGGTGCTGCACAGGTGAGCCAGGGCATGAGCCTGCCTGTGCCCCCCCACCAGTGCACCCCCACCTGTGGTGCCCGTAGGAAAGAGCCCCCCATGAAAGGGCGAGCTGAGTGGATGTGACAGCTCCAGCAGTGACCTGGGACTACCAGGACACTTCCAAGTGACTTAGACCCCGGGAGACAAATTTGGCGCAGGGTCTGGTCCCCCCACAGCACTCCCCAGGGTGGAGGGAAAAGCTGGCTCCTGTGATAGCACTAGGCAGCTTCCCATGGTGGAAGCTTCCCAAAAGCTGCCGGCCATAGGCCCACCGTGCACCCAGCCCCCACTGTGTTTTAATCCTCATCCCAAGCCCCCAGAGCCCCCCTGCCCCAGTACTGCCCCAGGACCAGGCTGGCGCAGGGACATGTCATCAGCTCCATCCTCCTGCAGTGATGTGCAGGGGGGACTCCCGCAGCCATGGTGCTTCAGAGCCTGTTCTCTCACCGCCACCCCTTCCTTCCCTGGATACTAAATTCAGAGATTTCAGTAAAAGTACGAGCCAGGTTTGCTGACTGCCTCTGCAGAAAGCACGGAGGCGCGGGGGAATCAAAGGCTTTTGCAGTAGACAGGCCTTTTTTTGGCAGGAGATGCAGTCCCCTCTGAGATGGGTTGTCTTTTCCCAAACCACAGGAGAGATTTGTTTCCCATTTGAAGCCAATTGCTGAAGCCCTGCAGGGCCGGTGTTTCAGGGGCCGTGGGTGAAGGACCCCCCCCGACAGCCCAGGAACCTCCAGCTGCTCAGCCATGGGAAGCTGCCGGTGCCACGGCACACCCCAGGGCTCGCCCGCAGCCTTGAGCGCAGGATGCTCCTGGGGGCTGATGGGGCAGGAGGGCAACACCAGGGGGTGATGGCCCTCCTGCAGCCCCCCCGCAGCCAGTATCGGGGCTGCTGTCCCCGAGCAGGAGCAGGGCACCCCTAAACACCCCACAGTGCCCCCAGACCACGTGATGCCCATGGCGGAGGAGCCCTGGTGCAGGAGCCCTTGTGCAGGCAGCCGGGGCTGGAGGTGATGCCTGGGGGGAGTGGGCAGCAGAGCGGCACAGGCGTAATGGGGTGTGGAGTGTGCCAACCTCCTCCTCCTCCATGCCCCGAAGTGCCTGTCCCCAGGTGCTGTCTGTCTGCCCTGACCACCTCGGGGCATCTCTGACCTGACCCTGCAATATGGAGGCATTTGGGGGAGAGGCTGAGGAAGGGTCCCCACACTGTTTCAAGCAGAGAATACTTTTGAGGGACTCAGGGTTTCCTCAAGCAGGAGAGAGGCTGCAGGTATGTGGATTACTGATGGAGCCCATCAGCAGCAGGCTGAGCCTGGCACAGGGGTCCAGTAGCACTGGGAGCCCGGCTCCTTGGGGTGGCAGCTCTTCTGGGGCAGTGGCAGGACCCGCCAGATGAAGGGCACCTTCAGGTGACGCTCTGCCGAAAGGGCAAACCCACACCCACCCTGTGGCAAGCCCTGAGGGATGCTGCGAGCAGGGCTGCTCAGCTGGACTGGCACGGAGCCGGGGCGGGGGACAGCCCTGCGGGAACATCTGGGGAACATCTGGGGAAGAGAAGCACCCAGCAAGGCAAAGCCAAGCCCAGACGATGGCCACGGTGTGGTGGGAAGGCTCCTGCCCAATGCTGGTTGCTGACGGCCAACCCTCCCAAAAGCATTGGCGAGGGGGACAGGTGACAAGGTGCCATTGCCCTGCCATGCCCTGAGCACTTCCCACCTGAGCCCCCTGCCATGAGACCCGACCCTCTCCCACACCAACACCCTCAGAGGTTACACAGGGATGGGTGAGAACTGGGAGGGCGCAGGGTGAGCCCAGCTTGCACAGCCGCCATCACTACCTCTCTTGGGGGTCCCTGGAGGTGCCACTGCCACCAAACTCTGCCAGGACTCCCACACCTCCCTTCTGCCCCATAGCCTGAGAGCCCCAGTGCTCTGAGGGGCCAAAGCGCCTTCCCCAGGGTGCTCACCCCAGTGCTCCCCACCGCTGCAGCCCTTCGGCTGCTCTTGCCCAGCCCAGGGGCCGGAGGAGGCAAAGGCATAAGGAGCTGGCACAGCCTGGCTGGGAACCCATCAGTGAGGGGAGAGGGGAGCAGGTCCCTGCCCCAGCACAGCCCCCCGAGGGGCTGGGTCATGGCCTTGGCCCGTCCACCCCACATCCTCCCAAAGCTGCCCGGAGCCCCAGCTCCTCTGGCAGCTCCCCGGAGCCAGCGCTCTGTCCGGTCGCGGAAAGCCGAAGGAGGCACCCGGGGGATGGCAGGAGGGGCGGGGGCGGCTGTCCCCGCCGTGCCGAGGGGTCACCGCCGCTTCCCTGTCCCGGTGCCCGCGGGCAGCCCTTACCCTGGCCGGGGCTGTGCCGGGGGGTCCCGCTGGGCGCCCGCTGCCGGGGCACCGGGGGGGACGGGGATCCCTAGAGCACTTCTCCCGGCGCTGGGCAGGTGGGAGCTGGCGGGACCGGCCCCGGTGCCCCCCGCCCCGCTCGCACCCCCGCCCAGCCGATGTCGGTGCCCGGGCTCGGCTCCCCTCCCGCAGCCCCGGTAGCCCCGGCAGCACCGGCTCCGGACAGCGGCAGCCGAGCCCAGCCTTGCCGCGGCTCCGACGGCCGGGGGGTCGCCGTGCCCCGCCGGGGCGGGAGCGCAGCCCTTACCTGGGCCCGGCGGGTTGTGCCGGGAGCCGGTGCCGGTGCCGGTGCAGCGGCTGCCTCGGAGCTGCGGCTGCCGCCGCCTCCCGCCGCTGACACTCCGCCAGCCCCAGCGGTGCGGAGCCGCTCCGCCCCCCGCCCGGCCCCGGCCCCGGCCCAGCCCCAGCCCCCGCCCCAGCCCGGCCCCGGCACCCCTGGCGTGCATCGGCACCCCCGGGACCCGCCCGTTTGCCCTCCGCCCGCTCCCGGCACCGCCGCGCCGGGCACCGGCAGGGCTGGAGGCTGGGGGGGCTTGGGCAAAGCTGGGGGGGATGTGGCCAAATCCAGGCAGGACATGGCCAGGGAAGGCAGGGCACAGGCAGGACGTGGCCGGAGCAGGCAGCACCTGCCCAGCTCCCCGGCAGACACCAGCAGGGCCCAGCTCAGCGTCCACTCCCGCAGCCCCAGATCCCCAGCTCAGCCCCAGTCCCAGCTCCAGCTCCAGCTGCACAGCTAGTGCCCCCTGGGCCGCTCCTTTTTGCCCAGCACAGCCCCCACCCAGCTTGGCTCCGGCTCCCCAAGCCCTTGGGAGGCACCTGGGGGCCCAGTGTCACCCCACTGTCCCCCTGCCCTCCACACAGCCCCTGGCACTCACCGTTGGCCCAAGCACCAAGCTGGGGGAAGGCTTGGGACCATCCGAAGGCAGAAGCAGCAGCTGGATGTAGCATTCCAGGTCTCCAACACTTGCCCAAACCTCTTCTGGAGCCATCGGGCTGTACAGGGTCCCATGTGATGCGTCCCCGTTCCTCCCATGCCAGCAGCCCAGCTGTCCCAGAGAGCTCCGTGACTCAGGAACGGGACAAGGAATGACACAAGATCCACGGGGATGGGCAGCAGCCAGGGGTGCCTCTGGGGCACCCCCCCAAGTAAGCACCCCACCGTCCCGTGCCTCAGTTTCCCCACTGGCAGCTGCTGCACTCGCAGGCTGTGGTTAGGGCACTGCAGCAAGAGTCAGACCCACCCTGTTCCCTCCACCCCCAGTCCTGATTTGGGGAGGGGGTAACCCAGGACCTCTACTGTAAGGTTGCCCCTGGTGACCCACAGCACCAGCACCTCAACCCCTTCCTGTCTCCTTCCCAGACTGTCAGCCATACGGAGCACTGGGGACAGGAGAGTGCCTGGCAGGGGGACCTCGGCACTGCCAGCTGGGGAACAGAGAACCAGGGAGGGCTGGAGACGTGCTGTGCAGTGCCAAAGGATGCTGGCACTGCCAAGGTCCCACTCCCCCGGCAGCAGACAGGACTTGGCATGAGCCTTGTGCACGCCCGGCACTGACTGCATCCTCCCGGCTCTGCCTCAGCACTGCTGACAGGACGATGGCAGAGCCTCCCCAGCCCCATCTTCGGTGGGGTTAGGGGACAAGTGGTGTTAGGATCTGCTGCCTGGCTCCAGCCCCTGGGGAGCCCCAGACAGGCATAAATATTTCAGGGGGCTCGGCCGTTTTGTAATAACCAGCAACAAAGGTAAACACTGGGAAGAGCAATATTTTTCTATGTGGGCTGGAGGAGTTTAATATTTTATCGCTCAGAGCACAAAATATTTATGAACAATCTCATGTCAATCACTGGCTGAGGACTAATCATGACCTTTCCCAGCCAGGGAGGACACATCCCCACCACGGAGTGACAGCCAGGCCTCCCCTGTCCCTTGTCCCCCCAGTCCAAGCCCTGGCTTTGGGACACCACTTCCAACTGCTGAGGAACAATCCCTGGGCTGCTGGAGGCACGGGGAACACGGGGGGCACCGGGGCACGACAGGGGCTGAGCTCTGCCAGCCTGACATTGCCCCGGTGCACCGTGGTGGTGATGTCCAGCCTGCTCCCTCATCCCCAGCTGGTGACAGGGAACTGGAACCAGCACAGGCAGCCCTCCCTGCCTGCACTCCAGAGCTGTGGGACCAGGCAGGGAGGACACTGTGGCAGTGGCACTGCACACACAGGTTGATGTCCCCCCTGCCAGACCTGCCACAGCCCACCAGCAGGCCAGGGACCAGTAAATGATTTTACTTTCAGCAGGTTCCCAAGATGGGGGCGGATGCCACCTACCTCCAGCCCAGCCTAGCTCAGCACAGTGGCCGAGACCCTTCCCCACTCCCCCGGCAGCTTGCAGAAGCCAGGGCTGGTCGCAGGGCCGTGTTGGGCTACCTGGGCAGAGAGCGAGCCTGGCAGCGGAGATGCAGAGCCCTCATGGAGCTCCCTGGCTCAGCTGGGGGGCATGGGGGGCACCCCACTAGCAGCCTCCCACCCGCAGCCCACTCACCACCTCAGAGCAGGATGGCGCGATGAGCAAAGAGGCAGTCAGCAATGCCACCGGCGACGAAAAGCATCCACTTTATTACAGACCCCAAAAGCGCCAGTGGCAGTGCCAGGAGGAAAAGGTGTTTACATGGGATGTTTCAATTTTTCAGCAAGGGGAAGAGAAGAGGGGAACAAACCCAACCAACCATACTCACGACTCTTTGGTGCTGGAAAACACACGGTGGTGTGGCAGAAGCTGTGGGCGGGAGGGGCACCTGCAGGGATGAGAGGGGACACCTCTGCCATCCACCACCATTGGCACCCTGAGACGCCTGGGGGGAATTTGCGACGCATCTAGAGACACACCAACGGTAAATGCATTTCGCTGCACTCCCCAGCCCACACTGACCCTGCACTGCCAAGTGCTGCAGGAGACCCCCCCGCCTCCCGGTATCCCCAAAATGGTCAAACACCCTTTCTGCAAAGAGGGAGAGCAGGTCCCGGGGGAATCCACAACCCAAATCTCTTGGCTGGACAGGAAGGAGGTGGGAAAGGCGACCGGTTCCCAGCAGCTCAGACCCCGGTGGGAGGCAACGCAGCCTGGTCCCCGCCTCACTCTTCTCCTCTCTCGGCAGCGATGGGCTCCTTGGTCCACTTGTCTGTGACCTCCTGGTTGCCCGTGTAGCCCATGTCAGGCGGCAGCAGGCCTGGGGCTCCGTCCCCATCCCCGGTGACCTCCAGGTCCAGCTCCTCAAAGGAGGAGCCGCTGGCTCCCGACTCGCTGTAGCTGTGCTCACTGCGGTTGTCCCCCTCCTCCCGGCCACGGCTGGCAGGGAAGGGCAGCAGGATGGAGGTGGCCACCGAGGTGTCCCTGCTGTCGGTAGTGGCCTCGATGCTGATGGAGCTTGTCTCGCTCATGGTGTCAGCCCCTGGGATGGAGAGAGAAGGGGAGGGAGTGAATGCTGTGGGAAGGAGGCAATGGGGATGGGGTGTCACAGTCTTCAAAGCCACCAGAAACCTCGGAGACATCAGGCCACAGTGGAGACAAGTTCCTGCGTCTTGTCACCTCCTGTGTCTCTGAGCAGTGACCAGACCAAGACACGCATGAGCTGGACTCATGCACCTCCCTGAAATCAGGGCACCCTCCAGCCAGCACAAACAACCCCAGTGTCCCAGCTGTGCCCTGACCTCCTGCCAGGCCCTGGCCCCACTGATGCTCTGGGCACACATCAAGGACCTGGTACGCCCTTCCTTAGGGACAACGCCTGGCCTGGGAGCAAGGTGAGGAGCAGGACGCAGTGCTGCGAGGGTGATGGAGAGCTGCAGCACTGCTCAAGCACCCCAGGGCATGGTGGCACATGGGCAGGTCCTCCGATATGCGGCTGTCAGAGGTGGGTGTGTGTCCAGCCTCAAGCCAGGGCATCCCAACGCTGCCTTCAGCACCCCTAAAACCCCCTCCCGCTCCCTGCCTGGCCACCATCTGCCCTTGGTCCCCTCACTGCTGTCAGCTCTGGTGGCAGCAGGCGGGATGCAGGAGGACAGGGGCAGCCTTCCCAGCTGGATTGGCACTTCTCCACTTCACCCAACTGCCAGCCCACACCCCCAGGGGCTGCCCCTGCCTGCCTGGGCAGACCCCTCACCCCACCACCCCCTCCCCAGATCCCTGCCTCATTAGCTCAGTCGACAGCCCAATTAAGGAGTCGACAACACAATTAAGGAGTCGACAATGAGATGAGCCTGTTGGATTGAGACCAGCAGGTCGGTGCTGTTGCCGGAGCAACCAGTTGGGAGACAAAACCCTCCTGTAAAACATTAATCATTGTTAATTACGACATCACAGATCCACGTGGTTAATTATGACATCACAGATCCATGTCACTGACTGTGACATCACAGATCCACACTGTTAATTCTGACAGTGGCAGCAAACACTGGGCGGGCTCCTCTATCACGGCCCTTCCCACTCCCCGCCTGCCTTGCACGAGCCCTTGAAGGGCTCAGCTGCTCCCCGGGCCACCAGCCACACCGGGCTGGATGCCCCTGCTCAGGATCATGTCCTGGACTGTGAGGGAAACCAGGAGAAGCCCCGCTGGGCAGTGGTACCGGTGGAGGACACTGGTTTGCCACCAGCAGGGCTGGGAAGTGGCACAGAGGACGGTGATGACTGCAGCGGGACTCCCAGGTGGGAGAGGAGAGCCTGCTCCTCACGCTGGCTCCTGCCGGTGTGGCTCCATCCTCAGCCACCGGGATGGGGCTGCTCCTGCCTCCCATGGGCATCCCCAGCCTGCCAGGGCTCCAGTGGCCAGGGTGCCTGGGGCTGGGCAGCTCTCCCTCCACCGGTAGTGCGGCAGCCACCGATCTCCTGGAGGAGACCCACCAGGGAGGGAACTTTCCTTCCCAACACCCTTAAATCCCTTTTTTTGATGTTTTTCTTCCCAGCCTGGGCAGCTGCCAACAGAACTGCTTGTAAATGGCAGTCCTCTGCCTTCTGAGCGGCACCAGCCCACGGTCCTGCCGGCTGAGCAAGGGCCGTTTGGAGAGGACTGAGCAGCAGCAGCAGGATGGGGAGCAGCCAAGACCCACATCCCGCCACTTCATCCTGCCCGGTGGGCGCCTGGAGAGGAACCTGGGGAGACCACCCCAGCTTCCACTCTCCCGCCTCAGCCATGGCACGCAACCCCTTCGGCAGCTGTCACGAGCTGAGCCCTCGGCAGCCCACTCAAGTGATGCCCGCTGACCCCCCCCATGAAAAGGAGAAGAGCCGTCGCCCACCAGCACATGCTGCCTTTGCTGCAGCATCAGGGAGCACCTCAACATGGAAACTACATTTACTCTAAGTTGAAAAGGATGTTCTGCACGCTGCCAGCAAGGCACTCAGTGAAGGGGATGGCAGCGGCCAAGTGGGCGGCAGAAAGCCAGGAGGTGCCATCCCACCTGGCAGGACCACAGCAGGGCAGTGGGTCAGCGGGGAGCCTTTGGGAAGACGGAGAGCTGCAGGGGACAGAGGGGAGTGCACAATACAATTTGGCCAAACTGGTGGCCTGGTCTGACACGGACATGTTCCCACCATGGCTTCATGACAGCTTATGTCATTTGTGGTCATCTTGCGTCCCTCTGGAACCTGGGACAAGAGGGGACCTGGGATCTCAACCCCCCAAGCTGTGCCCTGCCTGTGCAGCACCCCTCCTGCGTCACGCTGGAGGCCGTTTTGGCTGCGAAGCCTCTATGTAACCCCTCAGCACAATGCAAAGGAGCTCTGGAGGAGAGGAGCAGCAGCTCAGGAAGGGGAAGATGGGGATGATGCTGACCCACGCACTGCTCCGAGCCACCACCGCGGGAAAACACCACTGTCCTCACCCTGGCAGCTGCCTCCCTCTGCTCCGCTCTGAGGGCAACAATAAATCCAGTCCTGTTCCCTTTCAGCCAGGCACTTTTTCACCACTCTGTCACTTCTGATCATGTTTGAGCAGCCTCAGCTGGCAAATTTGCCCGTTTCAGCAGCCTCGCTCTCCTCTGTGCAGGACAGGGCTGCTCCAGTGCAACCGCTCAGCCTGGCCGGGGTGCCCTGCCCTGGGCACCTTGCTCAGTCCCTCAGCGAGCCGCTGCCCACCCCCTCCATCCCACTTCCCAAGATGGGTCCCTGCCCCGGGAGCCAGCCCAGCACCCGGATCCAGCACGGCTTTTCCCTCTGGCGAGCAGCGAGGTGCCAGCCATCCCATGGAAACTGCCCGTGCCCCTTCTCTGATCCCCCGACGATGGTGTAGCCATCCCACTGCACTTGCACTCCACAGGAATGTGGAACATGAGAAGTTTTAATTTGTGAAAAAGAGGCACAGCCTGGGGTGAAGCCCCACCAGGGTCTCAAGGAGCCCCCCAAAGGCATGGGCCACCCAGGAAGGAGGGAAGCCAAGCAGCCAAGAACAAGAGACCAGCTAGGGACGGGTGCAATGGGAACCACTTACCCCATGCTGCTAATGAGCCTGGTGGGGAGCTGACCCTCCCCCAGCAGCTCAGCCCTGTGCCACCCCAGGTACCAGTATCACCAAACCCCCCGGGAAGGACAACTGGCTACTCTCCCGCATCACACCAGCAGGACACTGACACCCAAGAGTCACAGCCCTCTTGGTGCACCCAGGCCCTCTCTTTCCCCCCATCCAATCAAACATTCATCACCTCTGTCACTAAATAATAGATCAATGCTCTGCCGGGAGGGGCTTGCCGAAGCTCACGCAGAGCCATCGGGAGAGGGGCTGGGGCGGGCAGCCCAGGGGGACTCACGGCAGGAGCTGCCTGCTGAGCCCCTTCTCGGGCCGTACAGGCAGGCAGAGCAGGCAGGGCTCCGCGGAGGATAGAAGCGAGCGGGACGAGGCAGAGCCCGTCAGGGAAGGTGCCCCCCCGTGACACTGGGGCTCAGCGGGGGATGCCATCGCTTGCACCCGGACGCTGCTGGGCACACTCAGCTCCAGGAAAATGAGCACCTGAGACTCCGAGCAGAGCCATGTGCTTCAAAACCATCTGTGTTCATGCCAGCAAGCCCGTGTCAAGAGGCTGCTTTTGTTTGCTTTCACCTTCCCCGCACCGCAGGGGGGTCACGCCAGAGAATGCGCGGCTGTGAGTGAGCCGGGAGCGAGGGCACACTGAGCGCCACGCTGATGCCAAAGCCCCGGAAAATAATTAAGCACAAAACAGCTAATCATGATTGACACTGGCCCCCTGGAGACTCATCAGCCGCCTTCCAAAAACTCTTCCTGTCTTCCCGATGACCCTGACAATGGCGAAGAATAGATAGAACTGGCGCGAAGGCAGCTGCAGCCCCCAGCCCCTTCCTTGCATGCTGAGCCTGTCTGTCCTCAGAGCTGCCAGCGCCCTGCCCTCCTCACACCGCCGCGGCAGAAGGCAGAGACCCTGCAGCGCGACCTGCAGCCTATACGGCCACTGGCTTCGCTCAGAGCCATGAGCACCCAGCACCTTGCCGGGTGAGTTCAGGAGTGAGAACAGCAGACGACAGCCTAAAAACGGACAGATGCGCTCCAAGGTCAGGAGATTCAAGAAAACTAATCCAAGCCGTTATTGCAAATCGGAGTCACTCAGTTATGGCTGGCAACAGCCATACCGACGGGCGAGGAGAAGCGGCAGTGCCTTCCGCTGGGAACTCCTGGAAGTCTTTAATTCAAGGGAAGCGTAATGCAGCCGCTGGCGGGGAGTTTCGTGAGCCGTGGTTGAAAAGTGCTGTGTCCACACAGAGCATTGCTAAACATGATGCTCGCTCTGAAACAGCACACCCATTGCTATTATTTTGGCATTTTGTGAGAAGGGGGAAAGAGCAGGCTTCATCTGCAGCTGCATGAGGGGTGAGAGCCCAGGACTGCTGTGCAGAGCATCCTCAGCTGCCCCACAGAGAGGAAAAGGGGCTCGGCCCCTCTCCTGTCCCCCCGCTCGCCCTGCAAGGCTGCAGGGTGTCCAAGCCCCGCATCTGGATTTGCACTGCTCAGGCACAGCCAGAGGAGCAGAGTGCCACTGGCAGTGACCACCACCCTCTACCACCCCCCAGCAGCATCCCAGCACTGCCCCAGCCTCCACTGGGGAAGGAGCACTTGAAACATTGGCAGAGCTGAGCTGGATCAAGAAATAACCCAAATCCACGTAACTGGGGTTGAAGTGGAACTGCACTGTAAAACAGATGAGGACACTGCTGTGCCCACCCTCCAGCCGGCAGAGGAAAGCTTGAAAGCTGGCACAGACACCCTGGGATCTGCTGGGTCACGAAGATCTTGTGGCTGTCACGTTTGTCGAAGGGGCTGCGGCAAGGCTGAGCTCGCTCCCTGAGTGACCCCCGAAAGAAGGGAGTAACCAAAGGTGGGAAAAGAGATTGTGGCTTTCTCTTCCTGCAACTCAGAGGTGGTTGCACAGATCCCAGCATCAAAAATATCCGGGAACGGAAGACCCATAAGGTGTCATCTTCAAGGTGTCTCCAGTGAGGGGCCAGGCAGAGGGGAGATCTGCTGGCTGCCCCTTCCAGTGGGATCTCCTCTTGCACCGGGGCTCAGAAAACCCACCTGGGACTTTGGCAATGAAATGTGGAGCCCAAGTTCAGCAGCTGCCCCCTCCCATCTTGCCTCCCGACTTTGCCCCTGCTGCTGAACCAGGGGCAGCTTGATGGTCGCTCAACTGCTGCAGCTGGGGCAGTGCTGCTGGCAGCAAACCAAGCCCCCAGTGTCACCAGGCCAGCGGTGGTGGGACAAGGATGCTCACAGGCACCATCTCCTTTTGCACAAGCCCAAGACCTCCCCCCAGGGTGCCACCCTCCCCAGGTGACAGTGGCTGTGCCTGCCCAGGGCACTACAACATCATGGGGATGCAGGGGATCACAGGGACCTCCAAGATGCTCAGGCAGGAGTGCCACAAGCAACACAAAGTCCTGCCACGTCCTTGGCCCTCTCCCATGGCCGGAGCAAGGATGTGACGCCCTGCCAGACCTGCTTCTGCCGCTATGCCCAGTGGTGACGGTGATCACAGTGCAACATCCAAGCTCAACTCTTCAGTCCCAGAAGCAAGGCTGGCCTCTCCCAGCTATTATTATTTTAGTCTGGTTTTGTGCAGACTCAGCAGTTGACACCACATCAGCTCACACCTACAAAAGCTCATCTCTGTGGCAGGGAGGGGAGGGCTGGTGGAGGAGCTGCTGAGAGCTGCTGCCGGGGAGCCCAGCCTGCGGCAGGGGTTTCCCACATGAGAAAGTCCAACATCATCTGTCACCTAAAATTGGAAAAACCTTTCCAGCCCTTCTTCCAGCAAGGCAGGGGAACCCCCACCACAGGAGCACCAGCAGTGACGTCCCAAGGAAAGCACCGAGACAGCCGGGGCATGGGGCAGTGGCCGCATCAAGCATCCCCCAGCTGTGCTGCGGGACCCTGCACCCCTTCAGCAGAGCAGCAAGGAGCACATGCCACTGCTGGAGCCACCAACCTGAAGCCACTTTTGCTCACATGGGTCCTGCTGTCCCTCTCCAAAACCACGGGACAACCATGGGAAGGTGCTGGAGGGAGCGGCTGCGGGGCACCTTCAGCCCACCCGGGCCAGTGCCCATACAGCTGCCCTGACACAAGGCAGACAAAAAGGCAAAGAGCCGAGTGAGCACCGTGCAAACACAGGATCTCCGAGTGCCTGGAATCCGCTCCAATTAGACTCTTCACTGCCGCGCTAAATGGACAGAGCTCGCAGAAAGCAATTCCCAGGCTTGCTTTTATGCTGCACATGATTAAGAATTAAAGCAACCCAAACCTGAAGATGTGTTAAATCAAATGACCAAACTCCCTGGGAAGCCAGGAGAGCTGTCATGGTTTTTTCATGCCCGTTACACAAGCGCGGGCAACCTGCGGGAAAGGAGGAGGTGGCTGCCCCCACCAGTGGCCAGCTCAGCCGCATCGTCCAGTGCCCAGGAACGCTCGGCTAGCCAGCTCCGGCATCTCGCAGACACGTGAGCCTGTGGGCCGGTGATGGCAACCAGCATTTCGGGTTACTATAGCACTGCTGTTCTGCGCCTACAGCCATTGTGGTCCCTTCCTGCATGAATACATCCAGGCTCCAATAGATCTTGCTGAGCAGATGCTATCAGGCAACTCCACCACCAGCTACAGCAACCTGGTATTTAAGCTCTTCGCAATCCCGATATGTAACAGATGAAGATGAGATCAAGGAAGATGTATATGACAAGGAGAAAAACAAGCCCAGCTGCAACCAAAAGCTGCAAGATTCAGCTCTGCTCTGACAACAGTGGATTGGTGGCTCAGTGGCAGCTTGGCCGTCGCCCTGATGCCACGGGGGTGCCCGGGTGCTCCCTGAGGCCTGGCGTGACACCATGGGGGTGGCACCCTATGTCAACCTAGGGTGAGGGGAAGAGGTGTGCCGAGACTCAGTGGTTGGGCACTGGGTGGGTGCAGGCTGACCCCTCTCTGCCTGCTCAGGCGACAGCACCAGGGACACCAGGACGCCTGCCTTTGGGAGGGCTGATGCCAATCAAAGACGGAGCCTGAGCGGAAACCACAGATACCTGTGATGTCTGTCTGGGCATCCTCGGCCTCAGCTGCAGCAGCCCTGCTCTTCCTCTCCAGTTCTTTCATTTCAGGCACATAAAAGTCCCCTTGGCGGGCCAGGGGACACACGAAGTAGATGCGGTCCTCCTTGTAGATCTCAATCCGGGGGTGGGCACACAGCTTCCTCTCCTGAAAGACAGCAGGGGATCGCGGGTCAGGGATGTGCCCTTGCCTCCCCGCCCCGGCAGCCCCCCACCATCTGGACCAGCCAGCCTGGCAGTCTTGTAGACTGACCCGCTTTGCCCACAGACACAGTGACTGAGGGAGGAGCAGTCGGTCTCATCCCAAAAATGCTACTTTCCCTATCACAACAGCCCCCTGTGTGCCAGGGACAGTGGGTTCAGCCCTGGGGGAAGCAGCCGGCTGGGCTCTGGGAGGAGATGCTGAAGCCCAGGTAAGGCAAGGCTCCCTCGGCTCAGGCTTGGTTGGTGTGTGCTCATTTTGGGCTGGAGCGAGGGGTTTTGGGGAGCCCGGCAGCTGCTTTGCATGGATCTGCCAAGTCTCCGGCTCCTCCTGGCAGCACAGCCCCAGGAGCAGGCGTAGCACTTCTCCACTAATTAATATAATCCAGAGCCGACAGCTCCAGCAGCTTCTTTCAGAACAGAGAGGGCAGGGGGAGTGGGAGATGAATCCCTGGCATTTCAGACTACTCCCCCTCCTCCTCTTCCTCACCCCATACCCCCCGGCAGTACACTTCAAGACCTCAGTCCCCCAGCCTACCAGGGACCTGTGACTGGGGGCATGTCCCCCCCAGCTGTGTCCCAGCCCACGCTGAGCTGGAGCTGCGGGGACTCTCGGGGTGCCGGGGCCAGTCCGAAGAGCAGCTGGACCCCTCTTGCCACCCCCTCCTCGCCTGCCCGCCCGCCGGCTGCTCACTGGCAGAGGGGGTGGCTGATTACAAGTTGGGTGAGAAGGGAGAGAGTCTCTTCAGCGGGTTTCCTTTTTCTTTCTTTCCCCTTTTCAGATCACTGACAGCTTTTATTTAGCCCTGCAAGCACCTCGACTATCCTCCTCCTCCCTGCCCCAACTATCGTTATCCTCCTCCCTGCCACGTTCCCCCTGGCATGGCTTGCCCAGACATCCTCAGGCAGGGTCCCCATCCCTCCAGGACTTTCTGAAGCCAGGACTGGCCCCTCTCCAAGGACAAGCTCTATGGACACATCAATTGTGACCTGTTCGTTCCTGATGCCCTTCACCCCTGGGGATGGACCAAAAAGATTTTTAATAATTTGTTTCCCAGACAAATGCCAGCATCAGGCAGAATCCACGACAGAGGGAAGCCAACACCAGCCCTCTCCCCAGCACTGGCAGCACTGTCACCCAGAGAGCCACCTCCGTGCTGGCACGGAACTGGGGAAGTATGACCGGGAGAAAACCCCACGTGAGCTGGTTTTGGGTCTGTTTTTCCAGGAAAGCCTGCAGGAGCTGACTGTGCAGAGTCCCAGTTTACCCAGCAGCACCACGGTGGCAGAAACCAAACCCCAGCAGAAGCTTTACTCGTCCCATCCCAACGCCTCCAAGCTTGAATTTCGGCAGATTCCCTCCTCCATCCAAAGTGGAACCACATTTGTGAGCCCGGTGCTGCAGGGACGCACAGGGACACGGGCGGGCTTCCAAGGCGCTCGGAGCCTGGAGTTCCCACTCACAGGCAGGTGAAAAACCCTAACACACGCAGATCAAAACCGTATTAAATAAAAACAAGCCAGGCTGTTTTTAGCAGCAGAGCAGAGGCGGCTCCTATCACTCCTGCTTTTTCAGCAACAAGGCAAACAAGAAGCCTCCCTACTGCTCTGCCCCTTGTTCTGCCAACCACCAGCTCATCAGCCAATCTTCAGCTCGGTTCCTTATTTTAGGTTTCTGCAACACATACCAGAGATGGGTATCTCCAAGATTCGCAGGTTTTTTGGATGCATCCAGCTGGCCCTCCACCACTTAACGCAGACAGGGACAACGCAAAGGATCTTAGAGCAAAGAGACCGTCACTAAATTCATACGAGGTCTCTAACAAGTCTGAAACCTCAGGGCTCCAATCCAGCCTCTAAGACATCCCAAGCTGTCTTCCCAAAGCCCACCCTGGAACCCCTAAAGAGCAGATCCGGGATGTACCCTCTCCCTACAATTTATCTAGGCTGCTACAACTCCCCTTCCAATTACAGAGCCATAGTAGTGACTCCCTCAAAGCACAAACACCCCCCAAATGTAGGAATCATAGCTTTTTAAGGAACAAAAATGTACAGCTGCATGAAAAGCAGAGTCTTGGACTGGCTCTTGAGCCAAATACTGCTTCAGACTCATGGACTATCCTACAAGAGGGTTGAGGATGCTCCACACTGCCAGGGTGGGAAGGAGCTCTGTCTCCCTGAAGCCAGAAAAGCCCAGGTGTTCTGCAGCCGAAGCCCACGGCCGTGGACCAGGCTGGTGGGACGATGCTGAAGTGGCCAGACACTGACTGTCTATACCAACACCCACCTCCTTACGGACAGCTACAAGGATGCTTAATATTAGACTTCCTCCCAGTTCATCCAGGGGTTTCCTCAAAAGGAACTGGAAGGAAACCAGAGCCTGGTGGTCCTAATTTATGCCTGTACAAATCAATTTGCGAGCCAGGCTAGTGAGCTGGCCCCTGCTTCTGCGCTTCTTCCTGGAGCAACCCAGCTCCTCATGGGGCTTCTGCAGAGCTCAACGCCAGCAGCCGGGCTCAGGAGAGGACAACATCCCAAGAAGGAGCAGGGAAGTGGGAGGCAGGAATGCTGTCCTATCTGGGCTGGGATCAAAGGGCTGAGGCTGCGTAAAGACTTGCAGAAAGGGCAGAGGTGACAAGGCAAGAAGCCAGGACATGAGAAATGGATAAGGAGATCATCAAAAAAAATGGATAAGGGGATCACCCAAAGGGGATGCAAGGGAAATCACCCTTGGGATTGACCCGAAGGAGATGGGGAGGCAGGCAGAGGCCAGGTGAGCACAGGCAGGGATGCAGCAAAGTGCAACCGAGAGGCAGGCATCAGCATAGAACAGAGTGGGATTAGGATTATCCCAGCGGAGAGGAAGGCTGCGAGGCTGCTGCGAGGGAAAGGAGTAACCCAGAGAGACTGGACAGCAGAGTCCAAAGACAAAGGCATAAGCAGAGAGTGAATTAGTGAAGGCTCAACAACATAGCAAAGCAACAGAGACGCTCAACAGGCAGTACTGCGCTCTGCAGCTGAGGAAGCCTCTCACTACCTGTGTGGCTAAGCCAACAGATGGAGCAGCAAGGTGGACACGGAGCTTGCAAGGCAGAGCCCTCGAGTCAAATCAAATGCAGTCTCACACGGGCGGAGGAGCTCGGCAAAAAGTGCACAGTGGGACACGGACAGTGTCAGGGACAGCTTCTGGCCAGGACAGCAGGACCCAGTAAGTAGGGCAGGGAAGGGGACCCATCCCTTTCCAAGGTCATGTCATCCCATCTCCCTTCTCAGCCTCCGCTGGGAGCCCACCCTCCCTGCAGCCAGCACAGATGGAGGCAGCAGTGCCGCACACAAGGCTTGTTTCCATACAGAATCTTCTGCTGGGCATCTGAAACATTGGATTTATTGCACATAATCTATACAGTCGAGCTACACATACACAGCAAAGGCCAATGCATCCAGAGCCCACCTCCTGACACACACAGCAGCTCCAGCACCCTCCTGCTGCCTCAGACCCACTGCTTCCCATGAAGCCAACTCCTTCCTGGCCCATCCCAGGGCCACGGTGGGGTGCTATTCACCATCTTCTTTGGAACAAGGTTTTACACAGAGGAAGACTGTTGCAGTCCTCCTTCCCAGGTAAAATAACATCTTCCTCCTCAGCCTTGGCCCCAGGTTATTTCCAAATCACCCACCTTCCTGTAGGACTCTCCAGGTCAGCCTCATCCCTCTAGGAATGGAGCATCCCCCAGCCTCATAGGATGACAAGGACTATACACAGAACCAACATTTTGGGAGACCTTCCCCAGGAGCAGGAGGTGGCACCTCCCTGGCAGCAGAAACTTTCCTCTCCCCACTCATCTGTTAAGGAATAAACTCTATCACCTGCCCACGACCAGCTTGTGCACGGCCTCCTGGCCAGGGGATGCTCCCCTTTCCCCAGGTGGGCAGGAGAGTGGTCCCAGGGCTATGGGACACACGACGAGGCAGCTGAGATGTGACCTGCAGTCATTAAAACCCAAGCTGAATCATGCTGAAATGGAAGGAGGTGGCGAGATGCTCATGCCTTGCCATGCCCCTTGGTGCCTGCTGGGAAGCAGAAGGCAGGTGAGGGCACTGCAGGGACCGGTTTTGTCACTCATCAGGAATTCAAATGCCACCAACCGGATCTGCTTCATCTCCCACTATGGAAGAACTCAGCTCACTAGAACAGCAAATGAACCTTGCAGATGCTCTTGGGATCCTCACCATGCCTGGGTCCCAGCTGAACCCCCTCCCTGCCCCAAAACACTTCCATGGTTGCTGGGAAGGCACTGGGGAGGCAGCTGCTGCCCTTGCCCTGCTCCTGGCCACACCACCTCCAGTCCCACAGCCACCCCACCTTGTCACCTGCCAGGGCTTTCCACAGGCAGCTGGAGAGCCAGGTCTGCCCTGCTACCGCCTCGGGCCAGCAGCCTCAATATGCCAGCGATGCAGAGGGGATGTTTGGCTCCTGCTCTGGGGGCTGCGTGGGGGGGACGCTAAGGGACAACTCCCCTCTCTCCATTTATTACACCACTGCCCCTGGAGGAGGAAGAGATGATGGGTGTGAACACAGTGGGGGCTTGTGCCCATCCCTGGGGGCTACTCACCAGCATCCCCCCACCAGCCATCCAAAGTATCACCACACCCTCGCTGCCACCGGCCTCCCCTTGCCTGTGCCACCAGCACCTGGGCCACTCCAGTTAGCGCTGGAGAGTCACTTGGCACTGGGTGGAGTGTGAGGGACCCCCGGGGCCCTGCCAGCCCTGTCTCCCCCCCCCCACCGTCAGCACCTCCTGCCTGCTCAGGGAACATGACTACCACACATCTCGCTTCCAGACAGAGGCGTCGACCCTCTCCTCCTCCCAGGGAAGGGGTCAGACACTTCAGTCCCAGGGATTTTTAAAGAAAAAACAAAACCACGTGGAGTTGAAGGGCCCTAAAAATGAGCTGCTAAAACTAGAGCTGAAACTGAGCCACCAGCTAGGACCAGAGGAAGCGCACATCCATGTGTGCCACATCCTCCTCGCTTCCTCACACACTCCACGCTCGGTGTATCATCCCCGCTTATCTTAGACCTTGGGCTCCAGGTAGTGCAGAGAGGCTTTGCAATTTGGTTTGTGCAGCACCCAGCGTCCTTTGGTGCACTCCCAGTTCAGCCAGGGGACAGACCCCTTGCTGGGCCATCCTGCCATCCCAGTGCCAGACTGGGGATGTCCCTGTTTCCACTTCTCTTTGCCCAGACAGCAGCTGCAGGTTAACACCTCCTCGGTCCCAAGTCTGAACAGATGAAAGCAAAAAAACTTCCTCTGGGTTTTGGGATGGAGATGCTTGCCCTGGACTGTGCTCCAGCATGGGGGCTGCACCCAGGACTGAAGTGTAGATGCCCCAGCCCCGCCCCAGCTGTGCCTGCCCGGTGGGGCCCTGCTCCAGTTCATGGTGGTACCCCATCCCTGGAGGGGTTCAAGGCCAGGCTGGATGAGGCTTTGAGCAACGTGGGCTAGTGAAGGTGTCCCTGCCCATGGCAGGGACTGGATGATCTTTGAAAGTCCCTTCCCACCCAAACCATTCTGTGATTCTGGTCCTCCCTGCTGAGCCCCAGCCCAACCACGGGAGAGAGGGATAGAGCAGGGATGCCCGGGGCTGCGTGTCCTGGGCCAAGGGGCAGGAGTCAGGTAGGGGCTGGGGAGGAACCATCTACCCAAGAGATGGCTTGGGGCAGAAGGGAGGACAAACTGCTGGCAGGAAGATGTGTTTTCCACCAGTAACACGTCAAGCATCAAGGAAACCCCAACATCTCAGCTTGCAGCTCAAGCAGGGTGCACGTGGAGCGGGTGGGCTCTGCCTCCCGGCACAGCCGGCACTCAGAGCCAGCTCCCACACACGGCACAGCCGCGAACACCAGGTTGCTGAGGGCTGAGAAACAGCTGCTGCTTCCCAGTCTGGAGAAACTCACATTTCAGAGGTGGTGAGATCGCTCCCACACACGTGCACTTCACTTTCAAATCCTCCAGGCTGCGAGGTGTTTCAGAAACAGAAGGTGATATTATTGCAATCAAAAAAAGGCCATTTCCATCAGCCATCAGGAAAAACAAGCGGCACCACCAGCACTACAGCAGCAGAAAATAGTCTCACCAAAGGATAGCAAATCCTCCAGGTAGCAAAACACCGTGCCTAGCAATTAGCAGCCCCTGAGCCCTTCAACATCCCTCCCTGCCCTCAGTACCAGCTTCACCCCCTTCCCATGCAGGTCCCCATCCTGCCGACGCAGCAGCATTGTGGTTTTGGGACAGGCAGGCAAAAAATCAGCTCCTGAGATCCTCTCTGCATTTGGACCGTGGGAGTCGCAAAACACCAGGCTTGATAGATGGGAGAGTTTTTCATTTTCACCTTGGCGACAGCAGCCCGCCATGCAATTTACACCTTGCCTGCCTGCCTGCGCTTCCTAGGGCCAAAACACCCAGCTGCCCCCGCCCCGGCAGCACCGTGGGAGCTGCAGAGGCAGCTGTCAGGCACAAACCTAGAGGCGAAGGAACAAGCTTCAGTGGGTGGGTGGATATAGGTCTCAGCGCCCTGAGAGTGCTGATGGGGAACAGGTAAAGGCTCCCAGGCCACTGCTGGAAGCTGCTTTGAGAGTCGTGATGTCTCCAGGGATGGAGATGGAGATTTCTGCCCATCCTCCTCTCCAGCAAAAGGGAGGAAGCTCCAGCCCTGCCTCAATGCAGGTACAGATGTGCTTCAGATCTCCTCCCCTTCCAGCACCCACTTGAGCTGTGGGAGAAATCCTGTAGCACATCCTGGAGCATCCCTCATCTTCAGAGACGAGGCAGGCAGCAAGTCCCAGAGAGCAGCCAGGGCCAGACAGAGCCCCCGGTGTGGGGGAAAGACAAGCCCTGGACAAGGCTGGCAGCCCAGACATGCTCAGGTACACTAGTCTGCGTGCTTCCCAGGGACATATTTTGCTGCCCCCAACTACAGGGATGTCACCTGCAGAATAAGGAGCAGATGGTGCAAACACACACAGTTCATGGGGCTTGGGACCCCCTGGTGTCACAGTTATTTGGTAGTAATTAGTCCTGAAGCAGAGAGTTTCAGAAGTGAAGAAAACTTTTGCATAAAAAAAAAAATAAAATAACTTTCTTAAAAACTGAGTGCTTTCCATGTCCCCAAGTTCTGCTTTGCTCCTGTACCCACCACGAGTAAGTAAAGCCAGCTGGGGAGATGGTTCTCACCAGCTTCCTGGAGCTCCACTACACATTCTCACACTCCTCCTCTTACCTGACCCCAACCACATCCCTTCCTCCCCTCCTCCTTCCCCATCACTGCCGCACACAAGCTTTCCAAAGGGGACTTTGGTTTTAGCCACTCAGAAAGCTCAAACACTGGATTTTCATTACAAGAGAAGAAATGCACATAAATCCACACAATCTCTCCTCCCCTGAGGAACCAGTCCTAGGTTATTGTCTCCATCCCTAGAAACTCCATCCCTATGGGAGCGTGCGGGTCAACAGCCACACATGAAAGGAGGCAGATGAGAGTGCAGGGGAGGAGGACCACAGCTGGAGAGGGCTGCCTCTGCTTCAGAGCGGGGGTCTCCAGGGACCACTGCTCTCCTTCCAGCCCTCAGAGGATGCTTTTTCAGCATTAATTGCAAAGCTGAAGAGGTTGATGCAATGATCTCTGCCATCACGGATGACTAGAGCGATGCTAAATCGCTTTGCCTGCTCCATTGCCTCAGTGAGGCTGCCAGGAGCAGCAGCTGTGGCAATTTCTCTGCCTCTTGTCAAGGCATGACCTTTGAGGAAAGGAATCATCTCCCAAGACATTCTCCTGCCCATCCTGCCTTGGCCAGGTAGCCCACCAGACTGCAGCCTCCCACCTCAAGTACAACCCGCCCTGAGACACGCAGCAACAGGTTGTTTCTCATGGTGAGAGAACATCTTCCATGGCTAACTCACAGCTGAGAGCCCGGGGGCTCCTCACCCAGGTGGACATTCCCAACCCACCTTGATGGCTTCATGTCCTGGGCCACCACTCACTTGAGCACTTGCCCTTCTGCAGCAGGGACATCCAGCAGACCCTTATTCCCAGCCTTCCCACGCATGCCCTCACCCGTAACAGGTCCTGTGATGAAACCCTTGTGTGGCAAAACCAAATCAGCAGGAGCTCCCGAACTCCTGCTGGGACAGCCGGTGCTCACAGCACAGGGCAGCTCTCCGTCTCCTGAGCCAAGGTCTGGGCCATCTCCACCAAATCTCACCCCTTTCCTTTTGTTCTCTGTCTCCACAAGCTATCCTCTTGGGATTGCAAACATCTCCAGCTGCTCTTGCACAGCTTGTTTGTCACCAGGACAAACTCAAGACATGGGTCACATTAATGCCCCTGGGAAGAAAATGGCGCAGTGGAATAAATACCCCCCTGTTCCTTCCTACCTCCTTGAACAACCTTGTCCTTTTGCAATGCCTCCGGCTCCCAGGCTTCATGGAATATATTCCACGATGAGCTAAGCTCAGCCTCACACCATCCCTTCACAGGCAAGAAAGCTGAAGAGGGAAGCTGCAGAACCTAACCTTGCTGAACCTGCACAGACAAAGCCCCTGGCAGCCCAGAGCAGAGCCTGGATGCAACCGCCCCATTCCTACACCAAATAGTCCTTCCCTTCCCCGTGACAGGGATTAACATCGGGCTTTTCAGCCTCATTTAGAAGGCAAGGAAGGCCACCAAAGAGCAAGACTGAGCGGGTTTCAGCCTGGTTTGTTGAGGAGGAACGGATAAGAGAATTGTGATGTCCATCAGCCTGTCGCCAGTACAGCACATCAGCAAATCCGACGGCAGAAAGCAAGTTTCCAGGACAGGAAGATCTTCTAAGCTACCAGCTAAGTACGTCCAACAGTAGAGAAGGACCATTTGACCTCCTGCTCGGGGAGGCCCAGGCTTGCCTTGGGTGCCAGGGATCCTATTGAGCCTGCTGCTGCGGGACACTTGCCCCTGGGCCACAGCTCACCCTCAGTTCACTGCTCCTCCTGCTTCTTCCCTTGTCCCGGGGACAGATGTCCCTGTGTTTTAAAAGCAAGCCAGAGCCCCAGACAAGCTCCTTTCTGAATTTCTATAAACAAACAAGAGATGTTTTCCTTCCAGCAAAACTGCTTTCAAACCCCCATGTCCAAGAGCTTGCAGCCCCATCCCAACAACCCGGCAATCCTGCAAGGCAAACGGCAATGAGCCAGTGACCCTCACGAGCCCCAGAGTGATGACGAGTGCTGCTGGCGAGTTTGGTTAATGAAGCCCCCAGAGCCTCCAGCCATCACATGCCACTGGCGGTAACTTCTCGCCTGAGGAAATCCCCAGTGCAAACAAGCAGTGCTGACGGGTAGAAAGCAAAAGGCAAAAAGATGAGCAGGCTGCCTGCAACTCAGGAGGAGGTAGAAATGCAGGCAGAGGCAAGAGGGGAGTAAGGGAGGCAAACGAGGGGCACCGGGGACCTCCGGACAGCTCCAGACGTCCTCAAGCCAGGGCACACCATTTCGGTGCTGCACGTGCTGACCCACCTCTTCAGCCACCAGCCCGGCGCAGGCAGGGGAGGCGAGCTGGGGCTGGGCACTTGCCTTTCCCTGGCAGCCCTCACCCCTTCCTCCTCCTCGGACCGCCAGGGACCCTGGCACAGGGTCCTGGGGGACTCATTACCTCAGTCTGGAGAGGAGAGCGCCTGCCAAGCGTGCCACTGCAGTGTGCCGGGCACATGGGGAGGAGATGGCCCGTGGTGCCAGCAGGGACACAAGCGAGCGCCTCCAAAGCCAGGCTCTTCTGCAGCAACCGAGGCAGCAGGGGAGGGGAACAGCTGCTTCCAGCCACCTTTGCAGTCTGGCGACTGCTCCTCTGCCGGCACAGGATCGTGAGTTTGACTGTGCAGATCAATCAGGAGATTAAATCAAAGCGAGTTAGGCGAGGACAGAGCCCAGCCTGACTCTGCCCTTCTGCCCTGCAGCTTTACAGGTCCTGTACACTCCCAGAGGTGCTGTACGAGCCAGGAAAGCTCGGGATACATGCCGTGCTCTTCAGCTTTCCAGGTCTTTCCCTGCTGGGGAGCCACCTCCCCGTTCTCCACCACTGCTCCACTCTCCCAGGTACCCCAAACCATCTGCACACCTGCGCAACATCATTGACGGCTGTACATCAGCAGACACCGCAGCCACCAAAGCTGCCCCAGATCCTCATCAGTGCCTGCAGAGACCTGGAGGACACTCCTCCTCTTTCCAGCACCGTGGTGCCCTCCCTCAAGCTCTGGGTACCTGGAGGATGGGGAGGATGTTTGGGGAAGCATCTCTGCACCTCTATCCCCATCCCCCCTTCCCCAAGCAGCAGCAGCTCACCGTGGGCAGGGAGCAGACTCTGCTCTGCACTGCTGCAGCCCCACTCCAGAAAGGCTGCTGGGTCCAGGCGAGCATGAGAGGAGGGGTTTGGATGCTGGTCTAATGCTATGGGCCCCAGAGTAGCTTCCACCCGAGACACAGCTTTGCAGGTAGGCGATGCAGGCAAGGGCTTCTTGGGGAGGCAGGAACCAAGCAAGGGAGGGACAAGCGAACGTGGCACCTGGAGATGCATGTGAGAGAAGAGGAGGAAGGTGCAAGAACAGAGAGGAGCCGATGGCTGCACTCCTCTGCCGTGAGCCCACAGCATCAGGCAGGTCCTGCAGCCATCAGAGCCTGGACCACTTGGCAGAGAAGTACCGGAACAAGTCTTTCTCTGACACCGACCTCCTGATAAGCTTTTGCCAACTCACAGTCTGGTTACTGTACTGCTGGGCGGACGTTACCCCAAGCTGTGAATCCGCACAGCGTGAAAAGAAGAGCAGCTGGCCACAGCAGATGATGGATATCTACCTTTCAGCACGTCAAGGAGCTGCCATCAGCTCCTGGCAGAAACAAAACCCAGAGGAGCAGCTGACTGTAATTGGCCATCCAGTGGCAGGGAGAAAATGCCAGTGTCTACAGTGGGAACAAGGCCACAGTTTCCTTCCCTCCAGCCTTCCTAGGGTGCCTTACCCCATGGAGTGGGAACAGAGCCCACCAGCAAATGCATGAAACCTGCAGGCAGCTGTGGACAGGCCCGCTCTGTGAACAGGCACAGCGCACCTTCTTCATCCCCCCCAGGGCCAGGACACTGATTCGCGTTTCACCTGAAAGGCAACAGCCCCCAGCACTGCACTGGCATGAGAAATCCCAGACCGACCACCCTCCCAGCTGCCTTAGAAGTCTGTCCTTGACCTTCAAGCAGCACTTTTTCCTTAGGATCCACCCTGCAAAGCTGTGAAGATAAGGGAAATGGACGCTGTAGCAGCTTTAAATAGACCAGGAGATCTTCTGGTTGGTGATGTGTGGAAGCCGGGGTCAGAAGCAAAAGTTTCTAGGGGACCTGTGATGCGAACACGTGCCCACCCACAAGTTATTGCTGTGATAAGCAGCCAGAGTCAGGGATGCAGAGCAGTTACTAACCTGCTCTCCCTGCTGCACTTGGCTCCATCACCCCCCTTCATCCGCCCAGGGTCGTTACAATTCTTCACATTAGCAGTGGATGAACAGGTAACGCTGCCTGGCTGTGGAACAAGCACTCAGCGGTCACAGTACCAGCCGTCCAAAAAAAAAAAAAAAAAAAAAAAAAAAAAAAAAAAAATCCCCATTACTCCATAGCGCCAGAAACTGCCAGGCATCCTTCCGCTCCCTCAGACCCTTTGAAATGTAAAGCCACACCATTCAGTGTCATTTAATATGGAGCTCAGCCTCAGACCTGCAGAGCGTCGCTGAGCTTTAGGAGGAATACAGCACTGTAAAATGTAGAGGTGCAAAATCCAGAGATCGGTGGCCTGGGAGACAAGCACACCCCAAGCCCCACCAGTGACTCTTTTTTGTGGTCCCAGTGTCTCTGTTTTGCTGCAACTGGGCATGTTCTCACAATCCTGACTGCCTCCAAAAGCCTTCCCCAGCTCCCCCTCTGCACACAGGCCATGAGATCCATATTTTGAACCCCACTAAGAGGTGAGCTTCGGAGCAATTGGACATGGAGGCCATAGGAATCCGATCCTGTCCCAAAAGCTGTACCTAGGCTCTGCTCCAAGTCAGCATAGGAACCTCTTTCTAGTTTTTCTCTGCTACCTAGAAGGAGAGGTGACTGACCATCATCACCTCCCCTCTGAGGCAGGTTTGTTCCTCTCTTCCACGCTGGAGACACATCTTTTATCACATTACAGCCTCAGCCCTCCTGCCAGCCCTGGAAGGGAAGAGGTACCCCACCTACGGGAGAACAAATATCCACCAAACCCAGCAGAAACGCATCTGTTCAAGCCAGGCATGGGCCTACACCTCCTCTTGCTCACCAGCACATTGAGGAACCCAGGAAAGGCAAACGGTGGGTGGGTTGGGGACAAAGAGATGGGATGCTGCCTTGGTACACCCGCAGGCACTGGTCCATCAGGTGCCGATCCACTCTTGAGGGCAGCAGTCGCCCACCAACGCCAGACACAGCAGAAGGGATCCTGAGAGAAGTCAGCTGAAGGGTGACAGAGGACAAGCACTGACTCATCCCTGAGCTGCTCCCCGGGGAGCCACAGCCTCCTCTGCCCGCTGGGGTCTGACAGCAAGTGAACAAATTACTTTTCTCGCTTGGGTGAAGAGGAGAGGTGCCAGGTGTCTACCCACCCAGCCCACTGGCAAAGACCACGAAGGCAAAGAGGCTTGCCACAGCTTGCCACTCACCTGGGGTGGAGCAGGGGAAGCAGCACAGGAGCCTGGACATCCCTGCCAGGCTGCAGACCTCCACCAGCTGCCTTGGGCAGTTCTAACCTGGAGTCATCCCTGCCAGCTCCAGGCGCGGGTGCTGAGTTCCAAACTGCCACCATTTCTATCAAAGGCTCTGATTTTCCCCGGTTTGGCTGAAGCAGAGAGGCTGGAATAAGCTGTCACATGCTGGAAAAGAGATGGGACAAAAGGAATCCTGGAGCTGAGGGCTCCCAGGCACTCACCAAAAGCCTGCAGGCCAAGAATTAAGAACAGCCTGACCCTTCTCTTTCAAGGAGCTCATGGACAGGCTGGAAGCTGCTCCAGAGCCCTGCAACAGCAAAGACAGCTGGAAACCACAAAGATGAACCTGATCCTGGCAAATCCAGAGGAATTCAAGAAGGCCAGGATTTGGCAGCACAATTTTCAGCAGCCTGTCAGGACAGCCCGAGAACAGCACTGGTTGTTTGCTCCTCAAAGCAGGATGGGATGTACTGGTTGTACATAGGTCTGCACCAAACCATTTCACCTCTCCATACCTTGCACCCGCTCCACAAAGGCTGCGAGTCCCTATGGATGCAGGCAGAGTGACAGCCACCAGGCAACAGCACAAATGGAGGAAAAGCACACACTGAGCCCATGAAAGCCTCCCAAGATGTGAGTGGCTCTGCAGACCAGCCCGCTGCCTCTGCCCAAGGCCACTAGCATGCAGCGGCACCAACTCAAACAGCATCCAAAGGGCAGCAGCTGATACATACATGCACATA
>WKFP01015173.1:2467987-2497793 GCA_011057875.1 Pterocles orientalis
TATATATCCCTGTCAAAAGAGGAGACCCCGAGAGACTTTCAGAATGACCCTCTGCTTCAGAGCAGACAGCTGGGCTTAGCCACCGGTGCACCAGTGTGGCCCCAAAGCTCACGCCACGCCTCTCCCGCGTAAGCTCTGGGCACGGGAATGAGCAAGAACCAATTTTGTTCATCCCTGTGATCTGATCACCACGCAACCTCACAACTCATCCATCCATATTTTGACTCGGTGCAGCAGAAAAATGTTTTCTTTTTCCTACTCTCCCTGAAGTGGAGCCTTTCCTACATTTTATACCTAACCAGCATGGAAAAAAGCAAGTTAGTCATAGCACAATGGTCCCTTTTCTGAAGGTAAAAATGCCACTGCTTTCAAATGTATTATCTCCCTGCTCCACAGGTTTCAAAGCGGGAGGTTCACAGCCAGGGAAAGTGGGCCAGCAGCATCTGCTGGAAAAGAGCAGTATTTCTAAGAAGCTGTTTCGCATTTGATGAGGTTCATTTTGCTGTTTCTCAAGCCTGGCACAGCTGGCAAGGTCTGGCTTGCAGGGCTACGGGGATGAACCAGCCCAGAAAAAACTCATTAGGACCCTGTTAAAATAATTGCAGAGAGGCAGCTCAATCTCACCTTCAAATTAATTGACTAACTGGCAAGGAGGGAAGACCCTAATATTTGGGACAGTGTCACTGCTTGAGAGAGCTGGACCCATCTGCAATGCCTGACAAAGAAAACCTTTCGAGCTGACTGCATCCTCTGGGATTCTCTATAAATACATCTGGGGAGAGTACACGTACAGATTGAGTCGATAAAGAGATCTGACAGAAAAGCACTGTAGTATTTTACTCTCCCTCCTTGCCCAAGGCAAACCGTTTTGGTTCTTTCTCTCCCTTGGACAGCCGTACAAAACATCCCCAGCTTCCTCCATGATCATTAATCCTTGCTGCAAAGGCAAAGGGGGAGCAAATCTTTGTGTCTGAACAGATTCATCTCTGCAACATTTTTGCAAGGCTGGGTAAGTCATGAGGAGGCTGTGACCCCCAGCTTTCCAAAGCGGTGGCTGGGTGCTCCCTCCCGGACTGAACAGACCCCCCAGCAGGACCACCGGCTGACAGGCAGCACAGGGATGCCCGTACGGTTTGGCATATATGTGAAGGCAGGCTCTTGAAGTTTGCTCTCCTTCCAGGAGCTGCCTTTGGAAATGCTCCTGAAAAAGGAGCTAGGACAGTAACAGGATGAAAATATTGGACATCACAGGAAAGCACCCACAGTGGGAGAGAGCCAGGGCTGGGCCAGAGCTCCAGAGCTCTGAGCTCCCCAGAGACATGGTGAGTCCTCATTGCTGGAGGCTTTCAAGATGCAATTGCATTTGAGATAACCTCATCCAGGCTCTCTTTTCCCACGAAAGGTTGGACCAGACAATCTTTCCAGGTCCCTTCCACCCTGGGCTGTTCCCATTCTGTGATCAATTAGAACTGGGGGGTTCATGGCACCCAGAAGCCTACATCCCATACCAGCTGCTTTCCCTGGGACCAGGATTCTTCTGCCTGCTGCTGGGGCAGACGTTTGCATGAAGTCAACAAAAAGTTGGAGAAAAGACAAGTGATTTCACAAGACAAGCTGCAGAGGCAGGGAAGGAGCCTTTGTAACTACTGGAGCTCAAAGCTGGCCAAAAAATCTCTTTTCTGCTGAAAGCAGCAATGCCACCAGAGCTGTGGTTTTACACCTGCCCCCCGTGGAACCAAACAGCAAAGCTGAAACAGAAGTTGCCTGCTTGCACCTGCAAGACGAAAGGCACCTGCAAGACGAAAGGCACCTGCAAGACGAAAGGCACCTGCAAGACGAAAGGCACCTGCAAGACGAAAGGCACCTGCAAGACGAAAGGCACCTGCAAGACGAAAGGCACCTGCAAGACGAAAGGCACCTGCAAGACGAAAGGCACCTGCAAGCATGAGGCAGCAGAGCAGCAGGTACAGCGCTGGGCAGCCAGAATGCTGGTGGGCCTGGCCCGAGTCACCATGGCGGCTCTGGCGGGGCAGTGCCCAGCTCTGAACAAGCAGCACAGCCAGCACCAAGTCACTGCTCACCCGCCTGCTCACAAGGAAAAACTGGCAGCAGATCAGTAGTGGCCTGGGGCTGCCAAATTCCTTCTGGAGAAGTGGGAAAGTGGGGATGCCTGCTGAGAGCGGCAGGAGATGTGACGCAGAGTGCTGGATCCCCATATGTTCCATTAGTGGCGCAGGAGGAGCACGTTTCCCTGCAGACACAGGTTAAACGGACCCGCTCCACTGCATGAGCCAACCCCAAGCCGGGCCCAAAGGCCCACCACAAACCCTGCCACCTGGCTCTGCTCCCAGACTGACCTCATGGGCATTCTGCCCCCTCCCCTGCCCACTTCCCCACGCACTGCTGAAGGCGAGGTCACTCATGTTCGCAGGACTGAAACTTCTTTGGAGGGTTTTGTCGCTAAAAATATTTAATAAATAAATGTCGCTGTGAATGTGCAAACTGATGTGATGTGACATGCAGCTGGGGGTTGCCAACCAGCAGTGAGCGGGCAGCCTTGCTGGAGAGGCTGCTGAAAACCAGCTGTCAGTGCAGGTCAGCAGGAGACGAATGTCCCCACGAAGGGCAACACCTCGGGGTCCCTCTCCAGTTCCTGCAGTTGCATGTCACCTTCCAGAGGGGCTCGGGCTGGAGCACTGTGGTGCCCACCCCTCATCCACTCGTCCTGCCCAGCCCAAGACCAAGAGCTTCACTGGCTCTTGGCAGAGAGCACACACCAGCTCAGAGCGTCCTCCTGCACTGCTGGCCAGGATACTCCAGCGCTCATCCTCAACGTCAGCCAGGCTGGGGGCGAACCAGCAGTGGGTAGGGAGAGACTTGTAGCTCACTGGGAACCCCATCCTTAAACTGTCTTCCCCTAAAATAAGACAAAACCAAAATCTCATCTACTTACATCATCTCTTGCCGGCAGAAGAAACAGGGTGCATATAAAGCCTAGGTGAGAGAACAGAGCGTGATAGACTCAACGTGCACCACTACCGGCCCACCAGCCCCCAAGGGGCCACCCAAAGCCCTCTCTCTGACATTGCCCTCTTCTATTCTCCCTTCTTCTTTTCCTATGACTACGAGCAGCAGTGGAAGACCTCAGCAGCACATGGCAGGCTGGATGAGACAATCCCTGTGCCTCGGTTTCCTGAGCTGCAGGGAGATGCTGCAAGCATCAGGATATGCTCCACTGCCCTTTTTGGGGGAGCAGACAGCAAATATGCAACATATCCCCAGCCCAACTGGAGTTCTAAAGGAGAAGAGAGACCCAATCCACTATGTAGCACTACTACTACATACCACTATGTAGTATGGATACGAGTGACAGGCGCCAAAGGCAATACTGTTGAGGGCTTCCTTGGCTGCAGGATAAAACAAGCCAGAACAATCTGCACAGAGTCTGTCTGCACAGACCGCCAAGCACCCACACCTCCCCAGGGTTTCCCATCATCAGCCACCTCCCCACTCCAACCAAGTGCCACCCACTGGAGGTGTTATCTCCAGTGTGGATGCAGCCACAGACTGGTATCTAAGGGACAACCACTGGGGACAGCCCCAACCTGCCACTGTTGCTGCTGAAGCCTGCAGGTACGTGACCGGCAGGCACCAAGCGTTAGCGAGGCCCATCTGCAGTGCACAAGCCACCCGTGACTCGAGCTACAGCCCAGCTTGGGATCCTTGCAGACACGTGCAAGGGTGCCCAAAACACCCCCCCAGAGTCTGTACACTGGCTCCAAGCCCTGCCAGCCCAGGGCCCAGCAGCCTATCACGCTGTCAGCTCTGGTCTTGTCTGCCATCAGTATGAGTTAGACACATCAAATCCTCTATGACATTCAAGGGCGACCCCCCCATTTTTATTTGATGCATGAGGATTGCTTAACAGCAGCATCAGATAATCTTCTCTCTTCCTGGGAACCCTACAGACACACGGATCCAAGTGCACATGGACTTAAAGTGAAGGCCATCCCACCTACCCAGGTAGCCAAGGGCTGTCCCACCTCTCTTCCCCAGCACCCCAAACCTCTCTCAAGGCATCAACAAACCAATCCCCATGGTCAGCTTAGGGCACAGGAACAGAAAAAGAGGATGGAGAGCTCCATCTCCCAGAAAGCCCCAGGCATGTTCTGCAGCGTGACACACTGATGCAAGAAGGGAGAAAGCCATCTGGACGAGTCCACAGGATGAAACATTGAGGGCAGCCAAGTCCCCAGTTGGTGGTGGATAAAGGTAAGCTCTGGATAACCAGAGGGTGACCTCTGGGTATCTGGAGATGCTAGAAAGTCCCGGCAGAGTGAGCAGCCTGTACCTGCCAATGGTCCAATGGGCAAAGAGCTGACTTGGGTAAGTGCAGGCTGGCCAGGCAAAGACAAAACAAATGGATGGCTGCAATCGGACCAGATCACCAGGAAGCAAAGGAAATCGGTATAATTAACATCAACCAACACGTATTTACAGCTCTCAGATTCTGTTGGCGAACATGATTTATTTTTGGGGGATTGTGGGTTTGACCAATAAACAAACCAGCACCGGTGTCGTCCATCCGAACTCAGAGGAGACATAGGACTGGGTATCATTTTCCATTTTTAATCAAGAAACTACAACTCCATGAAAGGACAGTGGCATTTGTTTGAAGTCACTGTTAGCTGGCTCAGAACAAACCCATGCTGGGGGGGTGGGGACGTCCCACAGCACAGGACAATATCTCCACTGGAGATCTGTGCACCATGGGAATAAGACCATTGCTGAAACAAAGCACCCATTTGCGCTACTGACAAGTCAGATAACTTTCTACACTGGAAACAGGTCCAAAAAAAGGTCCAAAAAAGGACCCAGGAACTAATATTTGAAAATATGTCAGTGGGAGACTTTACAACAACTGTATATTCAGCTTATCAAAGAGAGAGGCAAGAGGTGATTGCATCATATACTGCCACAGCTGACAAGAGGAGCAAAGCTCACTCCAAGCTAGTGGCCAAAGGAATAACATGTTTCCCTGGCTGTAAACAGGAGCAAGCCATGTCTTTATTCACCTTATGAGCACCTTAGGGAAGAAATGCTTTCGAGGGACACTGAAAATCCCAACCTATGCCTTAAATAACCCATGCTCACAGCAACGAGCCAGCAGGCTCTCCTGGGCTTCTCCAAAGGCACGTCTAGCCAGCAAGCCACTGTTGCTGCCACCCTGTCATCCTAGCAGAAGGATGTCCAACATCCTAAACAGTTAACAATAGGGGACACAGCAAGATGGGCACTGGCAGGCCATCCAGCTCTGCCACACACTTCCCCACCACCTCTCCCAGTCCTGCTCCTTCAGCCAGTCCACAAACCCTCAGCTCCTTCACCCCACACATCCCCTCCAGTCCCCTTCTCCTTCCATTCCCCTCCCCTATTTTTCAACATCTCCAAAGCTTTCTCCACCCTCCCTCCCCACCTTCCACCCCTCTTCCTGCCCCCTCCATCTCCCTCTCCATCCTCTGCTCTCTCACACCTCCGTTCTGTGACAAGGCAGCCATGCCATCCTTCCTCCACTTCAGTTAATTCCCTCTCTCCACAGAAGCCAGCATTTCAACTCTGCCACTGAGTCCCCTTTCATGTCCCCTGGCTTTTGCCATCCCACTCCCTTCCTCCCGTGGCTGCCAGGATGGGAGGGCAGCGGGGGGACCCCTGCACTTGGCAGGCCTGAACCCTGGCTCTCTTTAACAGCGCACCAAGCACAGCGTGAAATAAATAAATAAAGCAAATCTCTGTCTCGCCGGGCGCTGGGGGTGGGATGAAGGATGCTATTTGGAGAAGCTGTTTCCATGGCAACCCCTATTCTCACCACCAAGCGGGCACAGGTCACCTGTTTCCATGAAAGTTTCCCCCTCCCTCCCCATCCCTCTGCCCCAGGAAATGCCAGCACAGCCCCAGGGGCGCAGGCAGTCCAGCCTGCGGGAGAAGCTGCAGGGATGCAGGAGAAGTGGCTGCAAATGACCTCTAAAGTCCCCCACACAGCATCGGAGGAAGCCAGGGCATCCCCACAGTGCAGCACATGGGGACTGGCAGCACCCAATCCCCTCTGCCCCAATGCCGGCAAGGCAACCCCATCATCTCCCTGCCTGCATCCCCGTGCAAAATCTAATGTTCTCTGCTGCAGGACTTGAGGAGGGACACAGGCACACACTCTGACACATGTGTTGTTGGGACTGGAGCAGAGATCAAAACATGTCCCCTCCCTCTGCATGCGGCCCTGGTGCTGCGTTTCTGTGCGCTTTCAGTTGTTTATTTTAATTTGCAATTGGCTGCTCCCATGAAATACTGCCAGGTGCTCCCAGAACAACCCGTGGTTCCCTTTTTAGCTCTAACAACTCCATCTCTCATGCGACAGATGCGCTCACCAGGACCTTTCCCCAAGTAAGGCAGCGTCAGCTCCGTGTCGCTGAGCGCTCCCGCAGCCAGCCTGACGCTCCCGCCTGCACCAGCCCCGTCCCCGCCTGCCCACACGCCCGCCGCAGGGCTGGTAGCACTGCCCAGTACCCCCGCACCAAGAATGCCGGCAAAGCGCCAGGAAGAGGATGGAGTGAGGAGAGAACGGGGAGCTGGTTCTGCTCTCCACCAGCTCTCCAGCATGGGGTGGGGGCACAAACAGCGGCTGTCTCACCCACCACCAGCATTAGTGCATCTTCTGCCGGTACCAGCAGGCAGCTGCCTAATGCCAGAGTGTACAAGAGGGTCGGCAAAGAGCCCCCGGCTGAAGTTCTGGGGTTGGCACCCAGGCAGCCATCCTACGGCACAGCGCAGACTGGAGGGATTCACACGGTTCCCCCACAGGGCTGGGAGTTTCGCCAGGAAAAGCAAGTTTATAAATAGTGTGTTTCAACACGAACAAACGAGAGAGGCAGAGCTCGACAGTCAGATAAGCCAGAGGCTGAGTGCCAGCCCCTCCCAGCATCCTCCCCTCCAGGAAGGATGGTCCCTTCTCTCCACTGCCCAGGACCACCCTCACGCTCTAGAAAGCCTGGACCTGGAGATGTCTGTCAGATGTGCTGTTTGGGAACACCACTGCCACGGCTGGCCCTGCAGCCAGAGCAAGGCAGCGCAGTTGGCTTCAAAAAGACCAAAAGCAGGGAGGATGGCTACCCGCTCCACTCTGCCTGGGGGCAACGGCAAACACAGCAAGGTGCTCAGCAGGATGGAGACCGGAGGCCTGACAGAGTGGTAGCCCACTGCAACCAGCTGCTCACCCAGGACCAAGGGCCACAAATTCCAATGTATTGCTTGAAACCAAGTTCTCATAAGCGCATAGGCCAGAAAGTTTCTAGCTTCTCGTCCCACCTCTGCAAAAGACGGCTACCCCATGGGTGAGGCTGGCAACATGAAACAGAAGTTTCACGGCTCGATGCGTTACACCAAAGGGACAGATACCTGCCAGATCCTAACAACAAGCAAGAGGCTCAAGGGGAAAACCAGCTTTTATCTCTGCATTAAGGAGAAGAACAAGTCATCAGATGAGAACTTGCTTCTTGTAAACACAAAACAGCAGAAAAGACACCCCTGCGCCTACAGAGTGAATGGGACAACATCTCTGCTGGGGAACTACCTGCCAGACTGCAAAAGGAGGAGATCTTGATGGTGGTGCCCAAGGGAAGACATCAAGAGATGACATGTCAAAGCAGCCTCATCAGCTGTCAGCAAGAGAAGCCTCTGACAGTCCACGGAACGCATGCGACGCTCTTCACGACACACTTGCCTACCTTAATGTAGGTGTCAAGGGCTGGGTGGACACGGTTGACTGCTAGATGGATGGACAGCGGCGTGGTGAACGGGAAGGTCGCCATGACCACATGGCTGGGAGCAGGGAAGGAGAAGATCTTGAAGCCATACTTCTGGAACCGCTTGATCTGCTCTTCTGATGGCTTTGCATCTCCCTCGCTCAGGATTCGCCCTATGGCAAAGCGACACTTCTCCGGAGACACCTGGTCAAGGTGGGACAGATAGATGGCATCATAAGAGAGAGGCTGAAGACTGGCCCAAACCTCCACCTCCTGAGTGCGGAGGCAGGAGACCAGCATCAGCCAGGGTAAATACAATGGCCCAGCATGCTTGGGCACACCAAACCAGGTGCCCGCTTCTAACCGAGACTGTTCAATGCCCCAACTGTCCGTGCTCCTCCCAGCCTCAAGGCTCTGCTCCCGGCACAGTGACGGCCCACGAGACTCCAGCCATCTCCATGCCAAAGCTGACCCAGGCCGCAGCTTTCATTTCTGATTTTTAACAAAATCCCACCACTCAAGTTCACATTTTTCCACAGCACTAGGCAGGAACACAGCAGGAGGCAGGAGAGCCCAGCAGCTCCCTCGGTACCACCTAAGGGCACAGTGTGCCTTCCTACTGCTGACATGGGAGCCCAGCTCCCTCCTTTCACTCCAGCCTTTGTCCCCAGCAGAGCTGCTGTCCTTTCTGCCCCCAAAGAGATGCTTGAAGAAGCAGCTGGCAGGCAGAGACAAGGCTCCTTCCCCCAGTGCACACTGTCCTAAAAAAGCAGCCCAGGAAGAATAGGGGTTACAGGAGGCACCAAGGACGGGGGCACCATCCGAGTGTTTGCAGTTCCCTGTCACCTGCTCTCAAGTCTGCTGGATAACAAGACGACATGGCAGCCTTGCAACAAGGAGTGGTAGATGCACGAGTCAGGTTACCCTCTGCCAGCCTCTTCTGGTGAGGGCTGGAGACCCAAAGTCTCCAAAGTCTCGCCGCACAAGGCAGCAAAACTCACCAGGACCTGCCAGGACGCCCAACAGCGCCAGCCAGGCAGACAGACACCCTGCGGGCACGGGCACGGCAAAGCTCTCGTGGGGATGACGGGAGGCAGAGAGAGGGCACACACAAGACCAGCGCGTTACCACTTCCCATCCCTATGTGCCCCCCAAGGGGATCTCCACTCTGCTCTCCCCAATCCCATCCCTAACTTTGCCTGTGCTAAAGCTCAACAACCTCTCCTCCTGCTGCATAACTACCCCACACGGTGTTCCTTGTCCTCCCTTTCCCTTAAACACCCTTCACGTTGCGCAGCAGGACCATCCCAGAGGGGAAACACAAGCAGATGTAAATAGGAAGGAAGAAAACAGACCGGCAGCAGCCACCAGGCTGGGGACCGTTGCCAGACAGCTCGCTCTTGCCCTCCTGTGCTGTGGGAGGGAGCTGCAGACAGGGCTGCACCGAGCATCGCCGCTTTGGGGCAGGGAAGGAGAAGCAGATCCACCCCAAAGACAGCAAGAGGCAGCAGTTAAAGACATCCATGGGGAATAGCCCAGACGAAGCGAGGAGATAAGGGAAATCTAGGTAAAATTCCTTTAAACATGCCATCTCCATTTACGTCCTGAGCAAATACAGTCCACCCCAAGCAACCGGGGGAAGGACCCCAGCTGCCAGAGCAGGCAGCACCCCTTGGGCCAGGCCTGTCTGCTTCCTCCCTTCTCCTTTTAACTTTCTTTTACATAGCACACAGCCCCACAGGTGCTCTCTCAAGGGCAGCAGCAAGGCAGATTTGCCTCCTCTTCTGCCTGGCAAAGCCCATCTGAAAGGAAGGAAGGGACTACTCCAGTTAAAACCAGCCTTTCCCTAACAAGTCTGTCCTTTTGGGGTGGGCAGGTGCTGATCAAAGGCTCTGCTCCCCCAAATGCCCTGACAGAGAAGTTTTGGAAATTATTAATTAACCTATTCGGCAGTTTTGCCAATGGGAGCAAACCCTATTCCTGCATTCAGTGAGCATCCATCCAGCGCATGGGTACAGGCTAGTCACTGAGCACGCGAACACGTGAACCACAGGCAAAAGGCCCGAGCACGTGCCTGCAGCTAATTGTGAGCAGAAGCACTCGGCTGGAGCTGAGCACAAACCCAGCCACCACAACCCGTTCTTGCTGAGGAGTTATTTTTGTTCCTGCTAGAGGTGGGAGACAGAGGGAGAAGTCCTCTGGGCCACTAAACATTAAATAAAAAGGAAAAAGAAAAAAGCGCAAATTAATATTAATCTTGTCCATTAAAACACATAAAACATCGCTGGCAGGGGTTCGGCAGCACTCGAGGAGCATCCTTGTGTGAACGGCAGAGAGCCAGAAGCCAGCAGGGAGCCTGAGAGCTGCCGGCCGCCCCAAGCCCTGGTATGACCCACACCCCCCAGGCCACAGGGCTCCCCCCGGCTCCACCCCTGGCTGAGAGCTGGCACACGGCCGCTGCTCTCCAGCTCCGGCATCTCCATCCATCCTCTCTCCTCGCAAGGGTCTCCTTTGGCCATGAGCACAGCAAACACTGCACCAGCACGTGCCAGTCATCAGCCCCTTCCTGCCGCAGCACTGGGGGCACCAAAGCCCTCAGGAGCTGATGGCAGAGAGCTGGGCTCGAGGTGGGTGTCCAGCCAGAAGCCATTGGCGCCCAGCCAGGGACACCATGGGGACACAGCAGGCAGCAAGCACGTTCTGCTGCCTGATGACAAAAGGTCTATTTTTGGTGACAAGTCAACATCCATGGGGGGTGGCCACCTCTGAACGGACCAGGCTCTGCCAGAGGGTGCTTCACCAAGGTCAGGAGAGCACTGAGAATGAGGAGGAAGAGGAGGAGGTCATCTCTTCCTCCCAGGGAAAGGCAGCCTGGGTGATCAATCCCACTCCGCTAGACCTGCAGGAACGAAAAGCCAGCCAGAAAGTGCTCGCACCCCACGCCAGATCCACGGCCAGTCTGTGGGCAACCACGTATAGAACCCCCGGGGCGGGAAAGAATGCCTCCAGATCCAGTAGCATGCTCCAGTCCAGACTGGGCACCAGCTGGGCCGCCAGGCAGAGGTACCAGTGAGCCTTGACCATGGCAGACCAGGATCTGCCTCCAGACACCTGAATCCAGAGAAATTTCCCCCCAAAATGCCACCAACACCAAGACAGACCTCCTTGGCCTCCAGGTGCCATTCAGCCATGCTGGCAGAGAAGCTCTTCCCTTCCCAAAAGACCCAACTGCAACAGGAGAAACAGCTGGCTTCCAAAACCCTGGATGGCCACCGGAGACCCAGAGATAAGGTCTGCAGCCCCACTGCCTGCCCCAGCCGCAGAGTAAGGGCACAGAAGCAACAGATGCAGGAAGAGGAAAAAAGAAACGGGAGCAGAAAGAGGAGGCAGCTTCATCTTGCATGGAGAAACAACTTTCCAGGGTCATGTAGGAGCCAGTCCTTCCCAGCTCTGCCTGGTGCTGCCAGGGAAAGCACTCCCTCTGCCAGCCACGGCACGAGTCACCACAAAAATCCCTACCAGTACCTGCAGGCCACAGCAGTACACGCTTTCACTAGCCCATGCTTTGGCAAACAGAGGCAAGGCACAGCGCCAAGCTGAAAAGGTCTGCAGAGCAACCACAGGCACGTCCGTACCACGTCCCTGGAGCAGGGCAGCACCAAGCACAGCTGCTGAGCTCTCCCAACAGCATCGACTGACCCGCTCCACCCCCAGAGACGCCAGAGGAAGAAGCAGCGGCACCAGGGTTCTCGACCCCAGAAGAGGACCTCGACACAAGGACAAGGACACAAATTAGTGGCAGGGGAATTGGCCGCTCCGACCACGTGAGCCCTAGCACACCAGGCACTCCCCATGACTCCCAACCCTCATCCACTTCAAACACGACACTTCTTGCAGATAAAAGTGTCCAAGCACTAGCCAAACCCTGCCTCTGCCTGGCTCACGCCAGGGGGGACGTCCTCTTTGTCACGCTCCTTCCCAGGCCAGGAAGAAGCACTGCAGGGCATCTCTTCTCTGCCTCCCGTGGTCCAGAAGCAAAAATTGGAAGGTAAGTCAGTTGATCACAGGACACAAAGACACAGGGTGGTTGAGGGCATTGGGCTCTGCTGAGCACAGTCAGCTCAGTGTTTTCTCATCTCTGGTATCTTCCTGCCACAGCGCTCCAAGAAGCCACTCAGCACCACATTCTCACACACAACTTCCCCCTAAGCAGATCCAACCCTTGGGAGCACCATGTTGCAAGCAATGAAACAGTGGCAGGTACTACACGGCCCATAAGGGTGCCCAAAGCAGGGCCAGTCACTCCCAGAGCAGCACTTGGCAAGAGCCATCAGCCGAGGCACTGCCCCGCGCCAGCCCCTGGTACACGTGCCCAAGCACATACACAGGGCTGCTGGCCACTGCGCTGTCCCTCCCTGCACAGCATTCCTCCACGGTCACACCAGCTACTGTAGAATTACTGGGGAGCCAGGCTGTCTGCCACAAATGCCCACATGCTGTTATCTGGAGACCCCAGTGCCACCAAGCATCAGCAGACAGGCTCCTCACCCCCAGCAAGGTCTGATGCACTTTTGTCTGCTCCCTGTCCTGGACCGTACCCACCACAGTACTTAGCTGTGGCTCGCAGCCATCAGGCAGGGCACTTTCTGCTCAGCCTGAAGAGCATCATGGAGTAACTGCTTCATCAGATAGCAGTCCTCAACATGCACCACCCAAGGTTTCATTAAGAACTCTCAGGGGATGTAAGGACTACAGGGAAGCTCAGAAATAGAAGAGAGCATGAAAAAGGAGTATGGATGAGGACACAGCAAGCTGAAGAGACCATCTGCTTTCGACCACAGAGCTGCAAGTCTAGAAGGAGCCTGCACTTCCCGCAGCCGGGGGGATCTGCCAAGGAACACTTCAGCTTGGGGTCATGGACATTGTCCTCTGCTCCATAACCAGATCTGTCATCCTGCTGATATCTTGTTCAGCAGGAGCTATCAGAAGATAGCAAGCTTTGCTGGTCTGATGCCTTCCAGTTAGGGTCAACCAAGAAACCATCTCCTTTCAGGTGCCTTTCCCCACAGAGCATCCTCTGCAGATCTGGGAGACCTTGTGAACTCCCGTGCTCATCTACAGAGGATGAGCTGCAAGTGCCTGAAATACACTCAGGGAGCATCCCAGCCAGGAACCCAGGTGCTGGCCACAAGAGCTTGCTGGCCCCACCAGGCACAGCTTACCGTGTGAGGGTTGTCGTAGTAGACACCAATGGAGTAGAGCTTCGAAGAGATGCTGCAGCCATCTGTGAAGAGCTGCCCGGACTCGCCATAGGGGCCCACCCTGAACTTGTAGGCCAGCGTGATGTTGCCAACGGGAGGGGAACCAGCACTCACAACCACCTCTGTGAAGAGTCCCGAGTAGACAACAAAACCGAAGATGGTCAGCAGCAGCAGTGCAACCAGCAACGTGATCAGCCCAAGGAGCACCCAGTCAGACGCGATGGACGCTTGGTGCTCCATGCTTCCTGAGGCACTAGCAGCAAGAGAAGAAAAGAAAAACGAGGGCAGTTAAGCTATAGCACTCAGACAAGCAATCACTCTCTAAAGCTATTTATCTGCAGCAAAACACACTCACTCCCAACTCTCCTCTTATGTGCAAAGCTTAAAGACAGTGGAAACCCCCCAGAAACCTCCTGTATATTAGTCCAACATTGCATCAGCCTGTTCCAATTGGTTACCAGGTACAAATTATACCGCTTCAGCGCCTCTGGGGAAGGAGGTGGTTATGGAGGGGGAACGGAGAGGTACTGTCTCCATCTCCCCAGAACCAGCCACACCACTCACATTCAGCCTTGCATCCAGGAGAGCCCAAAAAAACCCCTGGGAGCCCACATCATCCAACAGATATACAGCACTGGGATTAGGGGACCATCATCTATAGGTACACCAGGGCAGTGACAAATCGCAGCCCCTTTGTCAAAAAGCCCAGGTCTTTAATTATCTAAGTAAGGACCACATCAGTTCAAAGCTGAGCCCTGCATCTAGATCTGCACACACAGGAAGGCTTGGAGAAAGCTGAAGATGCAGCCAGAAAAAGCATCCTCAACACACTCAGGTGTAATTAACTACCACAATTCCTTTTAGATGGCTTTTTTTTAACCTAAAAGAGTTTTTATAATGGTAACCAGGGCTTCCTGGTTTGTCTGCTGTCTGTTCTCTTGTGTGCTGACTGCAGGACACAGCAGCCTGGCAAATGCCACCAAGCGCAACCGCTCTGGGGAGCTGCAACCCAGCCCAGCGCAGGAGAGTTGTTTGTGTTTTTTTCTCCCTTGAAACGCCGTCCTGGTCACAAGGACTGGTTGTGATGCTCCTCTGGGGCCTTCACGGGAGCCAAGTTTGAAAGCAAAGGTTGAAGTAAACAATTCACCTTTACCTCTGCGTTATAAACACACTTTGTCAAAAAAAAAATTTGTTCACGGTGGCTGCTGCTTGCTCAGCTTCATGGCAAGAGAGAAGTCACATCCTAGTAGGAACCACAAGCAGCTCCGCTCTGCTCGAACTCAGTGAGTGGGGGTACACCAAAGCCAAGCCCTGCAGAGCCAGCACCGCTCTCAGCACCGTGGCAGCACCAGGCTGGGCACCACAGCCCTACTCACCTGAAAAACCAGCTCAGCCCAGAAACAGTTCACGACATCTGACCCACAAGGGCGCAGGATCTGCGGCGCTGAAGCAGGAAAAAATAAATATCATTGCTTCCTTTCTAACTCACCAGGCCAAAACCAAAACCATCGCAGCAGAGCACCCGAAAGGTGCCCGGTCGCCTCGGACCCGTTTCCCAGAGGAGATGCACCCCAAGGAGACCCTTCTCCTGCAGGACCCCAAGGGACAAGATTTCTTCCCCAAACTCTGCAGCTCAACACACAGGGACCAAGCAACACGGAGACTGGGAAGCAACAGCAGAGGATGACATCCTGCAGCTGCAACCCAGCCTGGGCTGTCCCCCCTCCATGCCCCGGGCTGCTGGGGACACCTGAGCCGCTCCTCCTGGCTGCCCTGGGAGCGGGGCACCCTGCACTGGTGCCTCGGACGGAGCCGTGCGCCCGTCCCGGTGCCCCGCAGCGCTCGCCTCCCGGCAGCCAGCACGGATTTAGTCCTTACAAACCCCGGGGCCGGTGATTCCCGTCAGCTGCCGGTCCCGCACCCCGCCCACGGGCCCGGGGACACCGGCCCCAGAGGGGAAACGGGATTTCTGGCCGGTCCTCCCGGCTCGCTCCCCACCGGCGGCGGGCATCGGCAGCTCCCTACCTGCTCTGCGCCCCCGGAACGGGGACAGAGCTCGCCCGGCCCCTGCCCGGCCCGGATGCCGTGACTCCCCAGTGCCGGTGCTCGGGCGGAAGGGCGGCCCCCGGCCCGGCCCGGCCGCCAGAGCGGGGAGGGACCCGCCAAGCCGCCGCCGGGCCCGGCCGGTGCCGTCTGGCTCCCGGCAGGCCGCGGCCTGGGGGAACCGGAGCGAACCGGAGCTGCGCTGGCCTTGCCCAGCCCCGCCGTCTCCGCCCTCCCGCGGAGACCCCCCCACCTCGGTGACGGCCAGAGGGACCCCGGCGGCCCCCCGCTCTCCTCACCCGGGGTTCACCGGCGACGGCCGGGCCGGAGCTATCCCGGCGCCTGGCCCCGCCCCCCCCCGCCGGGCCCGCCCCGGCTCCGGCAGGCGGCAGCTGCGCGCGGGGGGGAAACACGGGGCGCGCGCGCTGTTGCCGGCGGAGGGGAAGGGCGGGGCGGAGCTGGCCGCTGGGCCAGGCCACTGGCGACCGGAGAGGGGCGGGGCTCCAGCGGGCACAGGGCCACCCCGAGCGGTTCGGTCTCTCCTGCCGGGCCAGAGGAGGCGGGAGCGCCCCGCCGAAGAGAGCGCCTCCTGGCGGGTCGGCGGGCAGCACCAGAGCCCACAGTCCGGCGGCCGCGGCTCTCCCGGGCGGTGCGGCGGGGCCACACACGGCTCCCGGCCGCCTGCAAGCCCCAGGGCCTCCCCGCCACGCGGCACCCCCAGCCCTGCGGCCTACAGCCCAGAGCCCCTCACAGCGTAGCGCTGGAGGGCGGTGGGCACAGGCCCCGCGGGCCCGGCTCGCCCCGTCCCCGAGCCCCTGTGGGACGGACAGCTCTCCCCTCACAGCCAGCACTCCGTCCAAGGCACTGCTGGAGTGAACGGTTGTAAATAAGGTTGTTGCATCCTCCAGCTTCCCCTGTACCAGGGCTGTGGCAGCTCAGGGCACATCCCAGCTGAGAGCCTCGCCCCTGGGCTCCACAACGCCCTGAGCCTCCGGTTAATGGGCTTCTTCACCCGGCGCTGGACACACAGGTGCGGCAATGCCACAGGATGCACCAGCCACGTGTCACGCTCTGGCCATGGGGCCAGTCTGGTCGGGGCAGCGGGCAGAGCTGCACTTCAGCGCTGGGGCCCTCCACACCAAACCCAGAGGGGTTTCGAGCAGCTGCAGGTCCATCACTGGGGCTGCTGCAACCTGGCAGAAACAGCAACTGCCCAGTGGTCTCAGCTTGGCTTCTCCCTGTGTTTGGGCCTTCCCACTGCCCAGCTGGAAGGAAAAACAGCCAGATAGCTCAGCAGACGTGGACTGCACTAGCCAACAAAGGGAAGCACCAGAAGAGTTAAGAAAGAGTTAGATGTTTGTTTAATTCAAGGGTTTTGGGGCTTTGGCTAGACATTCTCAACTTGTTCGGCCGTCCTTCAGCCCAATGCAGGTGTGGGGCACTCCCTGCCAGTGGCCAGGAGGCTGATCACTTTGTTTTTCTATCAGCTGGGCTTTATCACCCAGAGGGGAACTGCGTCAGCCAGTTTCTGAAGACCCAGAAAGCTCCAGCCAGCACAAGAGCTGGTCAGGTGCACCATCATCTTGCACATCTCTCACTGTCCTGAGCTGTAATGTGCTCAGACAACTTCTGTCAGAAGGCAGCTTCACAGCCTGCTCCCACTTCATGCCACCTTTGGGAGCATGCCCTGTCCTGCGCCTCCTCCGCAGAGCATGCAGCACCACAAGTGCTGGTGCTCAGCCTGCAGCCTTTGCCACTTCTCAGACAACTCCTCAGGTCCCTGTTTTTTTTCAAGGAATGGGACAAAGCACAATACCTGAGAGGAGCACACCACCTGCTCCTCCTTCAAGAGAGACATGCTGGAAGGGCCCAGACACAATTCTCATCATCCTTTTCTTCCCCCTGTACAGAAACAACCTCCACACCTCTCTCTTTACACCAAGCTTTCTCCAGCTTCTTTAGCCCTCTTAGCAGGGAAAGTTTGCCCTCCACTGGTACACCCAGTAACCCACCCGCTCAGACGCAGCAAGAACCAGTGGAGTTTGCTGCTGTCTCTCCCGCTGCAGTTTCATATCCGTTTCCCACACGTCCCAACCCCCTCAGTTGGGACAGTTTGCAGAGGCAGTTCCAGGCAGAGCTCTTCACCGATGGGAAGCCAAAGAGCTCACTTATGAAGAGGAGTCTGAAATACTGTAATACTTGCCTTTTGCCAGCAGCTTCCTAGGGAGGATCTCGAGGCTTTCTGTAAACTGGAATTAGTTAAACCTCAGAGGCCTTCCTTGTATTTGGCGTTACAGCTCTTTTGCAGCTGGAAGAAAATGTTTCAGCTTGGTTACGTGTCTCGCCTGGAGCCATGCAGTGAATCACTGGCAGGAAGAGGAACAGAACTCCAAAGCCCTGTAACTGCCAGCTCTGGCCATCAGACACTTCTCTTTCCTCCAGCCTTGGAGTGAGTTAACTCAGCACACATTTAATTTTTCCTGTGACAACAGCAAATGCTAAAATTTGGGTCTCATTTAACAGCTTCATACCTTCACTCTGAAACAGTACATCAAAAAGAGCTGAGGCAGAAGGATGTAGAACGTGTGCTGCCTGGCCTGCTCCCCCATTGCCCTCATCTGCCTAGCACTGCTCAGCCGCATCACACACCCACTGCTGGCCTCTGACACTATCAGCCAGCCGGGCCAGCTCTCCAGTGGAGTCATTGGTGTCCGGTTATGGCAAACACTTGGTCTCAGCAGACTTGTTTGGGCCGTGCCGGGATGGGGTATGCAGCTCAGCCTATCCTCATTTAAATTTGCCCTTAGTGGCAGACAGAAATGGAGGTGGATTGTGAACGGGAGCAGATGTGGGCAAGCTGGCTTTGCACAGTCCCACCCATCCGGCTGGGGGCAATGTCTCCATCCACCTTAGCCCCTGTAGGGGGGGGCTCCATCCCAGCAGTACCAGTCAGAGATGATGCTCAACAGAACAGTCACTGCACCCCACTCCTCCAGTGCTCCACATGGTCCCTGTGCCAGGGTACTCGGCTCAGCCTGTGGCCCAGACCCCGGCTTCCCAGTTCTGCTGTCACCTGCTGGACCCTCTGTCCCCTGCTCCCATGACCCAGCAAGATGTTCAGTTGTCTTTCCTCTCTTGGTTGCCCTCAGTGCCTTTGTCTGGTGGAAAACGTGAGCTGAGCTTTGTACAGTGCACTTTAGATGCATGCTGAGCAAATAGATGTGGTAAGGATGCTTATCGCCTTGGGAACGTGACAAAACACAAACAACTCTGACTAACTCAGCATGGAAATACCCTCCCCAGAGGGGCAGGCAAGAGGCCAGAACAGAGCCGCATGGCCCCAGGGAATTTCCGTCAGCGCCGACACAGATGGGCTCCACTCCGAAGCCCTTCCTGGCTGCCCGTAACATGGCAACTCCACATCACCGCTGAGGAACCGACACCAGCACAAAGCCAGGTCCTGCAGAGCAAGATGCACAACCAGATGATGCAGTGGCCGCACACACCCACACATCATGACATACAGTGACATACAGTTTGGTCCGTGCCTGCCCCACAAGGCAGGCACCACATCCCAGGAGCTGTGTGTCCTGGCTCCAGCCATCCCGCTGTCAGAGAATCTCCTCCCATCACCCCGCCACCTGCCCATGCTGCTGGGACCCACTTGGAAACCTTCCCCACCTGTATCGCTTGCCCAATCCACCCCACACCTGAAACTGGAGAAATTCTCTCCGGAGGAAAGACACCGCAGAGGGCAGGGGCTGTGCTGACAGAGCTCAGCAGGGCTGGGAGCAGGATTGGGCTGCACGGTCAGGGTGAGAGCACAAACAGCTATTTAGGTGCTGCTCAGTCCGCTGAGCCAGGAACAGGCTGTGGCTCAATATTTATCTAAGCCAGGAAGGTTTTGGCCACTGGCCTCCTGCAGCACAGGGTCAGTGTCACTGGCAGGGTTTGGGTGCCAGGAGCAGGAGGCTGCCTGGAAATCGGCCCCAAAGACTACGCAGGACAGCACAGGTTTACCCTCCACATAACTTCTTCCACATTCTCATCACCCACCATCAGCATAATCAACTTTTAATATTTGCCACTGTGGAGCTTCTTGTACCAATCAATATATTTTTAAAAATGTTATTCATTTGTTGAAATTAAACTGCTGTTGCTGGGAAAACCTCATTAGGAAACTAAGAAGGGGTTGCACATGCAAACACACACGTCCCTGTGAGAAACACGCATGTGAAAGGCAAACAGCATGAGGAGCCAGCGGCACTTAAGCCCTTCACCTTCTGGTGCCTCTGCTAACACAAAAGAGGAGATCCACTGGAGGATTAACTGTTGAGCCCTTGTTTTGCCCTCTGATTTAAATTCGTTTCCCACTGCATTCTTGTATGTTTCTTTCTCATGACAGGAATTCAAAATTCACGGTGTTACAGAGTAAGAAAAGAAAAGATATTTACATCTTTTCAGACAAATTAGAAGTGCTAAGAAATACACAAATCAGTCTTACTTGTAATTAAATGCAAAGTTTTTAAGTTATGGAATGAACTTTTCAGGCAGGTGTGGTACCTCTTCTCCCTCCTGCCTTCTGAAACCAGAAGAGTCAGGTTTAGATTCTCATCTTGTGTTCAGATCCCAGCCCCAAACCAAGCCTGGCTGGGGTAGGATTCACTCACTAAATCAAAACTGAAACCACCAAATCAACCAGGACAGACTGCAGTGATGGACCAAACACTCAGTAATGCTTCCATGGTGCCTTGAGCAGCAAAGTCTTAGAGCAGCAGGATGAGGAGGAATTTCCAGTTTGGAAACCAGTCCTTTCCAGTCTGACGTATGGCATCCTATGATTTCTCAATAAATTTACTGTGTGCTACCTTTAAAATAACCAGGCTTCTCATTCCTGTAAATAGCTTTTTCAGAGGCTTCCTTTGGACAGACAGGGGTCAGTAGAAGGTTCACAACCCACTTTTATTTAGAACTAGCATGTACTTATCTTCTGTGTATATTGACTTCAGTCTCTCAGTTGTAGCTTATGAGCTCCTCCTTTTGCTATTGAAGCACCAAACAGCAGAGCAGAATTCTGCACCTCTGATTTAGCTACTTAGTGAGGTACTAAGATGATTTTTATTTAACAAATTGTGATGGAGCTTTCATCTCTTCCTTTTAGATGCCATGTCACCTCTGGTAGCTACTGTGAGAGTGATTAGCAGCCATTCAGACTCCCCTCCCCAAGGTCAGCAATCGCCTTTGTACATTGCTTTGATTTTCTGTGAATAAAGAGCTTGGAGGGATGCAGTATTCAATTTTGAACTCCCCTGGAAAGAATTTAAAATCATTTATAGCTCTAGTCGTTTGGAACTAGCATGCACAACTTTGACTCATGACCAAACAGGTCTGGCCAAAATCCTCCTGTGATGCCAAGCAGGGGTCAGAAGGGATCTCTTCTCTGCAGTGGCATTCTGTTCTCCTGAAATCAGTAGTGTTGCTTCTCACAGATTTTTGTGTTCAACCCAGAGGGGAGTATCACCCTTCAGCTCCACTGTGAATATTTGTACCTCCTACTGCAGCGTATTGCACACACCTGAAGAACATGCACATATTTTCCTGGTGAAAGTGTATTTTGTAGGCCCATTTGCATTGAAATATTCTCCTAATGTCTCCTCCAGTGGCATGCCTTCAGCTTTCATTGTCTCTGTGGCGATCGTGTATTTCCTTCTTCATCCCAAGGATTAGTTTACATCATCTTCCAGCTGCAGAACACACATCTACAAACCACACTTTTCTATTTTTTTTTTAAACTCCTCTCTTGTACATGAAGTTTAGATCTAGTTTAGATGTTTTTTTGCTGAAAACATGAGATATTTTACCCAGAGTGCTCTTCCATTTTCCCTCCAGACAGAAACAAGAAGGAATGCGCTACGCTCTGTCTCTCTGGGTTTGCAAACTGCACTTGCAAATAGTGCTGGGTTTAATGCAGTCTTGTCAACAAGCTCATTTTCTGCAGTGAGTGACACTTTAGACTGTCATCCAGCATTTTTAATGAGGGATCCCCTAACAGGGTTCAGGGATTCAACAGGATTTTAAGAGCCTTACACAACTGCGCTCTTACAAGAGAGGAGCTGACATTCCACAAACCAAAGCAGCCCAGCAGCAAGGACAGAGGTCCCTTCCCACCTCAACCAGTCTGTAATTCTGAACTGGAGACCTCCATACCTGCGCTCTTCAGGGATGCAACCAGTAACAACAGCAAGACTCAAACAAACTACTTCCTGCCTAGCTGCATGAGCTGGGATAGGCATCAACTCAACCAGGTATGGGTAGACCATGGATGTAGGTTATGGTGCAGCTGCACAAACAAAGACCCCTATGGGCCAAAATTCTCTGTAGGCACCTATTTCTATTTTAGGATAAGGCAAACTATGCCTTGGTTTCATGTCTGCCTTCTTACACTAGGAATCTAGACAACTAGCTCAGGCACAGATACCTAAGGAAAATAAAGAGAATTCCACCCATTTTGGTGAGTGCTGGAAAACAAACAAAAAAATCTACCTGTGGTGCAGATCACTGCTCAGAATTGCTGGGTTTTGTTGCAATCTCAATAGACAAAGCCAGAAAAGGGTAAGGACTGAGATGCAGCCCAGAGGAATGACAGAGGAGCAATGGCGGACAAACATGTCATGGGTTGTCACGAGTATTTTGTTACACTTGAGTGCAAAAAAAGACGAAGCATAAGGGACCAATCGAGCAGAAAGCATGTAAACTGCCAAAGCATGTTTTTTGATGAAAGCTGGCAGCTTTTCTGACCAGGCTATTTTTCAGAACCTGCTGCTTTCATCTGCAAAGTCAGAAATTGAGTTGAGGTGAATCTCCATATAACAAAATTGTATTTTGGCTCAATGTTACATACTTTGTCTTGGCTTTTGTAGGTAAATCAATTTCCCAAGATTTTAGAAGTTTATGGGGTGGTTCTGAAATTTAACTGGTCCTTGCTGCCATTTAGGGGTCAGTCTAGCCACGTCTCAGCTAGCCCTACAGAGTCCCTCTGAAGTTTTGAGAGAGCAGAAGGGTCTTCAGCCCTGGGTTATTGCCTGATTTTGCATATTGAAATGACAGAGGTACACAGTGGTAGCAGTTAACTCAGAGCCATTGGCCACACACGTGATATCCAGTTTGCTCCCTCCTGTCCCAAGCACATCCCCAACGTTTTTCTCTGTTTACTCCAGAACCAGCAATGGTCCTATTTTTGTGAAGAAACACAACACTGTGCAGAAACAGGGGAGGGCCAGTGACACACATCCCACAGGGACTTGTGCCAAAACTCAGAAGCCTAAGAGCAAGTCTTTTTCCCATTTAACAATGAAAATGTTGCTCCTCCCATACAAGAGGGGAAGTCTTATGCCTCTGCAGTATTTGCTCCTACGCCTTTCGCCTCCTGCCCAAAAAACCCACCAAACCAAAACCATAAAAGGATTGCATTAAGTCCATCACTGGGAAAAGACTTTTTTTTTCCCCAGATAGATATAGTCCTTTCCTGTGTTACTGAAGCTAAAATATTCTTCAAAAAAACTCAGCATGAAATGGAGAGATTAAATCCCAAGTTCATGCCTTGATTTTTCTTAGGGAGGCTTTTGTAAAAAAAAAAAAGCGCACAATTGTTTCATATAGCATTCAGTATTACCTCCTCATTTAGCCTTAGCGAAGTAACAATCTCTCTCTTCTGTTGGGCACAAAGAAACGCACCAGAATCAGAACCACAACAAAGACAGTGCGTGCTCCTAAGTCATCAGTTCAGGGTCTCACTACAATTTAAAAACAGAGTCCTCTGACATAGAGATGACCTCTGTGGTTGGAGAAATAAAGCACAATATCCTGGGCAGGAGGACAGGCTGCCTTGACTTTTAATCTTTGTCACCTAACTGCTGTCAGAAGACAAGCGTGGTGGTAACCGTCCACAAACGGGTAATACGGCCACCATTTCACTTGCCATTTTCCAACAGCTAACGAATGAATGCATATGACTTGCAAGAACTGGGTCTGAGCCATATTTCTGAAGGCAGAAAGACTGCATAAAGACAGCTCCAGTATGAAGTAGAAAAAGACCTTTGTGGCAAACTGAATTTAGCAACGTCACCAGGAGCTCCTGACTCAGAGCCCCATTCTGCCCAGCTGTGCGCTCAAACCACCACCACCACCCCCTGCATACCTGCCAAACCAGCACAACTCAGCCACTGGGAGCTCTGCCAGGAGCAGCTGGACAGAAGATGACTACTGCAGCCATAAAGCAACATCTAATAAGGAAATTATTTTTATTTCAGGGTTGTAATTAAGCCATACTTTGTCACACTGCTACTGGCTGAGGCAAGAAGGCTACTGAGGAGCTGTACCAGGAGAAAGGGCAGATGGGATGAGGTTGTTATTCCGCTTCAGACCAGTTCACATTGGCTTGAGTCAACCTCAGACCAGTTTAACCTGGCTTTTTCCTTCCCTGTTTCTGCTTCCTGGCAGGTATTCCAGATAAATGGCCTGCTTGCATCGCTTGGAGGAAGGTGCTCTGTCTCTAGCCATTAGCAGGAAGGTGTTGCACAAGCTGCAGTTTTCCAGGGGCTCTTGGTGCAGCGGAGGGGGGCATTGCTACAGCAACAAAAACTGCCAGACCTCACTGCCAAACAACTCAGGGCTGTGACCGCAGACTCGTTATTGTAGTTTCTCATTGTACAGGGAAAAAAACCACCCCATACACACACTTAAAGCAAAACATATAAGCAGTTCGAGGCTAAGCATCCACCTCCTGCAAGTCAGGCTTAACATCGTTCCTCCATGGGCCGGCTAGCCACACCGGCTCCCCGACGGCATCTCCGCTCGCTGAGCTTCAACGGTGGGCTGACAGCACCCTCCTCTGTCGGAAAGCACTAAAAGCAGCCTAAAAATCCATCCTAAAGTCACTTGGAGCAGGGGACTCGAATAACAGAGGATATTATGCATTTTCTCATATGTTTTGCACGTCGGCAGGGACAGTCTCCCGGGCAGTTTCCTGCAGGCACAGCACCCCCCAGCCGGGTGCACTGAGTGCAACTAAGGCTCCGGTTCTCATCCTGCACTGCTGCAGCTGCTTCAGGGGAGCCTTACAGCCAGCAGCAGGGCATGGCCAGGACTTCTGTCCCCTTCCAGCTGTACAAGCACATGCCAGGTGGCCTGCTCTGGTCCTTCCGTCATTTGGCTTCTCCAGAGTGCAGCAGCACAGTGCAGGAAGGCAGCAGAGCAGAGGCATTGTCCTGCTCAGGCAAGGCTGGAGGTTGTGGTAAGTCTCTGGCAGGTCTGTCCTTGCTGCTCAGCTACAGCACATTGCACGCTGTAGATCCTTCCTGTCTGCATGTACAAAAAATTTAGGCCAGTAGCATGTTCTCTGTGGCGTGTTCCCTCTGCTGACAAGCCAGCCTAGGATATAAGCAGAGTGTTGGATGTGCCGTATGTTTGTGCCTCATGCTGAGTTTATATCTGGAATGGGGAAAATAGTCTAAGGGCTTTTTTTCTTGTTCCTGAAACAAAAACAGAATTGAGGGATGGGAAAGACACTTACGAGAAAAACAGATTTTGAAATACTAGAAATGGATCAGAAATCAAGTTGCATCAATACGTTCTGTTGAGTTTACCCTCCAAAACTAAGAAGGGACACAGGTTTTATTTCACTTTCCCACAGTACAATTCATTAGAGCTCTTCCAAATATTTCTAAATTCAGAAAACAGGAAGAAAACTGTCAGATTATGTTATTGTAAACTGCACAAAAGAAGTTAATACTAAATACCTTACTGTACAACTGAAATTATCTATTCCCTTTCTAAAGTTTTACAAAGCATTAAATATTTCTGCATAGTTATTGTGGGATCCTACTAAACATCTCTGAATTTTTTCTGTTGGCTCCACTGAAAAACTCAAAGTTCTGGATAAATTTGGTCTTTGAACATAAACTGAACTTCACCGGTCTTGCTTGCTCCTTGCTGGTCAAACTGTAGTTTTTTTCTGAGAGGGTATTTAATTCAGTTAAGTCTCTCTGCACTTAAAGCGACCGTGCGCTTAAAGCCAGCAGAATGCCACATACAAACTTAAGGCAAAGGTCATCCATAGGTCTGAAGCCAAATAATCGTGAATTGAAATTCAAAGCAGCTTTCAACTGAGGTACAAGTTAAAAGAATTGTGCAGAAAAATAAATTACTTGAAACAAAAGAAAATTAGAGTGAAATACAAGAACAGTTTTCAGAACTGCACAGGGAGCTGCTTGTGCCCTGTTCATGGGAGAGAGGAAGGTGGGTCACACCAGAATTAAGGGATGAGCTTGTGAAAGTCACCGCTGCCTGAAGCTGTCATGCCCAAGAGCCAGCCAGGGTCTCTAGGAGGTACAGACTCTGGATAGATATTCCCAGGCAGAAGTGCCAGACTAACTTTTAGTTCAGGTCATAAATCACCTCCACATGATGAGAGCAGGAGGATCACACTTGGACAGGGAATACAGAACACAAAGACTTGTAGTCGCTTCGCTGCAAGATTTTAAAGAATGCTTGCTGCATTTGGGGACTCAGGGGACAAGCTGAGACCCCAGCTGTTCTTGGAAGGCCTACATTCCCCTGAACCTTGACAGTTTCTGTACCAGGGTTTATCTCCCTGGGAGCACAGAGCTGCTTCCTCCTCCAGCAGTCCTGCAGCAGAGCCCACTGCTCTCTGGGCCAGGGAAGCCTGACCAACGCTATCTAGGAGGTGCCTGTGCCACAGGCAAGCTTCTGTCTGTCATAGACTTCAACCCCATTGCGCTGGGGCTCGTAGGCTTCCCTTCTCCAACCATGGCCAACTGCTTACGTTTGACTAGAGGCCAGCAACTTCTTCCAGCTTCTGCTCCCCCTCTGCAAATCAAAGGCTTTGGATTTTCCCCTCTTTCTGAGGAAGTGCAGTTCCTTGTCCTGTGGAAATCCCCTGTCCAAAGCACTGGGCTCCTCCTCTTTAGGACTATCATGACAGCAACACAAATCAACACAGTGCCCATGGGACCAGCTGCAAACTGACGCCTGTGGAGAGACACGAGCTAATTGCTACAGCAAAGGGAAGGAGGACTGGCACTTGGGGTGGCCACTTCCATTAGGAGTTCAGACAGGCAATTTGCCCTTCAGGCTGAGACAGGTCAAAACCTGACTTCATCAAGGCCTGCACTTGGCCTAAATGCTGTGCAGACTGGGGAAGAATGATGTCCTAAAAGGAACCATTTTATACTGGCACCATTGGGACAGTTCCCCTTTGCTTAACTAGGCCACCTAGGAGGGACCTGGGAAGACATGTAACACGTTTGGACTGGCTTGACCTGCTAATTTTCATCCTTTATAAATCTGAGCAGCCTGGGTTCAGATTAAAGTTCTTGACGCTAAGAGGAGCTGGATATCCAAATCAGCTTGGAAAGATAAGTTGCTGGAGATTTTTGGTTTGTTTTTTAAAACAACACACACACCACCACCATACAAATACATTTTTACCAACATAGACAGCTGCTTCATGCTACTCGTCATGATACTCAGCTGATAGCTCTGAAGCAATGACAACACTGACATACTATCATTTATATTGGTAAGCACATCTCAAAACTGGGAATGGTATCTAGAAAAAAAACTTATAAAAGCAAATTATGATACAATTAACAGAAAATATTTGAGCCAGGTAAGTTATGGAAGGACATGCTAAATATCATGTTGTGGTGTTAGAAGTAAGCTCCAATAGTTTCCTGGCACAAAAACTATGTTTACTCTTCAGTCAAGTGTACAGCTTGACTAAAAATATAACCTGTTACATCCCCTAAGAGAAAAATAAATTCTTATCAGCTACTGCTTCCTATTATTTTATCTGTTTTTGTTGTTGGTTGTTTCTGGTAGCTGTAAACACACTTGAGAGCCTGCCTGACTTAAGTGGAATTCATTGCAAAAGGTATCTCTGCAATAAAAATATATGCAAAAGATATTTTGGCATGTTACAGCTGTTCTTGACTATCAGTAAATAAACCTTTTTTTCCTTGTATGGACTCTTATCTTGGCAAAAAATAAATTGGGAGAGGAAAAAAACCCCATCACCTTACATTTATGGCCAAACTAATTGTTTCAGAATGTGTTGCTTTAACTCATAAATGAGGTCTCCCTGTGTCCTGTGAAAAGAGCTGCAGTTCTCTACTACCTTTTCATCCACCTAGTGGGGTCCTGGTTGTAACATAAAAGTCAGGATGAAGATTTGGTTTCACACCCTGACACACATATGAGCCAAAGATAAGAGAATATGCCAAGTTAGCACTATAGACACCTTCCAAAGGTGTGGTTTACAGAGTTAGACAGGATCCTCAGACCTGGTAGCAAAGCTTGTTGGCTACCATCTTAATTACAATCAAAGCTCTTGATCCATTAAAAGCTAGCTATTTACCAAATTCAAAACAAGCAGCTCCTGAAGCACTTTGACTACCATAATGCCAACTTAACTGTGCCCACCTGAGAGAACAGGACCTGGAGCCATAGACCCATCCAAATCCAAAGAGCTCTCTGCCTTGGGCAGGGAGATGCTGCTCTAGAAGGAGCACACATATGCGGTGATCAAAACACCCGATTGTTTTGTAAACAAAGGCCAAACTTCCCACCAGACCATGAAAAAAAAGCAGCAGGCCACAAGGATCTTTATCAGACAGCAAGAATAAATAAAGATTATTAAAAAAAACATATGACCTAGAAATAACTGATTTGTGGTTAGAGCCCCACCAAACTGGTGTCCAAACCACATAGGTAATTTCACTACTGACTTCAGACAAATGAACTTCTCAGTGTTCCTATGACGTTAGAGGTGTAGGCAAGCCCATCGTGCCACGGGAGAAACAATCACAGGGCCTCATGACCACGCATGCTGTCGACTGGGAGTGGAGAATCAGTACCAAGCTGTATGCACTAAAACCATTTATTGGTTTGTGTCAAATGCTTGCTTGATTTTAAAAAGTCAGCTTCCTTAAAACACTTATGGAACAAGCTAGTCCCAAAGACATGCTTAGTGACAGGGGTTAAGCAGTTCCTTCCTCCACAGACACCAGAGAGCAGTCCATAAAAAGGTCAGCCTAAAGTGAGCTGGCAATGCAAACACAGTCAAATGATGACAGAATGGAGATGGGAAGAGGCACCTATTAACAGGATCACATACCAGGATTGGCACAGCACAAAAGTTTCCCTTAGAGGAACCCCAATTAAATAGGGTATTCCCACATGCCAGCTACAGGCTACCACGCCTGTTGCACAAGGGAACCCTGAGAGACACGCAGAAGTTGTCATCAACCCCCTCCATACACATGAATTCCCACTTCAGCACAGTGATGCCTGAGTCCCCGAAAGGCCAGCTCCACCTATTGACCTTCTCAGGTGTGCAAGGAGGGAAACAAGGCAACAGATGAAGCAGTAACCATCCTCCAGGACACAAAGGAGGCACTGCATCAATCACAGGAGCTCTACACCCTCAGACCAGGGCAATCCTTGCTATCAGGCATGCCAACAGTAACATCCTCAGAAGACCCTGGCAGCAAGACATGGTGCAGCCTGACCCCTTTAGCTCTCTCCTGCACTGCCAGCCACCACCTCAGCCTCCTCCAGCTCCAACAGCTTTAGCTCAGCAATGGTTAACAGCAGAGCTTACCTGCTTAGCCGGAGGAAACAGGGAACCAACCCCCAGGCCAGACAGGCTCAGCTGAAAGGCCTGCAGGCAAATGGGGTGCTCAGACAGAACCCCCCACCCCACCTGCCTTTCCCCCAGCCGAACGGGAGCCGGGTGCCCCGGGGTCACCTGGGAGACGTGCCCGTCAGCGAGGTTCCCAGCGCCGGTGGCTCCCCCCAGGGCAGACACTGCTCGGGCCGAAGGCAGCCCCACAGCCCAGCCACCCGAGAACACGGAGGGGAACCACAGGCACCTTCTCCAGCTCCCCCTCTACCAGATAAGGCCTCAGGGCGTGCGCTGAGACCACTCTCGGCCACGGAGGGAAACCTGCTGAGGAACAACAGCCATGACAGGCCGGGAACACCTCACCGACAGCAGGACTCCAGCCACCCCACAACTGCACAAACCCACCCACCCGCGCGGCGTAAATAGCTCCCAGGCTTTTATAGCGCTTCTTCCCGGCAGGCCCCGCGCCCGGCCGCGCTGATTGGCTGTAGGGCGGGCGGGGGCGCGCGCGCGGGCGCGAGCGCGCGGGCCGGAGGCAGGCGGGGCCGGGCGGGGCCGGGCTGAGGGAGCGCAGCGCAGCGCCGCGCCGCGTCGGGCCGGTGAGCGCGCACGCCCCCGCCCCGCCCGTTTCCGTTCGCCGCTGCTCGAGCTCGGGCCTGTGGAGCAGGAAGCGGTGGGAGCGAGACCCAGCGCAGGCCGCAGGTACTGTGGGGGGCTCTCCGCCGCTCGGGGGAGGCGGCTCGCCGGCTTTTCCTCTTCCCCCCTCCTTCGCGGCACTGCCACCGCTGCTGCCGACGCCGGGCGGGGCCCGCCCGCCCCCGCTGGGAGCCCGCGCCGCGGCCTGCGGGCGGGGGCGGACGGGCCCGGCCGAGCCTCTCTCTCTCTACCGCGTCCGGGCGGCATCGCGCGCACAAAAGGGGAGGGCGTGTGCCGCCGCCCGGCCGCCCCTCCGAGAGCCCCCAAGTTTCCGGGGCCGGTAACGGGGCCTTTTCCGGGCGGCG
>WKFP01015173.1:2497813-2527717 GCA_011057875.1 Pterocles orientalis
CCCCTGCTGGAGCCGGCGCCTAGGCCGCGGCGGGGATCCCGCTCCCGCCAGCTCCGCGGTCGGCGACGTGAAGTCGGCGCTCGCCCCCCCGCCGTGGGGTGTGACACGAGTGGGCACCGGGCGGTGGGGGTGACCCGGCTGACTGGCAGCTTGTTGTGGTGACGTCACCCGGGCGCGCGGGAGGCGCCGCCACGCCGGAGCGCGGAGCCGGGTGGCGGGGGGGTGAGGGGGGAGCGGTCCGCGGGCCCGGCTGCGCCTGCACGCGTGGGTCGCCCGCGAGCTCTCCGCCGGCTGCGCGGGGCCTGGCCGGGGCGGCGGCGCCTGCGGAAACGCTGCCCGGCTCTGGGCGCTGTTAAACTTTTATCCGGGGCGGACGTCGCCCCTCGGAGCGGCCACGGGAAACTTTCGGTTCAGCTGCCGCAGCCGGGCCCAGGGCCCGCGGCCGGGGGCGCAGTGAAGAGCTCGGCTGCGGGCTCGAACCAACTGTTGGCGCGACCAGCTGCGTGCGGCCCGGCAGCCTTGTCTTCGGCTGAAAACTGCTCAGCTCAGAATTATAGACTACCTGAACCTTCTTTGCCAGGAAAGCCGTTCCTTCAGGGGCGAGAGGAGCCCCGAGACTACTTCAATTGTGTTTGGGCCTTAAAAAAAAAACCAAAACAAAAAACTTCCAGAGGTTTATAGAGTTTAAGTTACTACAGAAACTGGGGACAAAGTATGGTCCCCAGTGAAATGATGCCTTAACTCCTTTGATATCCCTTTAAGTCTGTCTCTGTGAGGTGTCTGGAATGGGGTTGGTTTGTTTTTAGTTGCTGCTTCGTATCCAGCTTTGTTTCTCTCCCAATACAGTTCACCTGTTCGTTGCAGGGAACCCTTCACAAGCAGTAGTTCCCACCCGCTCTTTCTGTGTGTGACGCAGGATTTGGAGAAAACTAAATCCTAAGACTTGCCTTGGGACAGTTAGGTTTGTTGGTGCCTTTTTTTCCCCCGGAGCTTAGACGAGGTAAAAGTTCTGATACCCGTGTGATTTTAAAACAGTGCACTTCTTCTAAAAACAAACTTTTGGAACCTTCTTTTTACCTCAGAAATCTCAAAAATTAATTTTACTTGTCCTAAATCTTGTGACTTGGAGTGTTAGATTCTCTAATGGCTTTATTTCGTGATTTTTTTTTCAGTAGGGAAATATGAAGCCTCTCCCTTCCTGAAAAGATTGTTCATGAAAATATTTACTTTCTGTTGAAGGCTCTTCTAATGCATCTGTGTGCCCTCCTCCTGCCCTGTTCTGGCCTTACCCAGGTCTCCAGCCACACAGCACTAGCACTTCTCTTTCAAATATGCAGACTAATTCTGGCTCTGATTTGGACCAACGTTGCATGTTTAAAAAAAGAAAAATTGCCATTAACCTTATTTCATTTTAATTAGTTCAGTGGAATGCTTAACAGCATATTCGGCATGAATGCTTGACATAAATTAATTTTAATAGGCAATTTGTATCATTAAATGCTAGAATATGGGTGGTTTTTTAAAGTAATTTCTCAAGACATAAATGTACCTTCACACAAGGGGCAAAAGAAATTCAGTCACAGAGCAAAGTTGAGCAACTCTGGTGCTATCCCTCCTTGTTCACCAAACTCACGCTCTGGCTGAGTGCCAGAGGCAGGGAGTTCTCTGAGCCAGGAATTGACAGTAAAAACATCCTAAATGATCTTAACTGCCACCAGGATGTAGGACTAGCGATGGCTCTTCAGATAAGCAAGTTCCAAATGAAAACAACTTGACAGTTTGGAGGGGCTTAGAAATACCATCATCTTTTGACATACATATTTTTTTTTGACGGTAACTCTTGGTTTTCCTACTTTTTGCATTTCATCTTTTTCTCTCAATGTATTTACATGGCCCAAAACCCGGTTGGCTGGTCTTTACACCATTTTTGTGGTCCACTCAGCCCTAGATATTTCTGACCTTGACTACTACCTTCTCACTAGCCTATTGTATCTTCTCATTCAGTCTCTCTGTAACGTTTTATTCCCTGCTGCTGTGATATCATTAGGTTCTTTCCAAGTCTCCGCTCAGGCACTCTGTTTTACCTTTTATACTAAACTCTAATCTGGCTCGTGTGTTATTCCACTTCTGTTTAAACTCTCATGTACTGCTCTGTTGTCTTACAACTTGTCTTCAAATGCAGTTTAGCTAATGTGGAGGAAAAGTTTAATCAGTGAGTTTGAGGAAGTTGGCATGTCGATAAAGGCCAGCCAGTATGCTCTTTAAATCTGAAATTGGTCCGTGATGAGTCTCTCCTAGTAAACAAGTAATAAGGGTGACACCCCATAATACAGAAGAGTGCTGTGCAAAGTAAATGCATCTAACGTCAGCTTACCTTCGTTCCCAGGGATACAGCTATGCAAATGCACACACTGAACACACAATGAAAACCTCTGCTCCTTGTGTGTTGGTGTGATTCCTCTCCTGCAACATTGGACACTGTATAAATAGCCAGGTAGCTAAGCAGAAAGAAGTAGTTGCTTGTTACTTTTTGGGATCATCTCAAAAATAAGCACAAATATCCCAAAAGACTGTTTTCGGGTACACTGGTTAAGTTATTGTTGCTTTAAGCCATTTTGCACCAGTGTTGTCTGGGTGCCTTCTGGCCTTGATGTGATCTCTGTTTTCAACTCATCCTGAACTGTGAGTAAGAGCTACCAAAAGCATAACTGCAGCTGGTAGGACAACTCTGATCTGTCCATCCTCTCTTCTGTTCTTTTCCTGTCATCATGTTTTCACTTGAGGAAGGGCATTTGAGACAGTAAAACCATAGACCACCTTTTAATTCAGATATTTGCCATCCACTGTTACATGCACACAACTAACAGACAGTCCTTCCTAAGTGAATCATCTAATTAAACTAATCAGAACAAAGTTCACTGTCTTTGTCCGACCAGCCTTCGTGACTAAGGTCCCTAGCAGAAGGAGGGTTACTAGTATACCAGGGAAAATTGGGCAGTACACCCACAGCAAATATGGGGTCTTTCTTTCCTCAAGCTCAGACAGTTATGGGGTTTTTGTTTGCTTTTTTTTTTTTAATTGTTGTTTTTAATCAGAAATGGGGCTGAGTTCAATCTCTTTGCTCAGTTAATTAGCAGTGCTTTGCAACAATAAATGGTTCTGTCTCACCTGGGTACTGACTGATTGGACTGTCGCATTTGGAGCAGGTCGCTAGTATGGATGTGTAGAAGTGAATGCTCCTCCTTATCTTCACAGTTGAAGGTTGTCTTTGTGGGTGTCAGTGGTTTGAAAGAACGAGCAGCGCGCCAAGTACCAGGGATCTCTGTTTGCATTCTTTGCTAATGTTTCATTTTTCTTTTATTTTACACCTGGAGGCTCTTTGTTCTTCACCTTCTGTCTGCTCTGTTGAAACCCTGTGAGATGAGAAGGCTGTCTTACAGTGAGATCTTGACTTGGTGCTGACAACGTGAATTGGCTCATTTTTTGAACCTCAGTCCAAAAGCTGTTTGGAAAGGCTGGGTTCCATGTAAACCACAGCAGAACTAGGCTTCTGCACATGAAATTGAAAATGTTGTTGGGAAGATTTTAAATTATACTGTGGAATGTTGACAGATGAGAATGAGCATGCAGTTTGGGATAAAGAAAGTATTGGAAATAAGAATACAGCCTTCAGAAAGTTCAAGTCATGAAGTTGACCAGAAAAGTAAATAAGAAGGTGAACTCTGGCAAGTCAAATGAAAAATATAAGGACCTGCCAGAAAGACTCTGAGCAACATCATACTAATGGCAAAAAAAAAATTGTTTTCCAAGTACATCAGAAGTAAGAAAGTTGCTGGAGTTTGAATGACCAATAGATGATGAAGAACTGAAAGAAATATTTGATGATGAAGCCGTCAATAGAAAGTTAAATGACTTATGTGCATTCCTCTTTACTGTGGAGGAGTCCAAAGAGGTTCCTATGCCAGAAATTCTCCTTATGGGGAACAGGACTCATTGGAAGATCTGTCTCTGCTTGAAGTGTCAGCAAGTAAGTTTTTAGAGCAAAATGATAAATACAGTTACAAAATGCCAAGACCAGATGGTGCTCCCCAAGGGTTCCAAAGGAAACTCAGGGATGAAGTGACTGAATTATTAATTATGCTGTGTAACTTCTCACTTAATACTTTGAAGCCAGAGAAGTAGAAGATGGCTTATAAGGTAGCAGTTCTTAAAGATAGCTCAGCAGGATATCAAAGACTTCAGTGCATTTTTTAAAAATATTTAAAAAAAAAACCAAAACGGATGGGACTAACAGTTTATGGTGGGAAGCTTGGCTTTTGCAAAGGAGATGGTGCCGCTTAAATCTGCTGGAGGTTTTTAATGACTTGACAAGCACAGAGAAGGGAAATTTGGGACAAGAGAAGAAGAAACATCTGTGTTGCACCTATAATGTTCAGCATAACCATAAATGGTCTGGTGATAAAGGTGTTGAGTAGTAAGGGAAGAAAAGATGAGCTGACTAGGAAGAATTGCAGCTCAGCCTTCTGACACTGAATTACAGGCAGAAAAATGTCAAAATAAATTTGTTCCAGATAAATACAAAGTTGGGGAGTGGGGAGGAATCTTTATGCAGCAATGGGGTGAAAATTAATTATTGCCACTTAGGAGGAAGAGCTTGTCATAATTTTGTGAAAATGCAAGTTTAATGTTCAGCAGTGATCGTGTGAGCATGTGTGAAGGTCTTCAGGAAAAGGTATAAAGAGGAAAACAGAGGGTAGCATCATGGCTCTCAGTTCTTAGCACAGTGGTTATTGTAGTTTTGCATGAAGAAAGGCAGACTTTCAGATACAGTCCAACTGGAAAAGCAAAGAAGAGTCTGAGAAGAATGATCAGGGATGAAGAATGGTTTCTATACAAGGGATGCTTAGAAAGGTTTGAACCCTTCAGCTTGGCAAAGAGATGACTGAGCAGTCTGGTCTCGATGAAAACCAACAGTGCCTCTCCCACAGTCTGTACTGTGCTGCAGAGTGCAGCACCAGAAAATGCTTTGAATGACAATGATTTACGTGGCTTCAGAATCAGACAGATGAAATCACAGGAGAAAATGCTATCAAATGGGCTGTTGAGCACAAAGATGAAAGAAATAAGAATACCCCCAATCTGGAAACTGGGAAGACACACTTGTAGAGGTATCAATGCATCTCCTCCTTTTAGTCATCTGAGATACCCGTGTGCATCAGAGAGGGTGCTGGACTTGATGGGTGTTTGATCTGAACTAGTGTGATCTGAACAGATGCCTTACAGTGCCAAGCAGCAGAGGAACACAGGTGAGAGTGTCAGCTATGGGTACAGAAAGATGGTTGTCTGGAAGAATTGGTGTTAGTTTCCCTTGTCCATATGTGCTGCTTCTGCCAGCTGTGGGGCGGTGGTTGGTGCTTTAAGACAGAGCCACCTCACCCAAGCAGGACCTGCCTTGTTCAGTGTGTGGGTGCCCCACATCCCATTTGACATGCTGGAGGTGTCTGGGCAGAGGGGATACCAAGAAAAAAAAATAGTACAAGTGGAAAGCATTTTGCAGATTGCACACAAGTGGAGATCCAGAGATCTACTATAATTACCTCAATATTAAGCCCTAATCTCATTTTGTGCAAAGTAATCTTGGGAGTCGGCATTGCATAAGAGAAGTGCTCTCATAAGTCATCGTACCTACAGATAACAAATATCTATTCAGTAGGGGCAAAGTAACAAGAATGTTAGGGTGGAAGGAAAGCAATGGCAGCCCCAGGTCCTGAGGACAAAACACTGCTTTCTGCCCCTGTAGTCCCAACTTTGCCTTCAGCCTTGGAGAGGGACTTGTCATGGTAGCGTAAGGCAGGGGAGAAATGCTGGAATTAGTCTTCTTCTCTGGGTTCTGAAATGATGTTAATTTACCGATTATGTAGACATAGGCAGGTAAACAGCATAGGGTGGAACTTTACACGTAGTTAAGAACAAGAAAGGCTTGCAGGAGACCAGAAGGACCTTGCTGAGTTTGGTGTTTGCAAAACAGGATACATGGTGACAATGTTAAGGCAGAGTTCTGCTTGTACATATTGCCATTTTAGTTTCTAACAATTTTGGCTTAAACGGGCTTAAAAAAGATACTTCAGGAACCTCCTTTTATGATATTTTTCCCCAATCAAGTGTTGAAAGAGAATTAAATAACCTGACTTGGAAAGGAAATACAGGCATCTGTTTTGTTTGCACTTAAAAAGCAATGCAAGAAAACCCTACGGATGAAATAGGAGAAGAGCAGAAACTGAAAGCAGAAAATACAAAACAGAAGCCAAAAGGCATGTGAAGTGGGGAAAAAGGGGAGCTCAAGGAGAAACCCGCAACTAAGAAATGTATAGATGTAGAAGGTTGAGATGTGGTAGAAACAGTGAAGCCTTGCCGTGTGCCCTGCTGGGAGGCCTGCCTGAATTTGCTTTGAACCTGGCTCATCCCCTGTGCCCTTGTCCTCATTTTAAAGACTGAACACGCAGGCCTCAGCTTTTCTCACTGCTGCTTAGGATCTTAGGGGAGTGTCTGTAGTTGTTTTCTTCCTTGATTGCATCTCTTTCAGGTTGTCCTTTTTCTAGTTCTGCCACAGTTGTTCTTCATATGGAAGCTGTTCTGTAGTTCAGTCACCCATGTTGCCCTGCTCTGAGTCATTTCCAGTTTCTTTACAGCCTTGTGCACAACTGCACAAGGAGTCGAGATGCAGGCGTGCTTGTGAATTGCTACATCATATTAATGATTTCTGGTTATTCATTTTTTCCTAGTTCTTAATACTGGAATTTTTAAATATTTTTTTTTTTAGTTCTTCAGAGTGTTGAGCTTGTATTTTAAAGGAATTAACTATATAACCCTAAAATATTGCCCTTGAGTAGCGGTGATAGCTCCCAGTCCATCCTTTCATATAGGAAGTTGAATCTGGTTTTTACCTTCTGTATCACTTCACGTTTCACTATTTCAAATTTTATTGCTTAAGCATAGAGTCTGTAAAGGTTCTGAAATTCATCACAGTAAGCCCTTGACTTTATCACCTGAACATCTTGGCATCTTCAGTAAATTTTGTTGTATTGCTATTTTTCCCTGCTTTTTAGGTCATTTAGGAATATTGAGCTGTGTAGGTTCCACTGGTGGTCTTCTGTGAGAGCTGAGCATTTCTTTCTGTCTGGTTTCCAGTCTTTCACCCGTTATTTATCCATACCCAAGGGAACTTCCCTGTAATCAGTTATTTTTATTATCTCTTTAAATAAAGAAAAAAAAAAAAGGAATTGAATGCTATTGCACGACTAATCTGGCCAGAGTTGATAATTTACACCTCTGTTTTGATGTATCGCTCAGCTCTGAAGCTCTCTATCCTGAGAATGCAGGGGTTTTATGTAGTTTTTTTCCAGAAAGCTCTTTACATTCTGCAGCACTTTAAGGAGTTTGAAAGAATGCTAATACGCAGTAATAATAAAGAGAGGTAGAATAACCTTAATGATTATAATCCTATCAGACTAAGGCATCAATCCCAGGTACAATAATGGAATAAGTAACAAAGTGTTCAGGAAAGAATTAAGGCAATTTCACTGAGCCTGGACTGGAGGAAATAGGAACAATTAGTGTTAATTGTTTCAGTTTTGTTCTTAAGTACAGGTGTTCGACTTAGCCTTCAGTTAGCACTTGACAGTAATTGCATGTCATTCTCAGTGAGGAACTAAGCCAGTACAAAATCAATATGCTAGATATGGAAATTAGTAGAAAGCGGACAGCTTCAAATGGCAAATGGAGAGTCAAGTGGATCTGTGCCGTGTGAGAACATGAAGGAGTTGCCTCTTGGGCTGTGTTTCTTACCAGTCACCTGGAAGAAACACAAAATACCAGGATGAAGTATTTTGCAGAGGCCAAATAAATGAGGAAGTGACAAATGAAACCTCATCACTAATGCTGAAGATGTAACCAGCTGCTGGAGCAAGAAGCATGGTAGGCGATTCTCTGTTCTCGCCTGTTTTAAAATCAGGATAGTCTGCACTTGAGTTAAGGCAAGGAGTGAAACGTGTGTGGGGGAATGACCAAGCTGCAGCTTGTTTGCACTTGAAACGCAGCTCAGGGTGTGGTTCTCTGATATGGTGTGAGTGGATGTAACAGCACACCCGTGTCAAAACCCTGGTGTCTCTGGGCTCTAGTCCGGTGCCTTTGGGGCCATGATGGACGGTATGGGAAGGTACACAGTGCTGGGCTTCCAACGGCCCTCCTGGCTGAAGCACTTCACTGTGACACCTACCGCTTTGTGTTACTCCTTGTGCTAGGAACAGCCCAATGACATCAGCCTGTTGCTGCTAAAAACCAAACCAACTTTGTGCTAGGATGCTTCAGTCTGTAAGGTCTGATATGTGAGGAGCAGAAAGAGGGGGTGAGCAAGGTAAACTGTTCTCTCTCTTTCTGTTTTGGAGTTAAGAGGTAGTAAAAGAAACTACTAGGGACAATCTTGAATTTGAAGGAAGTGGCTTTACACACAATGTGTAATTAAGATGTGGGAACTCCCTCCAACAGGGTATTTCTGGAAGTTTACATGGGTTCAAAGGGAGTCTGGACAAGCTCATGGAGGAGAAATCTGTTTGAGGTTACCAAATTCATGCGAACCACATCTGACCCAAGAAGCTCCCAAGCTGAAAATGGTTGGAGGCTGGAGAGTGAGGAAAGGGAAGCTTCTCATTCCTTTTTCCTCTTCTGCTTTTCTGTAGAAGTCTACTCCTAACCTGATCCTGAACACCAGGCCATGAGGTGGAGAGAACCAAGTCCTGAGCCAGTGTACCTGTTTTTATATGTGTGTAGACCTCTAGTAAAGGATAGTCTATGAGTCCCTAGGTGTAGGGAGTGTAAGTTTAGCTGCAGGGACAAGTTGGTCCCTTGGTCAGTGTCCATGCTGGAGCTGCTTGCAGGACACCATGCTGGGTTAGAGGGTTAACAGGCCATGGCTTGGATGTTTTAACAAAAGACAGTTTGTGTGTTCTTGGGAGTGTTTGATCATGCTCTGAGGCATCCTTACTGTAAAGCACTGGTGGGTGAGCTGTTCAGGAAAGAAGAGCAAAGCAAAATGTTTTGCTCCTTCCTGTGGTAGTTAGAAATAAAGAAAATTTATCAGAATCCAAAGCAATTTTCTTTTCTGAGCGTCAGATGAATTGTATGTTGTCATACTGGATTTATCCTGGAGAGGAAAGCAAGGGCAAAGGCTGTAATTTGATAAGATGAATCCAGCTTTGAGACTTCACGTGATATCTCAGGTTATGCATACTATGTTCTCATGACACACAACACAGATCTAGTCCTGACTGCCGATTCAGGTTTCCTCAAAAACTTTGCAGTGACAAGCTTTATGCTGGATGATGGATCTCCTGCCCTCTTGCAGCCATCAGACACAGCATGAACACTGTGCTTAGCTGAAATGCAGTGTATGCCTATGCCTATTAAACACCAATTTTATACTTCAGAGTGACTCTTTATGACTGTATAAAATTCATCACTCACTAAGGGTTTGCTGGGGCTGGCACTGAACCAGTGTCATTAAGATCTAATGCAGTTAAGCTGACTGACACTGGTCCCAGTTCTGGTGAACTGGGAGGCTTGAGCTGGTTCTTTGTGGAATTAGCTGAGACCTGATGAGCCAGGGTTGTAACACAGCTATACTGCTCCCAGTTTAAAGCTGGCTCTGGAAATGTGCAGCTATGTCTGCAAAGCACTTTTCCCAAACTAGTAAAACTTGCCAGACTTGAGCATGGTTAATATACAGTCTGAATAAACTGCTAGCAGAAAGCTGAACGCGCTGCTCACCCTCTCTGAGGAGCTTCCTGAAGGACCTATTTCCACTATTTTAATCCCATTGGATACTACACTGACCTTGTGTGTCACTTTTTCAATTGTACTTCAGTCTCATCATAGAAAGTTTCTGTTTCACTGTGGATTGCACACTGCCCTGTGCTTTGCCAGCTCTGAGACTTTTTGTATGCTCAAAGGAGCTGATTTAAGGTAGCACGAATAGCATTTCAACAGCATGTTGAAACAGTAATGTTTCTGACATTTGTTTATACATACTTTCACTAATGAAAAGTGTAGTGAAGAAAAAAGATCACAAAACGTGTAGTTGCTGACATTTTCCATTGGGACTTCAGCAGAGGAGAAGGTTGAGATGCTTGTGTCCTGTGGCAGTTAAACAGCTGGGAGGTGCAGGAATCCCATATTCTGCTCTAGAGGGTGGATTTCAGCGGTTACATCCTTCTGACATCTTCCTCCTGGCCTGTTTGCCTGCCCCTTCCCCATTTTCACCTCATGGTCTTTGGACCATGTCTCCCATCTGAATGCTCTGTATTCAGTCTCAGTTTCTTCTCTGTATGCATACAGCTGCCCTAAAAGCAGACCTATTTGCTTTTGGGTTGATCTGGTTTCTGCTCCAAACTGTTTCGGTAGTTCTCAGTTTGGATGCCAGACCTTGCTAAACAGTCAGGAGAAAACTGGGAGAAGCCTGCTCATCCATGTCCTCTTCATCGCTGGAGTCTTTGGGGAAACTCATTCCTTCTCCCCCTCAAACTTGAACAAAAGCGAGTATGTTTTAAGAGTAAATTCAGGTCCTGGTGCAGAGGCAGTTTTCCCCTGTGGTAGGTAGAGGGCAGGGCTTGACTGTTCAGGATGGGAGACACTTGGGTCAGGCTTCATCTTCTGCTCCCTCAGCCTGGCTCTTGTTCCTGCTATTGGCCCAGGATGGGGTGACTGAATGGAGGGGGAAATGAGGCAAGTGAGAAGAATGCCAGACTGTAATTCTCTCAATAGCAAACTGTTCAAGTGCTGAGTGTGGAGGAGTTGGCAGCAAAGCAGTCTTTACAAGATTTCAAAACCCTCGCGTTCCAACATTTTGGTTTTAAGGAGTTCGGCAAGATTAGGTGGGAAAGAATTTAAAGGTTGTTTCTCCCTCAGCATCAGAAGCATCATTAATGGTCCTGCTGAACTGCTTCTGCTGAGTTCTTGCTAAAACAGGCAGTAATCCAGATCTTTTTTGACAAAACTGTGTGTTAGACAAGGGATCTGCCTGGATGGCATAGCAGGCAATGTGGAGTTGGTACTCATTGATTGGTAATTGAAATTAAATCCAGTTGGGATACCTATGTGATGGTAAAGGGCTGTTTCTTCCACCTTATTATTACTTTCTCCAGAGTGAGATCCAGAGTGAGACAGGCAAACCTGACATGTTTGTTACCAGCTTATCCAGCTTCAGAATGTCAACAGCATGTCCACAATCCTGACTTGTGCTGTGTGGCCTTGGGATTTGCAGGAGAGGAGGCACTGAAAATGTTCCTTGAAAAAATAAACTGTGCTGAAGAGAAGAGGCAAATTCCACTGCAGTAAACAGTAACAGTTGGGAGGAGAACATACAAAACATGGAAGAAAATATTTTCCCCGTTTCTTATTTTTCTGGAGTATTTGCTGCATTGTCTTAACAAGCAGGGCTTTATGTTGCGCGAGTCTTGGAGCGTCTCTGACACTTAGAAATAGCAGCCTCATGCAACAAGGATGTTAGTGTGGCAACTTTCAGCAAACAGGAGCTCCTTGTGTTGTAACCTCCTGTGATGTTGGTGGGATTGAGTAAATGATGTCTAAAGCTCTTGTAATACCTGTGAAAGGCATTGGCCTAGGTTAAGGAAATGTCATAATTGAATCTCTTCCATTCAGATGAGTCACTGGAGTCACGTTGTGAGAGTTTCCACTTTGAATCTAACAGACTAGCTGGTTTTAAGAATCCTATAAATGCAAAGGTGGGAGGAGTGGTTCATTTAAGAGTACAAAAAAATTCCAGATCTGTCATCTTGCTGCAGAAGATGGCACAGATTCCCTTAGATCACTGCAGCCATTCTGTTATGCTAATTGGGATAGAATATTTCTTGCTCAGTGTTCTGTGAGCATCATCAATGATGCTGTTCCAGCAGCTTTCTGGATTTATTGGCCTCTCCCCGCTCTATGCATTGCGTACAAGGATGAATGTGTAGCACTTCTGTTCAGTTACAGTGAGGTAATGGTAGCTTAGATTTGGTCTATTTGTAATATCCTCTTAGGTAGTTGGTATAGTTTTTTTACCTCTTGCATGTAATGTAAGTACTGTACATCTTAAATTAAATGTTTTAGGCTAGCGAAGTGCTTTTTGATTCCTATCAAAACAGACTGCTGGTCCAAATTTGATGTGTTTCCGTGCTTCAGAATATTTGATTAAGAAAACCAGAGCATGTCAAAATGCAGAAGCAAGACCCAAGTGCTGTGAATGTTGTTAAGCGTTGTCCTTGTGATATGCACCACTAAGATGGAGCTCCATTCTAAGCAATCAATTTTTTCTCTGTTGTACTATGGAGATATTGCTTTGCTGAGTATTTGCCAGACCTGAAAATCCCTTATAGCTATCCACTGTATAGGAATGTATTTATTTTAACTAAAAATAATTAGAATCATAGAATGGCCGGGGTTGAAAAGGACCATAGTGATCATCTTAGCAAAAAGATGCTGATCTGTACACTGAATCCTCTAAATTAGAAAATTGTTCTTGTGGCCAGATATCTGCTAGAAGTTGAAGAACAAATACGGGGATTTTGGACAGGTAGCAATGCTAGAACAATTACCATATGCATGGAGACCTTCAGTGATGCAGCCAAGATGAATCTGTTATGAGAAGAAAGCTGGGTGCAGGCCCATCAGCAGTGTTCCATCCTTGAACGCCCACATGTTGAATAGAAATGAAGTATATTGTTCTGTCAGCAAGTAAGGGCTCAACCTCACAAGTAGAGAAGATACTTGAAGTACCGTAAAGCTGTAAAGTTAGTAACCACTAATGTCGGGAAGAAACAAGCGGTTGTGATGCTTGGCGACTTCCTTCCGAGGCTGATGGAGGAGTCTATCCAGTGATCAGACCTGACGTCCTGAGGCGTCTCTATCTACCCAGCCTTTATAATCTGGGCTGTTTCTGAAGATTTCTTGAGGTCCATAAACAAACTAGCCTCTGCCTGCACCGCATGCCAAGGGGAATGCTTGAGGTAAGGAAATCAAAAGCAGCTCCTAGTGCTTTGGAGACAAGCAAAAGCTTCAAGGATGCAAAATTCCCCACTTGAATTTTATGCAACCTGTTTGTTCCAAGGACATTATGCAGAGGGAATTCTTCTGTGGTAATGCTCTGGAAGATGAAAATGAAGTAAAAAAGATGAGGATGCCATAGGTCATTGAGAAAAGAGAACGTGGTTGAGGCTTTTGGCAAGCATTTTGGCAGAATCCTCTAGAAGTTGGTGATGAGGGAATTTTAATTATCCAGGTGTTTGATGTACTAGATGGAAGGGACTGTTCGGCAGGTCTGAGATGTCCTGGTGGCTGTCCTGCACGTAAAAGACTGAGCAGAGGAGAGTCTCGTGAGGTGGATCCTGAGCAGTGGGATGGAAGAGGATGGGCATATACTGCTGAAGGGCACTTTGATTGACAGAGTTGTCTTTTTTTACAGAATTGCTGTTTTTGTGTAAGTATGTGGAAGGCCGAAGCATAAAAGGAGATTCAACCCAAGGAAAACTTTAAAAAACCCCAAACCTAAAGTGACAGAAGTATTTAGAGGAAGATGAAGTAAGAGTTGATCTGGTAATCCACAGAAAAAGACAGTGACCAAAAAGGTCACCTACCCTAGGTGCTATTGCAGGTAACGCAAGTGGTCAAGGGCCAGAGCCCCAGCTGCTAGCACAGAAGGAAGGAGGAGGGAGGATGCTGGGGAAGGACAGGTTATCCCATGCCGTCATCCAACCTGCTTTGTCTCCAGTGTGGTTTCCTCAGTGACCTGGATAATTATCTGGGCATCATGATTATTAAACTTGTAACGAGAAAAGCTATGGTTAAGCTGAAGGACAGAACTAGAACTTGGAGGTAGAATACAACATCAGTCAGAGGAGGGATAAATAAAAGCATGACAGTAGAGCATTCAGTGGTGTGAAAAAGATCTGGACTTAGCATGAATTAAAAGCTGAATACATCAACAGTGTTGTGGTGTGGGGAGAGAGAAAAAAACAAACAAAACAAAAACCCCATGCCTTCCAATATGGTGTTTAAGCAACAGTGTATCCTGGAAGATCAATAAAGCAATCCTTCAGCTTTAGTTAAAGCCATAGGCGAAATACTGGACTCAGCTTTTGGGCTCCCTGCTTTGGTAAATTTGTGCCAATTGGACTGTGCTCAGAAGGGAGCAACAGGAAAGCCTAGGAAATATGATTTACAGAGCAGGCTTGAATAAACTGGAATTGTTTTGCCTGAAGAGAAAACTAAATGAAGACATGTATTCTCAACTGCACTAGGAAGAGGGAATAATCTATTCTCCTATGCCCGTGACAAATAGGATAAACAGCAGTGGGTTTACATTACATCAAAGAAGGTTGAGGATACACATTGGGGGGGATTTTGTTAGTAAATATTGTGGAGCACTGGAGTAGACAGCCTCAGGGGTTTTGTAGGACTCAGCATTACCGTTTTTAAAGGCAGATTAGACAAAGCTGACAGGAGGTAGACCTTGTAAGTAGTGGATCTTGAGGTGGTGCAGAGGACAGATGATTTCCAGTTCTGTAAAAATCAAATATTACCATTGCTAGAAAGTATTCAAAACCATCTAAAACCACAGAAAGAAAACCTTTTTTAAAGCTTGGATCATTTCAAACCTTCCGCAAATGCAAAAATTAACCCCAAATCCCTAAGGTAAATAACTGGAATCTGTGTACACATATATGTACCCATGGTGAAAAAAGCTCATTTTAGGGATAGATTTGGATTACTTGCAGTTGTGTCCTTGTGCCTTTGCTGCGCTGAAATGGTCCTTCTCTGTTTGCATCTGGAGCAGAAGTACAAAATCTCTGTAATATCCACTGCTTCTTCATCACGTAAGAGTACTAAAGGTTGCTTTGAGATGTTTTACCTTTTTACTTAATTTTGTAAGGCAAGAGAAAAGGCAGAAAGGAGAAAACATTTTACTAGTTCTCTTAATTCTGTTCAGTGCTGCTTCGAGCCCATCTTCCCCCACCAGCAGCCCTAGTCATCCTCACTGAGCTTTGTACTGGGATTGTCATGGCAAAAGTTAACTCACAAGAGTGCACCCTCTGTGCTGTCGTGGTCATGCAATGGTAGGTATTACGGTGGCGTTGCTGTTTGCTCAGTTTCCAGGAAACTTCACAGGATGACTAAGCTGCTTCCCCTGGAGCGCCTGCATGTTATGGAGAAGAAAGTGGTTATGGGTCTGTCCTCATTCCAGTCCCTTGTAGCCAGGTCCCTCCCTAAATCTCTGTCTTGTTTCTGCAATGGTCACAAATAAATGCCTAGGGAAAAGAAAGATGAGAGCAGACACATCATATATATATAGTGCTTCCCAAAGTGCGCTCTCAGCTTCAGAGTGCTTATACTATGGGGATTTTCTAAGGCAGATGCTTTTTCTGCATTCTGTAACTCATGCAGGAGGCTTTTTCCATGTGCTTGCCCAGTGTCCCTTAGGCCTGTATACATTTCTTGTGTCCACAACATCCTCTTGTTGGAGTTTCCAAGGCCCATTGCCTTCTCGTGGGCTTGAACCCTTTCCTACTGTTTTTGTGTCACCCCCCCCCTTGCATTCGCTTGTGAGAAGTGATGATGAAGAATCAATCCCTATACATTGTGTTGGGGCCACTTGTGACTTTGTAGAAATTTGCCAATTCCAACACAATCATCTCTTTCAGTCCCACCCTGACTCTAGGCCTTTCCAAGCTTTCATTAATGTCTTCTTGAGACCAAAGTTGCATGTGAGCAAGCCACAGATTTGTACAGTGGTCGTATCGTTGCTCTGTTCCCTTCCTAGCAGTTCTTGCTGTTTCATTTTGGGTTTTTTGACTTCTACCAAGCTCATGTTTCAGGGAACTTGATACTTGACCCAAGATCTTGCTTATGAAGTGTAATTGTCAGCTTAGAGCCCCATGTCTTATGTTGGAGGTTTGGACAGTTTTTCTCCTTGTGTGAGTTATTAGATATATACTTCCAGGGAAGTATCTGGAATAACTTCACATCATTAACAAACTGTCAGCTCATTGTTCACACTTGTTTCTGTTTTGCCAATATCAATACACTGAACAGCAGAGATCTGTGTGGAGCACACATTTTTCTCAAAAGGATAAGAATTGGAATTCGTCTGATTCCAAATACCTGTGTGTGTCTCTCACGGACATGTAGACCCAATTTAAAAGTTCTTATTAATTGGGAACTTAGTGGTTGCTAATTATCAGTATCTCGGTTAAAGGCTGCAGCAGAAGAATTAATAAGGTGTTGTTTTGTTTTTCAGCTATGGCAGCCATTCGAAAAAAGCTGGTTATAGTGGGTGATGGTGCCTGTGGAAAGACCTGTCTGCTGATTGTATTTAGCAAAGACCAGTTCCCTGAAGTGTATGTTCCCACCGTCTTTGAAAATTATGTAGCAGATATCGAAGTGGATGGAAAGCAGGTATGTGTAACAGTCAAAATGAACTTGCATTTATTCAGAATAACATGGAGATCTTTACGCTTCTTTAATAAGTGGTTAGTACACATGCTTAGGCTTATGTTGTAAATGTATTTTTAAATATTAAGCATGTTTCTGTCGAAAAAGTATTGGCTTTGCTAGAACCTGCTCATATCCTATGTCTGTTTAACAACCTATTTCTAACCTTATACAAGTTGAGACTCTGCCCTACAGTTATTACAAGTAAAGTGTTGCAGTAGGTGGGAGGGGATGGAGCAATCCGAAGATGTTCCTCCATGCTGAAGACACTGGGGTACCAGCCTTTGGAACTGCGTAGTGAAGTCTCTGCTTTGATAGGGACCGGGTACTGTGATTAACAAAGACTAGTTCCTGGAGTTTCTAGTTTTTTTCCTGTTCACTCCTGGCAGCGTGCAGGATCCTCTTTAGAACAGATGATACAGGCTTCAAAGGGATTTGATTTTTTGTAGCATACATCAGCATCATCTGTCCTACTTGTCTGAAGGAACGCAATTCTTAGCAGCCGAGTGTACCCACAGCTCACTGAGCTTAATTTTTAGTTTGTACTTCAGTAAATTAATCATTAAAATATTTAATTTTAGTTTTAAAGATTTTGAAAATCAGTTTTCAATCTGTGTGAACTCTCAGTCCTTCTGTTTACCAAACAAGCAAACACTCCAGACACCTGCTCCAAGAGGCAGCTTCCAGAAGGCTGCTCTCTGAGCACTGGATAGGTTGCCTTCTGTGTTTATGTCACATGAGGCAGTGTGTGATGGGCAAAACTGTCACTTTCAGAGATGCTTCAGAAGCACACAAAGCAGAAACTTTGCACCTTGAAAGCTCAACTATCTTCAAACCATTTTAGGCAGCCACGGCACATGTCTGTTTTGTTACTGTAACCACACAGAGCTGACCTCAGTGCCATGGGTCCTCATGTCAAGCATGTTTTTGATGCTGACAGTGCCGAGCTTCCCTGACTTGCCCCTTGCTGCGACACGTGCCTTTGCTCTGGGTTCAGGTACAGCCAGAACATCTTTTGGTCACTTCTAGTTCAGAGGCAGTGACAGATTGATTGAAACTGCTCAGTTTTGATCCTGATTTGAGCAAAAACTTTTTGAGCTGCTTTTGGCTTTTATGTTAAATTTTATTTCCTGCTGTTACAGGCATGGATTATTTGTGGATTTAGTCATGATAGGTCACACTATTTGAGTCTAAAAAGAGGTTTTCTCTCCCGTTATATGAGTGGGTAAAAAAAAATAAAATTTACTTTTAGACTAATATTAGAACGTGTTTTCCCCCAAGGTGACTGTTTCTGCAGTTTCTATATTGTATCTTAGACTCTAAGGACTATTGTTTAAAATATGTATGATATCCATTTCTCTTTCTTATCACCTAGTCAAACTTCTCATTCCCTTCTGCCTGAATCTCTGCGTCTCTAAGTGGGTTGAACAGAGTTGTGCCCTCTCAGATGTATGCAGCTGGTATCTAAAAATTGCATGAGCAGCTTGAGCAGTGCCTTTTTTGTTGTGTAAATGTCAGCTGAATTTTTTGTAACTAGATGACATACTTTATTTAAGCACTTTGTCTTCTGAAACTTGATCACAGAAGTTTGTAGGAGAGCAGTGCTTATGACTTTCATTTGACAGCTGCTTACATCTGTCTTCCTAGAAAAATGTTACCAGAAATGTTCAGAAGCCATGTGAAGACTAAAAGCGATGGCATGAGATGCTTTTTTTTAGGTAGAGCAAAGGAGCTGATCTCAGTGTCATGTGAGGGAACCCTCAACAGACATCTCTGTAAAAAATATGAATGTTTGCCACAAAATTCACATTTGCAAATACAGAGGTGATTCTGAGAGGAGTACTTCTGACTGAAATACAGGAGAAATTTTTTGTGTATGCATGCAATTAAGGCTTTGTATCTTCACGATTTCACCAGACGGTTAGTTGCATTGCATTTTCAAGCTCATGTTTGGGTTCCAGCTCTGCCTATCTATCTTTATCTGAGCTGCTGTGGACTTTTTTCCCCCCCGTAATTTTTGAACGTAAGAGCTTAAACAAGAAGAAGCCCACTCTCTTGCAAATGCAGATGCATTAGGGAATCTCAAGCAAGAGTATACTGTAAGAGCTTGATTCTAATTTTTAAATTACCTAGTTTAAACGTTGGATATTCCTTTTACAGTTTTAAACAATCCTATTGGGATGTTCTCCCCTAGTTCCACTGTAGGCAGAAGTATTGAGAACATTAGCTACTTAGTTCTTAGCAACAAGAAGCTTTACACGCGAATCATCTTTATTTCAAAGCAAATTACAGGTGTACATTTCTGCTGTGAAGTTTGGGTGAATTTGTGCACAAGTGCGTGCAGTCTGGACATTTCTTATTCACTACAGGTTCCAGCTGTAAATTAATTGAAAATGTGCATAATCCTAAAAGCCTATACGTAGAGAGTTGACTTTCACTGAAACCTGGTATTTCTGGAATGAATGCTGCTCAGAGAGATTCCCAGCCCTTTGGAGCCAATTCCCTTTGATTATTCTGTCTCGCTTTTCTGCTGGTAGCTTTTATGTCCTTTCAGAGAATTTACTCTGGTCATGGATATAAAGGAAAATCTTATAAGATGCAATAAATGGAACTTTGGATTTATGGAACATAAAATTTCTAATAGTTCTCCTGTCAAAGTGGTTTGTCGTGTAGTCTCCTCCGTTTGTGTGGTGTTAAGTGAAATATTTTATCCACTTTTCTTGGGTTACTAGCTTCTGAATCAAAGCTTCTCTGGTGATCTGGCTAACTGCCTTGATCTTTCTTCTGCAGGTTGAGTTGGCTTTGTGGGATACAGCAGGACAAGAAGACTATGATCGACTTAGACCGCTTTCTTATCCAGATACTGATGTTATACTTATGTGTTTTTCAATTGATAGTCCTGATAGTTTAGGTGAGTAGATCACTAATTGAATCAGAACTGTTCTGGTCACTGTGTTCCCTGTGGAAATCATGCTGTAAAACATATTTTCATGTGCTGTAACAATTGAGAGCATTCCTAGTTTCAAAATTCGTACTGGTTTGAATGTATCGTTTTCAGACATTAAGACCTTAAAGGAACCTGTATTCTTCAACAGTGCTGAGTGGCATTTTGTAAGCCTTAGCGGCACGCTGCATTTACCCAGCGCTCTGCTGCATAACTTGAGCAACACATAGCAGGGAGGCAGCTCCTTGGCCTGGATCAGCACCCACAACCCAGCAGCATTGTCTGGTGGGCCAAGGCAGCATGCTGGTGTGTTCATCCCCTGGGGGGTGCTGCCTTGGTGACCCCAAGCAAGCAGGAGGGCTGCAGCTGCACCCTGCTGTGTCTGGCAGCCCAGTGAGTTCATGTGGTGTCCACTGAGTGGCATGGCCTGCCTAAGGTTGGATTTTGTTTTACCTTTTTTTTTTCTCCTTGAAAATTGCAAGTTCTTACACACTGGAGACCACATTAAATCCAGTAAAATAACATTTTGTGAATGGGAAAAGCTACCTTTCACTAGCTTTTTCGTCCCTTCCACCACCCTTAATCCTTCCTTTTATTCAAGAGAGGTATTTTAATCAGCTTGAAACACCTTTTTTTTTTTTTTACTCTCTGCTTAGTGGGTGAAAAACGTGAGCTAGAATCACACTGGAGGGGGGCTTGCACTGAAAGCTGTACTCTGACAAGAACCTTCTGTGCAGTGACTGACTGGTACTTGTTCGTAACTGGTCAAGATTATGTCCATGCACTAGCCAGGAAAAGTGAGAGACCCCTCTGCTTTGTTAGAGACGGGTGTCAAATTATTTTAACTGGTGCTCATCAATGGGATACCAGTTCTCTCTTAAATCTGTTAAACTACTGAATTGTTTTGGAGTTTTCTGATGCCAGGGTGGTCACAATCACTGCAAGCTGTCCTTATAGAGGTTTTTTACTACACCTCTGATCTATCTTACAAATGAACCCTGCCCTCCAGAGCTGTGTCTTAGGAAGGAACAAGAATGAGACAAAAAGAATCCAGGAAGCACAGAAATGCAGCTAATGGAAGGATCAGTCCTGAATGCAGCCTGCAGTCATTGAAAAATACCATTCCTGCCACAATTCACAGAAGGTTTGAGTAAATGAGCAAACCAAATATTCCTTAAGAGGCTGCAGTGGCGTTACGGTCTGACTGGGGTAACGCTTGGTAGCTGCTCATCTCGTTTCTTGCCTTGTCTCTGAAGGGTAGCAGGTTGAATGGGCAGTTGGGTGCGAAAGTGTCTTTTTAGAAAAACCACTGCCGGCTTGGTATCTGGGAAATCCTGGTCTCTCTCTTCATCACTTCCATGTGATGCTGTGTTTGGAGACATCTTTCATTGCCTTTGTCTCTCTCCAAGACAATCCGAGGTGCGGTTGGCAGCGGTGCTGTGGTTGTGCCTGGTGTGGCTGTTGACAGCGACACACAAGGTTTGAGCTGTGCTCACTTGTGCCGCCTGTGCTGCTCCCGTGGCAGCTGGAGAGCCAACAGCTCTCACCTCCCTGGAAACACCAGGGGTTATGAACCCTGGAGGCAGGAGGAGAGGGGTTTAGTAAGGTCAAGTCTGATCTCTGCTATTTTTTCCTCCCTGCTCAGGGTGCCTGTGTCCCTGGGAGCAGTGGAGGGAGCAGGGAACTGCCAGGCAGCCATTCAGGTGTGCAGTGTCTGGAGGCCGGCACCCCCGGAGCACTCCAGGTGCAGCTGCAGGCTTGCTGTCCTGGCTGTAGTGCAAAAACTGGCTTCAAAATGCTTGTCTATGTTCTTTCAAGCAAGAAAACAATGTCATAATAGTTAATGTCTCTTCAAAAGCTGAATGGAATTTTGTGAAGATGAAAAGGGGTTATATAGCCTGCGGGTACATCCACTGGTGAATCTCAGATGTCTGAGCGCTTCTGAAAGCAAAGCTGAATGTTTTTGGGCTGTTCAACACTTCCTGCTATATAGAATTTATCAAAGTTTTGTTTTCAAAAGCCCTCAGGTCTTCCATTTGCAGCTCCATTTAAAAAAAAACAAAAAAAAACCCCAAAAAACAAAAAACAAAACAGTCGTGTAGGGAAGTCATATTAGGAGGAAAAAGTTTCTTCTATATGAGTGCAAATTCATTTGCTGCAGATAAGGGGAAATGGCAAATCTGCAAATTACTTACCCAACATCTTTGTTTCTGTGCATCTGTAATCAGCTTATAGAACAACATTTCTGCTGCAGTTAGTGCAAGAGTTCAGTGTGGTTGTTTGATGTTGCTTTTTAAAAGAACAAAGTGATGTAAAAATTCAGGCTTCAGGGTTGTGTCCATCTTTAGCTTCTGGAGATGAAAATGTTTCTCTTGAAGCAAAATATTCCATAACTCTCTACTTCAGAATTCTGCACGCTGTTCTTTGAAGCACCTTATGCTAACCCTTGTCAAGTAGCTACTGAGAGATGTAGAGAAGCCAAGAGTTTAGGTGTCCTTTAGCCTTAAAATTACCATAGACAGACTTGTCTTTCTTGGTAAAACCAGAACAGGTCTATTTGCTTCCCAAACTAAGAACTAAAACTGCTCAGGCAGCAGGTAAAAGCTTTAAAATAAAACTCTCCCCGGAAGGGGATTTTAGTATAGTTATACTTTTTTTTTTTCTTTTTTTGTACTTCCAGAAAACATCCCAGAGAAGTGGACCCCGGAGGTGAAGCATTTCTGCCCCAACGTGCCTATCATCTTGGTAGGAAACAAGAAGGACCTGAGGAATGACGAGCACACAAGACGAGAGCTGGCCAAAATGAAGCAGGTAGGTTCCTTTCTGATAGTCTTACAATAAATGAAGGAATTGTGTAGCAGTTGTACCAGATGATCAAATGGGCATCTGCAGCTTGCTGCCAGCTTCCCATGGGCTGCCTAATGAACGCTTATCCATGACAGCAACCAGAAAGTATATATATTACCATATATTACCTTTAATTGACTGTTTCTTTTTTCATAATTGGAGAAGTAATTTTTAGAAAAAGGCGTTCTCAACAATGAAAATGGCTGTGTTGGGTTGCTAACAGTCAGCTGCTCTCTGTGCTGGAGAGCTGGGTCCCTGAGGTAGAAAGGAATTAATTAGGAGATATGAACACAGCAAGTACACGCACACTGGAGTTGTTCTTTATTGTGTATGTTCAGGATGTGAAAGGAAACAGTTTTATTGGTACATGTTCTGAGGTGATAACCACAGATGCTGTAGCTCATTCCTGAGCCTGTCGCTAGGTTTCATTTTCAGGTCATATCTGAAACCCCCAGCTTGGGTATGGTGCTGCAGATAACTCTGGTCTGTCCTGGAGTGTTTGCTCTTGTTGCATATTTGCTTTTATACAAAGACCGAGGCATTAATTTTGAGATGTGTTCATAGGCTTTTGTTACAATTGTGGCAAAGAGTTGCATAAATGTTTCCTCTGAAATAAGCAATTATTTGCTCAAGTTTCAAAGGGTCTTGTGGCCTTTAAGCTCTGAGGTGTTACAAAACCCATCCTGTCCTCAAGCATTGGCACAGTGTGCAAATGTACACCCCGTCTGTGTAATCCGGGCTGAGATGCATGTTGCATCTTGAGAAAATAAGCAAATTCACTTTTAAATCTGCCTTGATTATTTAAGGACTTGCTCTCAAGGGAGCAATTAATTATTAATTAACCAATTAATTATGTGCATTTAATCCAGGCATTCCTTTGCCTTTGTTGGGGAGCTGGGTGGGAAAAGGGGGACTGGTGTGTGTCGGTGTGGCTTTGGATTGTTCTCAGCTGTTGCTTTTGTGCTGTTACAGGAGCCTGTCAAACCTGAAGAAGGACGAGATATGGCAAACCGCATTGGTGCATTTGGGTATATGGAGTGTTCGGCAAAGACCAAAGACGGTGTGAGGGAGGTTTTTGAAATGGCCACTAGAGCTGCTTTGCAAGCCCGGCGTGGCAAGAAAAAGTCCGGGTGCCTTCTCTTATAAAGTGTGGCCAGAGGAAGATGGCCAAAGCAGCACCCTGCACTTGAGTAATTTTGAAGTGCTGTTTATTAATCTTAGTGTATGATTACTGGCCTTTTTCATTATCTATAATTTACTTAAGAGATTTAAAAATCGAGTCATCTTGCTACCAGTATTTAGAAGCCAACCATGATTTTTATAACAATCTGCATCAAATTCATCTGTGCACCCAAGGTTAACCTCAACATTCCTCTAACAAACCTTTTCTGCACTCACAGGATATGCCAGGCGCTAATTGAAGACAATTCTCTATCTTCTTTCTTCTCTCTAGAAAGAGAAAAAAGCTGTCAACACAGAGGATTGGTCTGTAACTACTTTATAACTAACGTCCTATTCTAATTGAGTACAACAGTTACATGGCTGTATGTGGAATCAAGTGTAGCTTCAGTGCTATCACATTTAGGAAGATCTGATTTTCATGGCTCAGTGGTGTAAAACATTAGTTTGAAAATGTGATCACTCTGAAATGACCAAGTCCCATTCAGCTAAGGAAAAGTGAGGGTTCTGTGGTTTCATGTTAGTTACCTTTTAGTTACTGTGTAATTAGTGCCAGTTTAAATGTATGTTACCAAAAATAAATCTATTTACCCCAGCTTAGATGTAGTATTTTTTGTATAATTGGATTTCCTAATACTGTTACTTGTAACCTCTGCGTTAAGGTGTTCTGGGTTTTTTAAGAAACTGTATTTGAAAATAAAGTCCGATGGAAAGCAGCTGATCCTCTTCCCCTGTTCATTTGTAAGAGTCTGACCCATTTAAATGATTTGAGTGGTCTGCACACCCAGGAGGAGTTTTTTCCATGACGTGCCGTAGGGATGAGAAAAGACAGCCTGCTCACACTCAAAGCTTCTGAACTGTTCAGTTGCCTTAAGTTCATTGCTGGACCCAGTTTCAAAACAAAAAAAAAAGAAACTTTTTGTGTAAGTTTGGTTACCATGTAGTGATCAGACTCCTAACCTGTGAACTTCTTGCTGTTCTGCAGCCAACTAAACTCTTTCTGTATTTTCATTTTTCCAACTACTAATAGAATAAAGGCAGTTTTCTAAGCTCCCTGTATCCTGGTGTCTGTATTCCTCACTCTGGGTTTTTGGCCCAGTATGACAGCCTGAATCAGAAATACCATTTTTGATACAGTTGTGACAGGATTCGCTGAGCAGTTGTAAGTGCTTTCATACTTATTTTTGTTTCCTAGCAAGTGATACCCATCCACTGTTTGCAGTGGTTTCCAAATGCTGCAGCGGAGCAGAGGAGGAATCCATCGCCTTGCCTGGCCCCTGTGGTGGGTGGCAAAGCTTCCCAGGGGCTTCTTTCGATACTTAAATCAGTTGAGTCGAGTTTGTTGGTCTTGAGCATGGGGATAGAGGAGCAGGAGGAGGTTATGTAGGAGGGGAGTGTAGGAAGAAGGGAGGAGAAGACGGCAGTGTTGCTGCAGAAGCACGTGGTGGTAAGCAGCATGCTGTTCTGCGCTGTCACGTACCCACGCGCAGCACTGGAGCACGTGTGAGGTGTGCACGTTTGTCATGAGGGTGTTTTCAAGTGCTGTAACAAGGGCTGGGCTCGAGGTATGGGCTGTTGTGCTGCCTCCGTGCTGGAGAGCAGATTGTGCTTCTCCTGGGTGAGAAACAATCTGGAGTAGCAGTGTGCAGCTCCGTGGTTGTACTAGGCTGGGCAGGAGGGAGTCTGGTTGCTGACAGCAATCCATGTGAGTGAGCACCTAGCTGCTGCATCCAAGTCCCAAAAAATGCCATTACTTTTTTTTTCTTTGTGCCAATGTTCCTGATTCCTTTTCTTGCAATAAAGGAGAAACAGACCTGGCTGTGGAAATGCCCCGTACCTCTGGTCCTTGTCCTCCCTCTGCAGCCACAGATGCCTCAGAGTGAAGCATCCTGCCAACCCTGTGGTGGCACCCACCTCCCCCTTCCCTCCTTTCTCTCCTGGGTGCCTGTTCTCCCCCCGCACGGGGTGGAACAGAGCAGGTTCCCAGCTCCAGCTGTGGGGCTGCCTGTGAGGATATAATTCTCTGCTGTCTTCACAAGCTTAGTCACTCCTCTGCACTTCCTTTTTGTTTTTGGTGATTTTTGTTATTATTGGGTGGTTTGTGGGGGGAATGACTTATAATTGAGCAAAATCGGGGTTTTTCAGTCGGCTTTGCAGAGCTGGTGGGTTGCAGTTCTCTAAGGTCACAGCTACAGAGCAGCTCTTCAGCTGCTTGCCTTACCTTGAGTAAGGTCTGCATGCTCTCCAGACCCAGCCCGTGGGTTGTGTATCTGCTGATGCACTTCCGCCCAGAAGCGATTACTTTGTTTTCCCAGCTTTAATCTAAATGCTTGTTAACCTACAGCACTACCTCCCCATCTCCTCTGTCTTGTCCACCAGCTGGTGTTGGGTTTCCAGGCCTGCCCTGCCTTTCAGTGAGTCAGTGTCTCCCATCTATGACCAGAAGCTCCAGCTCCTTCTTGATCCTCGGAGCACTGGCATGAGAATGGGAGCCTGCTTAGGAGCCCATGGTTGTTAAGTTATCCGCCCTTCTCAGCCTCCTTGCCTTCAAGGGCTGTCAGCCCAGCTCCCTTTGAGTTCTGATCGCATCTCTCACCTCTGGAGGCCATCTTTTTTCCAGGTGAAACTGAACTGAGGACAGAGACAATCAGACCAGACCTGGGAAATGAGAGCCCAACACTCCTGGAGAGCGATCCAGGAGTGTGAGAGGGGCACTGGAAAAGCCAGAAGCCAAGTGCCAGCTCCCTGGCCAGGGGAGAGTGCTCAGTGCCAGGAGCAGGGAGAAGATGGAATCAGAAGGCCAGACTGTGTTTTGCAACCTTTGCAATTATTCACCACTGTTGCTGCTAAACGGCAATCTGACCTCGTAGGACAACTGTCCCTAAAAGGGTCCCTTGAACCCATCTAGTCCCTCTGGACCTCCTGACCCTCCTCTGGATCCAAGTTCAGCCAGCTCTGCAGAGTGTATCCAGCCATGTGTGGACCATAACCACCGACTCAAGAGCAACATGAATCCCGTGCCTCTGCTTGTCCCGCCACCTGTTTCCCCACTGCTCTAATCTCTCTGGGGCCACTTGTCATGGCTCCTGCTATTAGTTCTGCAACATCACAAAAACTGCGACCCGCCATGGCCCGTACTGCCTCGGGGGCGTGGCCTGCTCTCAGCCCCGCCCCGCCCCGTTCGGGGCGGGGCGGGGCTGAGAGCAGGCCACGCCCCCAACAGCCAGTGTGAGCGATGGCGGCGAAGGGAGCGGAGCGTCTGTGGGCGCTGGCGGCGCGGCCCCTGGGGGCGACGGAGCCCCTGTCGCTGGGGTCGCTACGGGGGAAGGTGTTGCTGGTGGCCAACGTGGCGTCGCTCTGAGGCACCACCACTCGCGACTTCTTGCAGTTTAATGAGCTGCAGAAGCGCTATGGGTCCCAGGGGCTGCAGGTCCTTGGATTCCCTTGCAACCAGTTTGGGCATCAGGTAAGGCAGGAGGGGGAACTGGGAGCCCGGGAGCAGCCCCCCGTCCTGGCCGGGCTCACATAGACTTTGTGTGGTGTGGTTTTGTTTTTTTTTTTTTTTGCCTCCTAGGAAAATTGTACGAATGAGGAGATCCTGCTATCACTGCAGTATGTTCGTCCCGGCAATGGGTACAAGCCCAATTTCATCATGTTTGAGAAGTGCGAGGTGAACGGGAAGAATGCACACCCCCTCTTCACCTTACTAAAAGAAGCGCTCCCCTTTCCGCACGACGACCCCTGTTCGCTGATGACCAACCCGCAGTATATCATCTGGTCGCCAGTCTGCCGCAACGACATCTCCTGGAACTTTGAGAAGTTCCTCATTGGCCCTGATGGCGTGCCCTTCAAACGCTACAGCCGGCATTTCGAAACCATAAAGATCCAGGATGATATTGAATTACTTCTGCAGAAGGTTCCCAAGAAAGTTTGCGAATAAAGTGGAGCACTGGAGCGTTCACTGCCCTGCCCCCTCGCTTCCTGCTCAGCTCACTGCGCTCCTGCCTGTTTTTCTTGCAGGGGGCTGCTCCTCTGGCAGAAATCTCAATGTTTCGTGCAGATTTTGCTTGTGATGGTGCATCTTCCAAATTCTTGAAGTGTACTTGATGATTTCAAAAACTGCATGTGAATGTTCGGGAAACTATGCTGGGGAAAGCAGCTGTATGTCTCAGTAGCTTACTGTGATTCCCTGAATAAAGAGAAAAATATGTACTTTCTTTAAGGCTGTGGCTTGATAAATCGGGGTGAGTTGGGTGAAACATGGTGGCTGTGTTACCCGTTCATCAGCTTGTGTGTGTGCGCACAGGGGCTGACTCAAACCATTTGAGCAGATAGTGCAGTCAGGCTGAAATTCAAATTCAAACCTAGGGCAGCATGATGGGCAAAGAGCGTTTGCGAGCTCGGCAAACTGAATCAGTGCCGCCTCTTACCTGCCCAGGGCAAGCCTGGCAGAGGGGGAGGGCTGCCCAGAACAGCAACACCTCATCAAACTGCTTATTGGACCCCACTGGAGGCTTGCCTGCAGAAGGGAGACACAACATGGGTGGCTCACAGCCAGGGTGTGTTTTACACTGGCTAACAAACTCCCAGCTTGGCTACCAACAACAGCCCACAACAGGTTAATAACCGTTGGGGCAGGTGATGAGGGATCCTGCAGCCAGGGCTGCTGTGGGCGGTGCTGGCAGAGGGCTCGGCGGAAAAGAGCCCTTGGGCCAAGGCCCATCTCCTTATCTGGCCTCCATCAGCAGATGCCCAGAGGGGACTACAGCAGGAACAGCACCTGCTCCCCGCCCTTGTCCCAGAGCCCCTGCCTCCTTGCTGGCTCAGCTGTGTCCTGGCTCTATCCCATTTTGCACCGATGGCAGCCCAGCACAGATCTCTAGAACTTGCTCGGTCCTACATGAAGCCTGTATTGCCATCATGCATCCCCAACGCCTTGCAACCCAGGGAATCACACAAAGAACCAATTCTTTTGTGTTCCCAGTGCAGAATACCAGCCTATTCAAACACTTCACCCACTTTCTTTTTTTTTTCCTCTCCTTCCCTGTTCATAGCTTCTCCCGCACCAATTCACTGGTTGCTTTGTTACTACATTTAAGGCCCCTCCACACTCACTTGAGACACTGGGACAAAACCTCCAGCCGGCTCCACCCTGCTTGCTGCTACCCCTGAGTCACTCACTGAGCTTTGAACTCAGATTGCACAATCCTCAACGGGCTATTTCTCAACTTCCAGTATAGCTTTGTGAAAAAAAAACAGGATGTTTTCAGTAGCTATTTCAGCTTCGGAGCAGAAGCTGCCTGATTTTGAGGGATTATTTTTTCAGTTAAATCTACTTCCCTCATTAATGCAGGATGTTGAAATATGCAGCAGGAATGCACTGCATTGAAAAATCTTTTCTGGCATGAGCTGTGGCACTTCCTCAATCTTGACTCACCAAACTCGAGCCATTTGAGCGGGAACTCCTTTGCTTTGCCTGTTCCTTATCAGCCTGTGACCCACACTGAGCCCCACTGCTGCGGGGGAGCAGACCCTGAACCTGCTGCTGTTGCACTGGCAGTGCTGCCAAAAAGGGTCTACCACCGAGCCTGCTGGTCAGACAGGCATCTTACACCACGCTTATTCAGTGCTAATGGCCAAGGGATTTATTTACCTTCCGGCTGCAGGGGCTGTGCTAGCAGAAAAACAAAGCAGCAGCTCCAGAACAGATACAGCCAAGCCAGCAGAAGTACACTGACGTGATTCCAGGATGAGAATTAGCCATGCCAGCAGGAAAATGAATGATTCCAGTGCAAGCAGACCAGCAGGAACTCTGCAGTGTAGATAAAAGGCTCCCGGCTTTGTTATTCCCCGTCTCATTTCAGCATTCCCCAGAGGAGCTGGCTTCTGGGGTAAAGCGGCTGCGGTGAAAGGGCAGCCTGCGGGCTGGAAACCTCCAGCAGCAACACCTGCAGGAGCACAGCCCCCAAGCAGGCTCTCGTGCCCAAATGGAATTTGGTGTTGTGACCAGAGGGGATGAAGGCTTTTCACCACAGTTAGCAGGTCTATGCTGAGGGTAGACCTAAGAATCCCAGGTGATTCCTCAGGGATTATAACATGGCCCAGTTCCATTTCTGCAATTCCAGAGGGAAACAGACTGACTCAGTAGGAAACCTTAAAATAAACACTACTACTTTAGCACACTTGGGTGCTTCCTTGGCTTGAGGATGTTGTCCTTTCAACATCTCCTGTCTGTCACATCCACACTACTACACTCTTGTTTTTTTTCAACTCCTACACTTCTATTGCAAACAGCTAATCCCTCTGTTGGTGTTCACCCTGCTTGTCCATTCTTCTACATGTCACAGTCCCGTATTTCCCCCTCTTTCTAGAGAATATTTGCCCCCCTTCTTCTC
>WKFP01015173.1:2527737-2626209 GCA_011057875.1 Pterocles orientalis
CATAAACTTCTTACATCTTTAAACAAGTTCAGATATTTGAAGCTGTCGAGTGTTAATGAGCTGCAAGGAAAAATAACCTTCCTGCCCCTATCTCTCTCTCCCAGGTTCTCCTGCCCATCAAACCCTTGCACATTTTCTGGAATCATGGCTGACGAGGTGTGGTGTGCAGAAGGGCCCACTCAAAAGAAATGCCACCGAGAGAAGCCCAAGACCTTTCTAACTCAGCCTGTTAAATGTTCTTTCAGATACTTAAAATCCCTTTCTCCTCCTGCTGAGCTTTGTTGCACCCGCTAACTTTTAAGATAGCTTTTAGTCACTATTTTGATCATTGCCATGGAAAGGAAAGCAGGAAACACCTGCCTCCAACAAGGTGGTACTTGAAAGGGCTTTGTTCCTGCTGGTACCACTCTCACAGTGAGCAGCCACCCAGTTCAGCTGCAGACAAGGGCAGGAAGCTGAAAGGCTGAAGTGAAAGCACTTGAAGAGATACAAGAACACAGACACTCCTATCTGCAGTTAACCTGTAATAATGTCATTTCCTAGTACTGAACAGACAGCTTTGAATGAGACCATTCGAATTGTTTACTGCACTTTCCATTAGGAGTAGGTAATTCTTTATCAGAGTGAGGTCAGCCATGTAAGTTTTATCTCAGAATAGCTGACTCATTTTAAAAACACACCCAGTATTGCCATAACAGGGCTTACAAGTTTCTTGAAGCCCAAAGGGGCCCTGCCCTTTGAGAAAAACAGGAGTAAGTAACAAGACTTAACTATTGCTGAAAGGAGATAATTGTCTTATTTTTCAGTGTGAACTGGTTGGATTTGCCCTGATGTCAAAAAAGTAAAAGGCTTTTAGCATTTATCAAGGAATGCAGTGTCTCTGTATTAGGGAGTGCAGTGACAGGACAAGGGATAACCACAGGACAAGGGATAACTGTTTTAACCTGAAATAATTAACCTGAAATAATTAACCTGAAATCTGTATAGAGAAGCTAATGTAAATAAAGTAGATTTACATTAGCTATTAGGAATAAATGTTTTCCTGTGTGGGGAGTGAGGCACTGGCCCAGGGTGCCCAGAGAAGCTGCAGATGCCCCATCCCTAGAGGGGTTCAAGGCCAGGCTGGATGAGGCTTTGAGCAACCTGGACCAGTGGGAGGTGTCCCTGCCCATAGCAGAGGGGTGGAACTGGATGACTTTCAAGGTCCCTTCCAGCCCAAGCCACTCTGCGACTCTCGGATTCTACCCCGGGAGCTGCAGCAGGGCCAGGTTGGGCTGGCAGGAGGCAGAGCCCCCTGGCCACCGCGCTGCTGGCCACTGGCTCCAGGTGAGCGCTCCCCCAGCACACCACCGCGGGCACTTTGTCCTGTGAGGTGAACGGACTCCTTTGGTGGATCAGTTTAAAGCAGGTTTTTAAGCCTCTAAATCATCATCTGAACCCATCCCAACCTTCCCGCTTTCCAGGCTCCCCGACTCGCACACGATACGCTACTTGAAACACCCAAACCGCTTCCTGAGAGCTCCTGCCAGGGACACCTTCAGGCTCCTGAGCACTCCCCGGCTGGTCACCGGGACTAACAACGCGAGTCCCCTTCCCCAGCCACCGCCCTGAGCGGGGCTCCGCGGGGTCACTGCTGGGAGCAACCGGCGCCCGCGGACACCGACACGTCCCAGCCCACACCGGGCGGTGCTGACACCGGCTCCGGAAGAGGCTGCCTGGGGGGAATCTCTTGGCTACGGAAGCGCCGCAGGGACGAGATCTCCCCGTACCCTCCACACCGCCGCACCCGCGGGGCCGCTCCCAGCCCGTCCGGCGCATGTCCGCGCGACGCGACTGCAACATGGCGCCCGCGCCGCCAGCCCCGCCCCTGCGAGCGGCCCCTCCCGAGCCGTCAGAGGGCGCGCGGGCGGGGCGGGGCTCAGGCCGCGGGCGCGCCCAAAGCTCATGCGCACGCGGGCCGACATCCGCCCGCGACGGGGCTCGCGTACCGACATGGCGGCGGCCGAGGTCGGTGGTATCGGCGGGGTACCGCCGGACACAGCGGTGCAGCGGGCGGAGCTGGGGCGGCTGCTGGCCACGGCCCTGAGGCCGGGGGAGTCTTGGTGAGCGCAGCCGGTCGGTCCTCCCCTCTGTCTCGTCCCCCTGCGGGCGGTGGGGCCTGCAGGAGTGGGCCGGGCCGCGCCGCCGCTGAGGGGCCGCCCGGCCGGGGCCGTGTGTTGCAGGTACCTGGTGGACTGCCGCTGGTTCCGGCGATGGAAGAAGTACGTGGGCTTTGACAGCTGGGACATGGATGGCGAGGGCGATCCCGGCCTCTTCCCGGGGCCTATCGACAACTCAGGGCTGTTCGGCGGTGAGTGCTGCTCGCTGGGGCGGGGGGGCCGGGCCGGGCTCAGGTCGCGGCTCGGCCTCGGGCGGTAACTCCCGGCTGTGGGCGGCTCGCGGGGAGCTGCAGCTTTTGCAGCCCTACCTTGTGTGGGGATACAAGGGGCTGTCCCGGCCTTGTAAGGCAGGAGGCCGGTGCGGCTCCTGTGTCCAGGTGTGAGTGTTGGGTCATGGCAGCGTGTGTGTGGTTTCTGAGGAGAAAGGATTCTGTGTGATGCCGGGCTTCCTTACATCTGTCTCCTTTTAGATCTAGAAGCTCAGAGTTTAAAAGAACACCTCATTGATGAGCTGGATTATGTATTGGTTCCCACTGAAGCCTGGAGTAAGCTGGTAGCGTGGTATGGCTGCATAGACGGACAGCCCCCTATTGTGAGAAAAGTAAGTATGGGTGAAGCAAGTTGTCTTCAGCCTGCTTTCACTGTCTGATCTCTGCCAAACTTAGATTATGTCTATTTTGCTAGATGTGAGTTAAGCCAGAATCCTCAGCAGCTCTTTGGAGATAATACTACAAGGGCTTTCAGCCATGTTGTCTGAAAGTGTCCCTTTCCAATGCTACAGTTAAAATGCCTGAATTCTCAGTGCTTCTAAGTTGATGGGTTGTATGGGGTGAGAACCATGAACCTTGTTCTGGTCGACTTTTTACCTTGTGATTGTTTGGACCTGTGCAGTGCTTTTATATTGCTTGGAAGAGTTTGTGCTTTGTTGAAAAATGCAAGTTGTTAGTCAAGCGTATTGATCTGGGACAGAATGAGGTATTTGAGTAAATTGTGTTAGTACAGATGGCTTAGGGTCTTCCTCTGGAGTTTAAACTGGTTCTTGTTTTCTCTTTCAAAATTCTGTAATTCTAAAATAATGAGAAGAGACATGTTTGTGGTTTTGTTCTGTAAGTCTTATTTTTGTTTAGTAAATGTGGTGATGAATGCCTTCTGAGGATATAGCCTGTTCTGGAAGGTGAGATTCACAAGTTGCTTTTCTGGAAATCTTATCAGACACTTATTTATGGGTAGAAGGGGTTTTTGTTTTTATTTTAGTTTTAGGTTTTTGTACTAACTAAATTGAGCAGTGCTAGTCTGTGGGGTTCATAAAGACTAATCACTACACTGAGTGAATAGTGTAGATATAATGTACAGAATTAATATTGCTTAAGTTTAAGTAGCGTTATGTTACGGTAAGAGTTGCTTTGAGATGTGCAAGACCCAGGAAAGTGTGGCATCGAAATGGTAAAAGGAAGTAAGACCCCCTCTCTTGCAGGCCCATTCGCACTGATTAGTGGTACTGGAATGCTGTCATGCAGTGTGGGCTAGAAATTGTATGTAATGAGAAATTCTGACGTATTCAGAAAGTGTAAATAATCCTAGGTTCCATCTGCTGAGTAGACAGAACTCCTGTGTAAACCAGAAGTGAGGGGAGTAGAAAAGAATTACAGCATATAAAGGAGAGAATTTCTTGAATAGAAAATCTGTATAGAGAAGAAAAGCTGTAACTGTAACGGATGAGTGCCTCTCTGAGTGAGGAAGCTTTCATTCATGAACTAGCTAACTGCTTTCCCAAAGCCTGGCATCTTATTAGATAGACATTCACTTTTCTGAAAAATTCAGTGTTGGCCAAGAGGTTTGGAAGCTATTGGGGAAACACTTGGGTGATGGCCCTAACTGTAAGAACCTCCTTTTCTTGAGGTATTGGATGTCACTATTCAGCACTGTGGTTATTGAGGGATAGAGGTTAGAGCCAGTGCTGTTTTACAAACATAAGATGCCAAGCTATCGTGGTCCATCCAGTTAAGAGTGAACTTTAAAACTCTCAAAGCAATTCAAAACTTTTAGTCTATTTTTTATTGTTAAGCTGGTAACTGAGGTGGGTTTTTATAGTTTAAAAAATCTTGAAATGTAGGAGAACAGTAGGTTTGTGGGATGTTGCAACCTCTTACAGAAAAAATGTAAAGTGAAAGGTCAGTGAGGGATGCAAGCTGCATCACTGCACCTGAATAGAACGTGGTCGGGGTCTGGTTGCAGTGTTTTCCAGACAGCTCTGGAAGTAAAGCACTTAAACTTGTCATCCTTGAATGCTCTAATAATTTTCCTAAAGCTGGATCAACTGTAATTCATACATCAAAATACCCATACAAGTAGGCTTTAGGAAGTAATTTTTAGGCGTTGTTGTAGTTTTACAGGCTGCTATTTCTCCCATCCCCGTGTGCTTGATAATCAGAGACAAGTACGGGAGGATTAGATTATGTTTATTTGTGGTTCGGTTTTCTTTTGATAGTCTCAAATCACATTTTTGGGCGGTCTTCTGTAGAGTCCCAATGCAAAGTGTATTAATGTGCAAAACATAGAACAGTGTTCTTCCTCGGTGATTGAATGTGTGTTGTGCTTGGATTGCTGTCCAATGGGATGACCTGAGTTTTAGTCTGACAGAGAACAAACTGATCAACCACAGTTTAAAAGACTTGTGCACGTGATTAGACTCTTCTTGCCATTCATCTGTCCTAATGGACACAGTGATCTGATCAGAAAGTTCTTCTTGGAAAGGATTCTTCCATTTCTCAATATGCTTCTTACTTATTTGTTTCTAACTATGGAATCCTGGAGAACAGGAAGTCCCATTTAATGAGATTCCTTCTGAAAATGGAAAGGAGAGCTGCTGAATTTGTTCCTTTGCATTCTTTCACAAAAAAAGGTCTGATTTGCCTGTTAAGAGGCTGTTTGAACAGGTGGTTTTACTCTCTGTTGTAGCACCAAAATGCTGAAGATCTTTCCAAATGTATTTGTTAAAATTTACCTTTAAAGCACCTTGCATATGTAATGCAACCCTATAAAAGCTCAGAAGAGGGAAGCATAACTTAAGCCAAATTCTCACAGTAAGTCTGGTATTTTTTCCAAAGCTGGGTAAAGGTTTTTTTTCTGTAAAATGATACACATGTAGATCATGGCAAGGCTGGTGTCAGCAAATAGAGTGGAATAGAATATTTCAGTTGGAAGGGAGCTGCAGTGATCATCTAGGCCTGATGACCACTTCAGGGCTGACTCCAAGTTAAAGCAAATTATTAATGGCATTGTCAAAATACCTCTTAACCTGTTATACCTGCTAGTTCAATGAAATAAGGTCTCAATTCCATAGACTATAACTGCAAAGAACTGTGGAGATAGTTGAGGTGTGTTTTGTTGTGGTGTTTGTTTGTTTTTTTTCTTCAGTTACATCACAGTTGTCTCATAACTGGCCTCTGAAATGTGCTTTTCATTCTGGCATGATGTGTTTTGTGATCTGCAGGTGAAGAGTGGCGTCTGGTCTTATAGAGTACCTTTCTAAAAATATGCTGGAAGCTATTGAGATGGGTAGATGTACCTATTGGATTATTCTCTCCAATGCGAAATTGATTTGAGAATGACTCTGAAATAAAGCAATGTCATCAAAACCAGTTCTGACATATTTGTCTGTTTTTGTAAGGAGAGAGTAGTGAGGCAAATTCTGTATACCATGCATAAAAATAATTAATGCGTTCTCTTACTCTCTTCTAATAGAAAGGATTTTGCTCAGGTGTTCCAGGTTTGTTTCTTTTTTTTTTTGTGTGTAAACCTTAGCCAAAGACTGGAGGCAAAAAAAAAAAAAAAAAAAAAAAAAAAAAAAAAAACAATGCTTTGACTGTGTGATCAAGTATTGTTCATGAATAACTAGCTGGCGCTCCCAGTTCAGCTGTGATGGTGGACCTTTGGAACTTTGTGCTGTGGAAGGAGAGCACTGGGATTTTTCATGTTTTAAAAGCAAAACCCCTAAACAAGCTGACACAGGCTGTGACTGAATCTGGACTTGAGAGCAAGTCATTGTTCAGTTTATGGCTTGGCTTGCAAGACTCCTAAAGGCTTAAAATATTTAGAGAAATGTACCTTACAGAGGACTGCTCAGTATTTTACCTTAGTGTTATTTTGTTTATTGCTTCTGCCTCCTGTTTGCAGGTGGTGGAATATGGTGTGTTTGTGAAGCGCTATAAGGTGGAAGTTTATCTTCTTGAGCTGAAGCTGTGCGAGAGCAGGGATCCTGACAGTGTGATTAGCTGCCACTTTAGCAGAGCAGACGCTGTTGGTAAGTAGTTCTCTGATACACAAAGCTGTGCTCTGATGCTATCTCGAGATATTTTGTGCCCTCTAGAACAGGAATGAAGTTGATAAACTGGAGCGAGTTTAGTGGATACCAACAGGACACTTGGGGTTGGAGCGTGTGATGTGTGAGAAGAGACTGAGGGAGCTGCACTTAACCTGGAGAAGAGAAGGCTTTGGGAGGACCTCGTAGTACCTGTGAGGCTGTTACTGAGAACATGGAGTCATGTTATTTACTGAGTCACAAAGCAAGAACACAACAAACAGTAGTCATAAATTGAAACAGGGCAGATTCCAAGTGAGTATAATGAAACTATTTTCCCCATCCGGACAGCTAGGCATTGGAACAGGGCCCAGAGAGGCAAGTTCCTTCCTTACAAGTTTTGAACACCTGATTGGATAAGCCCCAAGCAGCCTGATCTGAATTCCCTGCTGACCCTGCTTTGAGTGGTTGAACTGGGAACCTCCTGAGTTCCTTCCAGCTACAGCGATTCTGTGTGCAACACGGGCAGTTGTGGTTAAGAGCTTTGAGGAGTACATAACTTACTAACTTGTGTCCTTAAGAACCATCCATGTCCGTCATGTAAAGCAGTTCTGTCTCTGGTTCTCCTGCAATTCCTCTTTCCTAGTCTGTGAATATTTTAGACATCTTCTTAATGGCTCTTCCTGTACTTCTGTTCTTCCTGAAATTTGGCCCATCTCTCTCTTTCTCTGTATCATTGCTATATTTTCCTGTGTCAGAATGCTGAATGTCAGCTGTCATATATGTCCGTAAAGATGCTTTTTTCTTTTTGCTGATGTGTGGCCTGACAATAGTAACTGAAAACACTTCCTTCTTGAACCTGTGTTTTCAAACTATGACTGTTTCACAGAAGTTGGGCTTTGGACAGAAATTTCTCAACGTGTTCTGAACATTATTGATTTGAGGGCTTGTCAAGCAAATACATGACTGAAAATGGAAGTTTTTCATTCTTTCAGAGTAAATGTTAGAAAAGCTCTATGAGCAATTATAACTTCCATGATATGTTTTCTACTCAAAGGATCTTGAGGGATCAGTAATGTACCTCCTTGCTGAATGTCTGGCTTGTCTGTGTTTTTTCCTGAAGCACTTGTGTTTCACGAACTTTGGTGTTTTTTTTCTCCTGAACAGGTACCATTGAGAGGGAAATGAGAAAACTGTTTAATATCCCAGATGAAAGAGAAACTCGGTTATATAGCATGTATACGACTAACAATTATGAGCAGCTCAGCAAGCTGGATAGCACTGTGCAAGATGCAGGGCTCTATCAAGGTCAGGTAAGGGGCATAACGTGTGTTTTTTTTTCTTTTCTTAGATTCTCATGTACTGCTTTCTCTAGTATGTACATTTTTTTTGCTTGCTTTTATGTACTTTGAGCAAACATTGAAAATGTGATTTGTTAATGATTTTCCAAAATGTGTAGCAGAAGTGCAGTTAACTTTCTTTATTACGTGAACTCTCTTTCAGGTTGTTCTAATAGAAGCAAAAAATGAAGATGGCACATGGCCTGGACAGCATTTCCTGGCAAAGTAAGCAAGTGTGTTCTAAAGGTTGCTGCTATTTTGTCCAGCTTGTTTGCTGGACTTTAGTGACCACGTGTTCTCTGTGAAGGCGTAGTTATCACTGGCTATGGTGGGTTTCTTTGTTTTGGGTGTTTTGAAGAAGGAGAGAAAATATTGAATGTAAATATTCTTCAGTGGTTCTGCCGCTGGTTTCCTGTCTTAGCAACACTCTTGAATTTTAAAGCCCATTTCAGATAGGCTGTGTAAGGATTAAATAGCTTGGGTTTCTGTAGTGCTTAGGAGACAGAAGTGCTATTTACATTCAGCTAGTCTATGTAAAAAGCTACCTCTACTCAGTGGAAAAAAACAAAACGAACCAAACAAAAAACCTCAAAACTGTCTTCTGATATTGTAGAATGAGAAGGATCTTGGAGTGTATTTCCAAAGCTGCCACTAGTGAATGCTCTCTGGTAGTTCCCCCTCAAAAAGGGTATAGAAATAGCTGAACAACTCCCCTTGCTCCTAAAGGCAATTATAGAAGCCTGTGAATATCGACACTGATATTCTATTGCTACTGTGTAATTTAGAGAAGAGATGAGTAGGAGGGGGACTTGATGAGGTACTGTATGTGTAGAGTGAATGGTGTAGAACGGAAGTTGCTTGCAATGATAAGGGACTGCTTGTATCAGGTCATACTACAGAAAGTAAAATTCTGTGATTTTACTAGACTAATGGCCTACTTGCTTTCCTGTGAGGAGGCCACCAGACTTGATATTGATAAAGAAAATGTTTTTCCATACTATATGGTTAACTTACAGAACTTGCTGCCAAGTGATCTCATTTGAGATCAAGATCTTACTAGTGTTAAACTTGAAGAATGGATCAAATAGGTTAGTGAAACCTATTTTGAAACAATTCTCTACTTCTGAGATATAATACTGGGTAAATGGATGAAGAGAATGTCCATAGGATTACAATGAACTTTCTGTAAGAGCACCACGTGAAAAGCATCTGAACATCCATATCATGTACATAATCGAGTGCTGGTTGTCAGTCAGTATTAGAGAGGCAGCTTTGTGAAACCAGATTGTAACCTTTTGTTTCCACAGGAAGCAAAGCTGAAAAGGAGCCCTGTAGCATTCCCAGGCCTCAGTCTTTTTTTTCAGCAGATAGTCCGATATGTAGAGACTTTTAATTAAAACTTCTAACGATGGTTAAATGAAAATGTTTCTTGATATACAGATTAATATTTTCTAATGATGTGGAATATACACTTGCTCATTATAATATAAAACTTAGGAAATTTTTTGACTTGATGCTGATAATGTTGGCTGAAGACATTGTATTAAGTCATCCAGAAAGGATTATCTGTTCCTTTGTACTTTGTCTTGGCTGATTCCTTGCCCTTATCTCTGTTAGTTAAGAAACTGAGCGTGTATATTCCACAACATGTCATCCTTATACAGTTGGATGCATTGGTTTGGCAGGTTCTGCTCTCTGGCTCTTGTGCTGTTACTTAGTCTGGTAGGTTAAATGCATAATAACTGTTCAGAAACACTGTTTGGGAAGACAAAGAGGGGAAGAAGAAGCTGGACTGCCTCTCTTCTTTAGGGTTGGTATTGATGTGTGCTGACCAGCGCATAAACTGCTGACCAAATGAGAAGGACCTTTTTAAGTGGCCAGGGCAAGGGCTATCTCTCAGGAAAGCAGTGTGCTTTAAGATCTTTGGGTTATAACGACTCCTGCTGGACTAACATTATGCTTCCTTGTGCCAAAGGTGGTTGTGTTATGTAAGGGGACTTGGGTGAAGAGATTGGACTTTAAACTTCTGTGTATGAAATGGAAGGAGGAAAAGGTTGAGAACTCATTCTTCTGTAGACACAAGATAACAAAAGATGATGATGAGCAGCAAGTACTTTCCTATTAGGTTCAGTGATGTTTTATATGCTTTTATGTATTTTTAAGCTACTAATATTGTACAGCCTTGATAACCCCAAACCTGTGTATGAATCGTATACTGTTGAAAATACGAGGAAGGCTGTACTGGATCTGGACCAGGTGTGTCCAGTAGCTGGCCTCTTAGCATGGGCAGCAGCAGATGCACACAGGAGGAGTAAGAAAAGTTCCCTGTAAGAAAAGGGTGTAAATAGCAATGGGTGACACACTGGAGGGAAGGGATGCCATCCAGAGGGACTGTGACAGGCTTGAGAGGTGGGCCTGTGCCAACCTCATGAAGTTAACAAGGCCAAGTGCAAGGTCCTGCATGTGGGTTGGGGCAATCCCAAGCACAAATACAGACTAAGTGGAGAATGGATTGAGAACAGACCTGAGGAAAAGGACTTGGGGGTGTTAGTTGGTGAGAAGCCGAACATGACCTGGCAATGTGCACTTGCAGCCCAGAAAGCCAACCATATCCTAGCTAGATTTAGATTAGATACTAGGAATAATTTGTTTTACTGTGAGGATGGTGAGGCACTGGCCCAGGTTGCCCAGAGAAGCTGTGGATGCCCCATCCCTGGAGGGATTCAAGGCCAGGCCGGATGAGACTTTGAGCAACCTGGGCTAGTGGGAGGTGTCCCTGCCAGTGGCAGGGGGAATGGAACAAGATGAGCTTTAAGGTCCCTTCCAACCTAAACCATTCTATGATTCTGTGATCTGCTGTGGTATACTGCTGTCTGCCAGCCTGCAGTTCAGACTCTTCCTGAGATGGCTGAGTCTGGAGATTTGTGCTGAATATATGTTGGTCTTCCAGGGGGACTTCTACTTTTTGGTGCCTCCTCTGTTGCATATCATCACTCCCTGTAAAATGTGAGTGGGCTGGTGGCAGCCTAGAATGGATCATTTGTATATGTTAAGTTTACTTTCTGCTGTTCTTTCAAGGATTATTTCACCTATTTTTAAGGGATTTATATTTTAAAAAATATAAATTTTTTTTTTACTTCCTATGTTCTTAGTGAGCAAGCTAAGTTTAACTTCTCTTTCTTGAGTTGTTGGTATTGTGCCATATTAATGCATTTGTAATTGCTCTGTGCTTTCTTCTCACCTCAGTAGTAATCCATTCTGAAGTTTAATTGGTTTCCTTCCCTTTTTAGCATATCTTCATGTAAATGCATAAATAGTAGTCTCTAGTTTGTAATTTAATTTGATCTTTGGATATTTTCCAGCTAGTTCTCTTGTTTTGTTGACAATCCTTAATTTTTTCCAGACATTCTTTTCTTAAGAGTACCTTCATATTCCGTTTAGTTTTGGATACACTGTCTAAATTCCACCTCCCTGTGAAGCTGAAATCTAGTAAAGCACAGTGCAAAGATTTCCTGCTAATCTCAGGTTGAGTCTTTTAAATAAGTTAATCTTGGAACAGCAGGGATTTTTTCCCTTGGAGAGCAGGAATTAAGTAAATAGAATAATTAATGAAGCTTTTCTATATGATTTAAAAACTTATCTGCTTTTTAACCACATTCTTTCATTTGCCAGGTAGCTGAGCAGACAAACCTCAAGTGAAGGTGCACTGTGTTAATGTTACAGAATGGAATTTTGTAGGAAATGAGGTTCTTGTCTATAGGAAATGACAGAAGTGAGAAAATCAAAAGTGAGTTAGAAGTTGCATTGACAGCATGGCCAAGAAGGATAAGCGAGACTGTTGCAGAGGCGCCGATTGGCTCAGCCCTGGCCCAGGGTGGGTCCCGTCTGAGTTGTGACACTTCAAGCAGTTTCCTACCAAGGCTAAGTGATGGTGCCCTTCCCCTACTTCCCCTGTTAGCAAATGCTTGAGACGGGTCCCAAAATGAGTTTGTGACCTGGTCGAAGTCTGCATGTTCCATGGAAACCCTTTTTGGGGCACTGGGGATCGATGCCTGGCATCCAGGACTTCTGTAGTCACCTCTGTGTGCAAATGAGGCAGTCTCCTTGAGAGCCAGCAGTATCGTGGGGTCGTTAACAGTAGCTGCCAGGTCTTAAAATGGGAAACTTTAATAGAAAAACATTTTCTTAGCTGCTGTCTGTGCCTTTCACCTGGAATCATAGCTACCTTTGTGACCATCCTCTGAAATGAGGGGGAGCAGCTATACTTAGTAAATCCTCAATCTTTCTTCAGTTATTACAGATGGATGAGTAACTTGTGAAATGTAATAGTGCTGAGAATTTTTATCTTCCCAAGTGTGTTTAGTTTCTGTTTGGTGTGTGTGTGTGTGTGTTTGTTTGTTTTTTTTTCTTTCCCCCCCACTTGGAAAGCTGTTGGCCTCTCTTTAGTTGTTTTACTTATGTGATCCTTCCCAATTTTCTAACAGCAATTCGCTCAAGATCCTTGATGACTTTGTAGGTAGACCTTTCCCCATTCTGTGACTTGTCTCTTGTCTTCGCTTTCTGATTAATTTTTTGTCTTCCTCCATAGTTCTTAGATTTTTGTGTGCGTAGGGTACTATTGAAGTATTTCTTGGAACTCTTCAGTTGACATCTGACTCTTAGTTATGCACTGTTTATGCTTCTATTGGAAATTTTGAAATCCCTTAAGAGGTCATTTTCCTTTTCCTTTTTCCCTATTAGATTTTTTTAATATTATTTTTCGAGCATGTTTTGTCATTGGGGTTGAACATGTCAAGCAGATATGCTACGTTTTCAGGTCTAGCATTTTCTAGATTGCCCTTCTTTGCTTCTAGATCATTCACTTCTACTACAAACTTAATATGTTCTTAAGGGATTTACAGGCTATTGTTGGCTCAATTGTTTTATTCTTGACTCTTGAAACTCCCCAGTGTGGAGCATGAGACTGATGATGGTTGTTTTGGTCTAGACCCTCTTGTTCTCTCATTGATCTTTGTGTCCAGGTAGTGTTGAGAAGTTCCACTTCAAACTAATGACCAGAAGGTCGTGTGTTGTCCCAGAAGTAGTTGTCTTGGTTATTTTGGTAGATGTAGTTGTTTTTGCTAGTATACGTTCCAGTATACTTTTTGGTTGTGCTGGCTGGTGGGTTTTTTTTTTAGCTTGCTTCAGGTTTAGACTGTTTGGGGTTTGTGTTTTAAACAGAAAGCTCCTGTCATAAATAGAGAAGGAAACAAGTTACCTTACTGCTATTGTATTTCCAAACTGGTGAGGCTGTCCAGCTGCTCTGCCTCTGCTTGGCCTTTGTGACTTGGCCTTTGTGTTTTAGTTTTTGCTCCGCAGAGGTTTTCCAAGGCTGTTTTCTTAGTAGCATCTGAGCTACAAATGCGTGGTTTTAGTTTGTATCATTTGAGAGCCAGGGCCATAGTAAAAGAGATACAAGAACAAGCTAAAGCTTGAGAGCATTGTCCTCTGCTGGCACTCTGCTGTGTTTTGTCAACAGCCACGCAGCAGTGGCTGTCCTGTGCCTTTTTGCATTCAGTTGCATGTTTATTTGGGTAAAGGTGGGGAGAGTACACAGTTTCCCAGTTACCTCTGATATAGAGAAATTAATTAGTATCAAAATAGTTTATTGGAGCTTAGTTACCTAGTACTAGACTGTGGTGTGGTTTTTTTTTGGTTTTTTTTTTTTTTTTTTTGTTTTGTTTTTTTTTAATGGAGCCAAAACAGTCTATGACAGAGCACTTGAATTTTAGCGCCCTCGTAGTCTTTTGTAGTTGTGTTCTGGTTCTCTTCTGGACCAGGAGAGCAGTAGTGTGGAGTAGCCTGGGATTCACAGCCGGAGAGGCTTGAGGCTTATGGACTTTTTTTAATCCATTTCAGTATCTCCAGCCTCACAATGCTGAGGATTGCTGTGCGTGCTGCGGGTCAGTATCAGTGTGTCTTGCTTCCAAGCAGTGTAGTTGTATCAACGAGGCTCAGTAACATCCTGGTTTGTCCTCACCCTGGTTGTCTTCCTACTAATGAATGTTCTGTTTGAGTGTGCAGTCTCAGTTTCAAGTGGAGAAGGACTTTGTCACTTTGAACGTGAGACAAGTGTTTTGTGGTTTTAAGATTGGGATTTTTTTTTTTTGCTTGCTTGTTTCAAGGTGGTTTACTTGTAGACTTGAAGCTTGCTTCCCTGTCACTCATGCCATCCAGATTGCCTACTTATTTCAGTCTGGGACCCAGATTTTGCTTTACGCAAGAATTGTTACTCCTGCCTGTGATAATTTTGTCTGAGGATCTGTTCCAGACTAATGCTTGGAAGTGTGATTACACAGATCAAAACAGTAAATTCTCTGTGTGGGAACTAACTGTAATTTGGCAAGTCCATGGAGTTTTGTGGGAGGTGGGGCTGGGGGTGGGAAAAGTAGTAGCCCTGTTTCTACTTCTTTTTCCTTTCTCCCAGATCAAGCACTGCAACTAGCAGAAACTTTACTACCTCTTCAAAATCATCAGCAAGTTCTTATTCCTCAGTGTCTGCCACTTCTGTCATTACTAACGGTGATAGCAGTAACTCCTATGGACTGAACAGCTCCCACCTGGGCAGGGGGTAAGAGCAGGAATGTTCTTTTTGTTTCTTTGTCTTCCATGTGAATAATCCTCTGCATCCTTGCCTGTACAGAAAAGGAGTGTGATGGTGCCCTTTGAGGAGTTCTGCTACTCTTGTGCACACGTTTATCAAACTTTGCTTTTGAAGCCACTGTGTTCTGCTATTCCTTGCTCGTTTGCAAAAGTCGCGCGTGTTCCAGAGCTTACTAACTACTAGGGCATTGCCTGTTCTGAGGGGAATGGAGGTATGAGGGAAGGGATTATATTCTTTTTTTCCATTTGCTGCTGTGGTAGAAGCCTTTCCAGGTAGGGATCATAATCTTTTTAGCTCTTACAGTATATAATATAGACTCATATAGACCCTTGCTGTATTAGGATAGCGTGCTGTGTACTTAGAGGAAATTAATGTGTTATGAGCCATAAATTAATAATAGATTGTGTAACAATTAACATTTCCAGAGTTAGTAAATATACTTCACATTCCTGGTATTCAACGTTAGCCACTATGAAACAGCAGAAACATGTAGGCTGGTTAAACAATTTAATGAAACAGTTTTTTGACTTGTATTTGATGTGACTCTTAAACAGTATTGAGACTTGATAAACTCATTGTGGAGTTCACTGTGTTGTATTTCTTCCAGAGGTTCTGGATTTGTCTGTAACTCTTACAACTGCAGAGACAGCGGTTCCCTGTCACAACCTGGACTCTGTGGACTCGGTAACCTTGGAAATACCTGCTTCATGAATTCTGCGTTACAGGTAAGAATGGGAAAGAGCCCTCTTTAGAATTAAATAAAAGAGCAGTCTTACAGAGATTGTGGATTAAAATCTGTGTAAAGAAAAGCATGTTTTCATGTGGTTCGATGAGGGGACTGCACCTGGAATGAAAAAAACAAACTTCAAATGAAAAAATCAGTTCATATTTAGTTTGTCTCATGTGTAGCACATTGGTACCATAAAACTTAATACAGTATTAAGGACTGGATGTGAAATACATGGCTTCTGAAGAGGCTGGGGGGAAGTCATGCTAAACAGATGCCTAGCTGTAACATAAGGTCCCAGTGACGTGTTCTGACAAAAATGGGTGATATGGAGGATGTTTTGACTTGCATGGGCCACGTAAGTGACATGAGCAGGTCACTGCATGCAGTTCTGGGGTCTGTGTTTAAAGATTCTTGAAAAACTAAGAGTGTGAAAAGCCACAGGAAGGGTTCAGGGTCATTGTGTGGGGTGTTAGGTTGTAATAGTTATGCAAAGCTAATAATTGTTAGTATACTTATTTGACTTAATCTCTTAGGTTTTTTTGGTTTGTTTTAAAAAATGCAGAAACTTGTTAGGGATAGTTGTTTGCTAAGATTCATACAAGTTGGCTCATATTTTGTTTTAACTTTGATTTAAGCAATCAGCAAACTTCTAGTGTGATACAAGTGCTATGTAAGGACTTCCGTCGCTCTGTGATGGCTTTGAAAGCCAGAACAGGTCTTAAAATAGCTATAATGTGTTATGCATGTGGTATTCAGGATGCCACAATAAACTTGGACTGCCTTGCTTTTTTGTTTGAAGTGACTTTATTTTCAGCTGTATTGTGTAAACTTTAAACCACGTTATGTTTTCTTGAACTTTATAGCTAAGAGACAATTTCAAAATTAATTTTTGTTGCCAAAGTAACTTAATCCAAAAACACTTCAATCTTAAATTTGCATTCAAAGCAGTCTTGTTAAGGACCAGTTACTTTCTTTCTTGTAATTACCATTAGGCTTTAACTTTCTAGACGAAAATTTTCACCTTAATTTTTGAAAGTTCTTGGAATTTTGTCGGCAACAGTCTCCCAGTGAGAGGCTGGTGTCAGAGACAGCAGTGTATAAGCACTTTAATTTGCCTGAAGAAAGACACTTAACACCTGGGCAGTGGAACTAGAAACATTTGGTAGGAAATAAATTCCACAAGGTACACATCAAGGCAGTGAAAGTGGAGTTGGCTGAAGGACAAGACTATGCTTTCCTGACCCTCTCCAGAGGTCTGTGTACTTGTACCCAGCTGGTGTAGTGCTGTATGGGTGTCTGCTATGGGTCCTGAAATTTCAAGCTTTCAGAAAGAGCCCAGTTTAATATCTTCTTGATACTACAGTGCCTTGAAGCCCTTGTAATTTTTATCAAATCTCAGACTTATGTCTCTTCTTGTTCATACATCTGGGTCTTGCCTCACTTATCCAGTTGTTGGTTCTTGCTATAAGCTTTGAGTCTTTAAATTACTGAATTAGGGAAACTACTTCTTGTGCTAGTTTTACCTGTGTCTTGAGTCTTATGGTGATTTCTGGGGATGTATTGGAATCATTACCACAGTACACGGATAATACACATATAAATGGGAGAGTAGATATGGAGTGGTGTCCTTCCTGCCTTTACACTTCACTAACTTTTTGATTAAGTATTTTTTTAAATTTGGTTCTTTGTAGGACAAAGCACTGCTTGTGTTTCACCTCGGGGAGGAACAGGGACCTTTCTTATTCTCACTGTTCCTTATATTAGGATTTCAAGGTTAGAGAGTAAATATGGGATGTAGACTTGGGAACATTGTGACATATCTAAAGATGTTTCTGACCTGTTCTGTGCAGATTTCTGTGTAATGCATTGGTAAGGTAGCCTACCCCACCACCTTAGTAATGTGTGGAAAAGCAGATCTATGCACGTTAATTATAGGAATCGGTGAGTATTGGTAGGACTGTGATTGTAATTTCTATTCCTCTGGCACTTGCAGGCTTGTTTGTTGTGTGGGGTTTTTTTGGTTTTTTTTGTTTTTGTCAGACTTCAGCATTACACCAAGAGACTATAATCAGATTGAAGTATCAGTGGAAGTTACAGAACAAATTAACAAAATGTGGAGGGACATAGTACCAAGAGCAGATATCTTCCTTCCAAAAATCTGTAGTTTTTTTCAGAAGGTTATTTTTTAATTGCTTTCCTGAACTATTAAATATGGTGACTTTAAATGAATGCTTAAAATTATTCTGCACCAAAGGAATGGAAGGAGATAAATGTGATGCCAGTTTTAAAGACATTTCTGAAAGAGAACCAAGGAGTTGCAGACCAGTGAGCTGTATCCCTTAAGCTAGATAAACCAGTAGAAACTGCTCCACAGGGAAAGTTTACACTTGGGGGCAAGTACATTGTGTAGAAGTTAGTGAGGCATCTGAAAGAGAAGCCACATTTCGGAAATGAGCTGTTAGCCTTTTGGAGGTGGTGGTATTTATTTTTTATTTCAACCGTGCTTAGGGTTACAACGGTTACAATCTCCCACCCTCCCAACAGATTTTTTTCTTCCTTTTTTTACTAGATACATACTCAAATTCAGTCTCACCGGTTTTGTTAATAACTTCGTACACATTCTGGTGTGAAAGTTGGATTTGTTATTTCATTGTCACACAGATTCGTTGTCCTGTGCAGTAACTTAATTTTCTGAATGCTTTTCAGTGTCTGAGCAATACCCCTCCTCTGACTGACTATTTCCTGGAAGATAAATATGAAGCGGAAATAAATCAGAACAATCCACTGGGGATGAGAGGAGAAATTGCAGAAGCCTATGCAGACCTCATTAAACAGATGTGGTCTGGGCGGCAGTCTCATGTGGCCCCACGTATGTTTAAAGTAAGTACTCCATGTTCTCATAGCATAGCTCTTTGACAGAAGAAACAGTGAAAGCTAATATGCCTTTGATATATTCTGTGTTATGAAAGCAGTAATGATAGAATTGCTTCCGTGTTGTTTCACATCTTATGCAAATGCTTTTCAGGGTACAGGGAGAAACTTGCCAGTGAGTAGTGTCATACCCCAGAACTGGTCACTGCTCTTTAATGTTAAATGCCCTACTTAGTGAATGGCCTTCCAGCCTGGGTGCTGTTTACAGACCTGTCAAAGTGATCTCTTCTATAAAGCTACCAAGATCATGTGAATTGCCAGCCGTGAACTTTAATCAGTGAGAAAAGGTATGCAAGTTATAAATTTATAAAATGAAATTATAAAGTGGAGAGCAAAATGCATACCCTTGTCTGTAATATTATTTATTGATGTAATGTTCCCAGTGCTTCAGTGTAATGAGCTGCTTTCAGCTGAAATACTGTAATATAGCAGTTGTATATGAACCCCTAGAAAAACTGTAACTGTCTTTTGTTTTAAATGTAATGCAAAGGTACTCCAGTGCAGAGCAACGTAATTAAAGCATCCAAGGAACACCAACAGCTTGCTCCTGTAGTGCAGTCTTAGTATACAGAGGAAGAATAACATCCCAAGTGCATGAAATAAAGCAATGACCTGGTATTAATGTAAATGTGCATCCTGTTGTTATTCAGGTGTTGCGTGGTACAGTCTTGAAGTTGAGGGTGTATGCTTTTGAGACCTGGAGCAAAAGTGTAATGGACTACAGAAATCTGTCCTCTGTAGAGTCATAGATAGTTCTGAAACAAGATGATGATTGATTTCTGTTACTTGGAGTTGCTGGCACATTATCCACCACTATTAAAGTTGTTCTGTAAACTTCTGTTCAGAGGAAATATGTGAGTCTGTAGTGGACACCAGTGAAAGTGTCTTAATGTGTGCTGTTTGTGTTTAAGACTGGAATAGGAATTACTCTTTATTTCCTTGTACAGTATTACTTGTGATTTTTTCTAACAATTGTTAACTGTCTCTGTAATATAAACTGCTCTTCAGTTTGGGCTCCCTTGCAGTTGTCATCTTCAGTGGTTAAAATGTACTAAGTGCAATTCTGCAAGTCTGTTGGTCTCTCTGTTTATGAGAAAACTAGCGATGGTCACTAGGACTGACTTCTTCAGCTAGTTGTTGATTTTCCTGTGGGACCCCTTTCTGTTGTTTTTTAGAAGTAGGAACACTAACTGGCAGTGGTGTGTGATAGCAGTTATGAAATAAGAGGCTGCATTTGAGTGTGCTGTTTCTGGCTCTTGTTGACTCAGGCTGTTACGTTTCTTAGTTTTATGTCACAATTTTTGGAGTAGCTGGAGATTACTGTAGCAGGGATTTCAATCTTAGTTTTAAGCTAGTTTTGTTAGTTCATAAGTATCTTCTGCAAGCATTTTCAGTCTGCCTGTGTCAAGATGCTACCTTATAGCAAGTCTGTATTATGGAAATTGTAGGTTTCTGAAATAAATTAATGTACAAAATCATGGAATCATAGAAAGAATGGTTTGGTTTGGAAGGGACCTTAAAGATTGTCTAGTTCTAACGCCCCTGCCATGGGCAGGGACACCTTCCACTAGACCAGGTTGCTCAAAGCCTCATCCAGCCTGGCCTTGAACCCCTCCAGGGATGGGGCATCAGGCAGATGGTTCTGTGTACTGGTTGTTTGCAGGTTCCTAAATTAATACCAATAACTTAAATTTCTAGCGTCACAGCACTAAATGCATTCTTCCCTCTCAACACTAGGGGGGGAATATAAAAATAGTTGAGAAAATTATTCTGGCACCCTTACTGCGTTAGCATCCAGTTCACTGTGGTCTGCTGCTAGCATAAGGTATCATGGAGTTAATATCTGGAGAGAAAAAAAAGACTGGTTTTATTCCCATCTTTTACACATAGGTAATACTCACCCCCCTCTAACTCTTGCCTTTGTGTTTCAGACGCAGGTTGGCCGATTTGCTCCTCAGTTTTCAGGATATCAGCAGCAAGATTCCCAGGAGCTCTTGGCTTTTCTTCTAGATGGCTTGCATGAGGATTTGAACAGAGTGAAGAAGAAGCCCTACTTGGAGCTGAAGGATGCCAATGGCAGACCTGATTCGGTATGGTGCCCTTTACTTGAGGGTAGGGCAAGTAGTGCTGCTTAGGGAGTTTAATTGGGTTTTGTGACACTTTCTGGCCTTCCTGCTCACAGACCACATGAACATCCTCCTTACAAAAGCAGTGTACCTGGGAGGGGAGAACCCTGTTGTGCTTTATGGCCCGGCTGACTCTTCGTGACACTTGTGGCACATGGCTGTTGCTCTGCCTTACAACAGAATGTCTGTTCTTGTACTGGCGTGCCGAAAGATGTGCTTATGGTGCAATACTGGTGTGGTTCTGCAGTGGAAAAGAAGGAAGTTGATCTTGTGATATAACGACTACCTCAAAGTAGGCTGTAGTTACTACCATGATCTTTCTTCCTGACTACTCAGGCCCACCTTCTTCCTCCAGGTAGACTGAACAGCAGCTTTCAGCGTCGGTTTGAGGAGAGTGCTTACTGTGCAGTCCATTGTACTTGTGTGTGGTCTCAGGTGGGACTGGGAGCACTCTCATGTGGAGGTGCCAGGGGTGACCCTCAAATAAGGGTCTGAACACGTGCCCTGGGCATGGGGTTGTAAGCAGCCATTCCAGTGTCCCACTGTAGACAGCAGTGTCAGATGAGATGAGCTGCTAGGCCAGACTTCTCACGTGGGCTTCCTTCTTGCCTCTAGACAGGTGTAATCCATGAGCTAGATTTAAAACCATGTTGGATGGGGTGCGTGAAAGCACTCGTCAAGATGAGGAGAGAACCAAGGTATAAGTGACTTGATACAATTGTAGATCTTGATGAATTCATAGTGTTTGGTGAACTGCTTGCATCTCCTTAAGAAGCTTGACTTGATTTTTCTCCTTTCTGGTACTGTGGAAACGGATACACTGATACTAAAGCACTTTACATTTTATTTAATTAAAATTTGAATATAATCACCCTTGGGCTGCAGTTACCCACTCTAGCTAAATAGAGAAAAGTAATTCTCTTTACACCATTTTCCTGACAGACACCAGAAAAGTCTCTTTCGTTAATTTTTCCTTCCTGCTTTTTCTCTGCCGTCTGTTTTCCAGTCAGCACTGATAGGTGAGCCCTTGGAGACGCTTTGTTCCTCTGAAACTGGCAAACACCACGCTCACTTTAAAATGAGACACATGATAGTGCAATGTCTTTCCCTAGGTGAACTCATGCTCTCCTGATCACACTTTTGCCTCTTGTTGCAGTACGAACAGCTGCTACATACTGACAAATGGAGTCCAGAGTAAATGTATTAGGTGCAAAAATACTTTAGAAGCTTCTAAAAGACAGATGCAATAGTTATTTTTAGGAAGTGTATGTGACTGTTTTTCCTCCTAACAGGCAATAATTTAATGTCTTTTGTGGTTTTTTTTGCATAATACACTTCTTGTGGCAACACCACAAGAAGTAGTATATTTAATCCTTTTTTTCTTTCCAAGAAATGCTGATAGTTGTGGGATGGAAAGGATGCCCAGCATGCCTTCATTTTGTTTTGGTACTTCCCTCCTCTTGATGTAGGAGATGCACGTGTGTTTCTGCCTTGCATCTATATCGCTGCTGTTGTTGCAGCTAATTACTCTGTTCTATCTCAGCATCCTGGTTAATGACAGTAGCATTGCAGTGTGTGTATCTATGGCACTTATTTCATGTGAGACTTATATAAAATATGTGGTATTGTATCATAAATTAAAAGTTTCATGCTAAGAAGAGCCTCTGATTGCACTGGATAGACAAATGCCAGTTATCAGATGCTCTTAGGTAAGAAGTTTATAGGTGGCATTGTGAAAGTTTTCAAGGGATTGTAATTTGTCTCCTTCTATACCTTTCTTTGTGAGACATGGACCATCATTTTCCAAGAAAAAAACAAAACTCAAAAGCAGAGGGCAGCAGTCCATTCCTCGTGAAGGAGAGTGGAGTGTATCTTGTTGGCAGCTTGCTGTCCTGAAGAGCAGCCTGTGACCCTGTCACTCTCCCCTTGGCTCCATGAATGCTTTTGACATTGTGTGTACCGAGGAATCCCTGACCAACTGACTCGGCTAAAATAGATGGGTTACATTTGTCTTGATGCAAGGCCTTAGTTTCACTGAGAAAAAAATCCCGGTGTGTTTTGCTAGACACACTGGTAGACTCCCTTTCTGTGCAATTTATGCATCGGTATCAGTTTTCTAAGTTTTCCTTGATCCCTGTGCTTGCTATGCTATAGAAGTTTTTACAATAAATATATTCTTTTTTTTTTCCTTTGTATAGGAGGTGGCAAAAGAGGCCTGGGAGAATCATAGGCTGAGGAATGATTCTATCATTGTGGATATTTTTCATGGCCTTTTCAAATCTACCCTTGTTTGTCCCAAATGCTCCAAAGTTTCTGTGACCTTTGATCCCTTCTGTTACTTAACCCTTCCACTGCCCTTGAGGAGGGATCGTCTCATGGAAGTTACCCTGGTATATGCAGACCCACAGCGTAGACCTGTCCAGGTGAGGCATGTTGAAGACACAAATTTTTAAGTCATCTGAGTCTTTCTCCTAGGTTTTAAAGTTGAGACTTTTCAAGTAATCTAAAGGAAATTGATGTCCACCTTTGACTGAGGTGTTGATGGGATGGGATTTTTAATGTGAAAACTGGTGGTAAAACTTGTGTGTTGTAGATGTACTGTTAGTTTGAGGGGGTGGTAGGTACAGTGGAGAAGGATGTATGCTGAACTGACAATGAGTTTTCTTCCTGCTTTTTGTACAACTATGAAATCAAGGACAGCTGTGCTTGTTCTTGTTGCCAGAACTTTATAAAGGGCAAGAACAGAGAAGGGGTTCATTGAGAAAACAAGCAAGATTACCAGTAGCAAAGAGACTGAAAGTATAAATTCTTCTACTTTGAAAAATCGAAACTAAAAGAACTTCTACTACCTGGAGCAATTTTAGATGAGTTGGCCACGTGCATGTGCCACATCCCTCCTGCAGTCTCCCTGTGAACAATTCTTTGCATTTTGTGATCTCCCAGTTGAGAAGCCAAAGATGTGCACCACTGCTTCCCTCTGACATGTGACACAAGGGGGAATTGTCTCAGCTGCGTGGGTTATGCTAAGAGAAAGTGAACTGATAGCCCCTGATGGCTGCAGTGGAGTATGCAGATGGATAGTGTAACCGAGAAGATCCTGGTGACTATTGATACGTAACTCCTTTAGTCGAGAGAAGTGTGTTCCACATAATTCTCTTATGAGCGTGTGCCTGTGTGTAACCTACAGTGCCTTTGAATCCTTCTGTAAAATCCTTCTCTGAGGTAGAGCATTCACACTGACAATATATTTGTGCTTTAGAGAGTGAAAGGGTTCTTGGCTGTGTCCTTTATACTTTTTGTAGCTTAGTGTATGTGGTGCATTGACCCAGGTCAGCAGCCAAGTACCCACACAGCCTCTTGTTCCCTCTCCCCTGTGGGAAAGGGAAGAGAATAGAAAGAACAAAAGCAAGAAAATCCGTGGGTTGAGATAAAGATGGTTTAATAGGTGAAGGAAAAGTGGGGACAATGACACAAGTGACATAAAGGAAGTCACTTGCCTCCTCCCATGAACAGACCAGTGCCCGCCCAGTCTCTGAGCAATAGCCTCGGAAGCCAAAACCACCCTTCCTTTACTGCAATTTTTAATGCCAAGCGCACATTGTATAGTATGGAATGTCCCTTTGGGCAGTTCAGGACAGCTGTCCTGGCTGCACCCCCTCCCAGCTTCTTGCCCACCTTGATCCTGTCTGATGAGGAATCATAGAATCATAGAATGGTTTGGGTTGGAAGGGACCTTAAAGATCATCAAGTTCCAACCCCCCTGCCATGGGCAGGGACACCCTCCACTAGACCAGGTTGCTCAAAGCCTCATCCAGCCTGGCCTTGAACACCTCCAGGGACGGGGCATCCACAACCTCCCTGGGCAGCCTGTTCCAGTGTCTTACAACCCTCATAGTGAAAAATTTCTTCCCAATGTCTAGTCTAAATTTACCCCCTTTTAGCTTATACCCGTTACCCCTTGTCCTCTCACCACACTCCCTGACAAAGAGTGCCTCCCCATCTCTCCTGTAGTCCCCTTCAGGTACTGGAAGGCTGCTATTAAGTCTCCTCGGAGCCTTCTCCGGGCTGAACAACCCCAACTTTTTCAGTCTGTCCTCATAGGGGAGGTGCTCTAGCCGTTTGATTAATTTTGTGGTTCTCCTCTGGACTCTCTCCAACAGGTCCATGTCTTTTTTATGTTGGGGGCCCCACATCTGAACTCCAGGTGGGGTCTCATGAGAGCAGAGTAGAGGGGGAGAATCACCTCCCTTGACCTGCTGCTAATGCTTCTCTTGATGCAGCCCAGGACACGGTTGGCTTTCTGGGCTGCAAGCGCACACTGCCGGCTCATGTTGAGCTTCTCATCCACCAATACCCCCAAGTCCTTCTCCTCAGAGCTGCTTTCTATCCATTCTCTGCCCAGCCTGTATTTGTGCTTGGGATTGCCTCCACCCACGTGCAGGACCTTGCACTTGGCCTTGTTAAATTCCATGAGGTTTGCAGTGGCCCACCTCTCCAGCCTGTCAGGGTCCCTCTGGATGGCATCCATTCCCTCCAGTGTGTCCACCACATCACACAGCTTGGTGTCATCAGCAAACTTGCTGAGGGTGCACTCCATCCCACTGTCCATGTCTCCAACAAAGATGTATAACAACACTGGTCCCAGTACTGACCCCTGTGGAACACCACTTGTCACTGGTCTCCACTTGGACATTGAGCCATTGACCGCCACTCTTTGAGTGTGGCTGTCTAGAGACAGAGGGGGGAAAAAGAGAAAACCTTGACACTGCACAAGCACTGCTTGGCAATGACTGAAACGTCGGTGTGATATCAACGCTGTCTTGGCCACAAATCCAAAATGTGACACCATACAGGGTGCTGTAAGGAAGGTAACTCCCCCCCAGTCAGCCCCAGCACACCTGTTCAGGGTGAGCTCTGGGGATTTCTTTCGGTCTGAGGGTATGTCCAAAGCAGAACTCTTAAAATAAGTAAACTACAGCCTGTATCAGTGATGTTGCTCATCAAATGAGGGTGTAAGTGGTCTGATCTGCTCAGGAGGGTTGGTTTGTTTGTGAGGGGGTTTTTGTATGTTTTGTGCTACTGCAGAGCCTGACCAAAGCAAAAGACCAGCTGGTCAAGGCTCTTTCATTCCCTCCAAATCCCTGCTTTGTAAGGTAGAGCTGAGATCCATAAGAGCTTAAAGTGTGTGTCTGTGACCTTACCTTCAGCAAACTCCTATAAATTCAAGGTTTTGTTTCCATTTTCTTGCCCTCTGCCTTGCGTGGGTTTATTTTGCCTGGCATAAGCATGATGTTGTCTTTGTTTCTAGTACCGGGTTGTGGTGCCGATGATGGGAGCCATCTCGGATCTGTGTGAATCACTCTCCAAACTCTCTGGTGTTCCTGCAGAAAATGTAAGGATAAGTGCAGCACAGTAGTTTTGATAAATGTTTGTTCTTGAAGCATTTTGGTGGCTTAGCTTCTGGATGGGTGCTAAGATGAATTTAATGGAATAGTGGCAAAACCCTACCAAGTTTGAATGCTGTTCTTTGATTGTAAAGTAACGCAGATTATTTCATGCATCTTTTTTATTCTGATACTTCTGTTGCAGTAGAGAAGTTTAGGAGAAAGGGTAGAAAGCTAGCCCCCACCCCCAACATTTCTGATAGTGTAGTTTCTTAGTACTGAGAGATGTTCAATGTCTGTTCGAGTCCACCTGTTCTTGGACATCTTTTTAATAACAAAGGGATCAGGTGAGCTTTTCCAGAGGGAGTGGTTTTGTAGTTGGTGGGGTATTTTCAGGAAGCCAGTGTAGCACTTCAGTTTATTTCAGTTAATTATAGATGTGAATGATCCATGACTGAAATCTTAGCCTGTTTTCACTTTGTTGGGATCTGTGCTCTTGTTTCCACCAGGCTGACTTGCAGCTGTTGGAGTTGCATCTCCTCTGTAAAATCAGTCTGTTATTTGCTTTGTTTTTCTGATCCATTTTAACAAATGCAGCTGATTAGCTGCTGGGTGCTGTTATAGAAAACAGTGGTGTGCTGAAAATTCCGATAAAGAGTAGGAATAAGCTGTTTCTTGAATTTAAAGTTAGTTTGCCTCAATTTATGTAAGCTTTTATTATAATCTCTTTGCAAATATCACTTGCTGTTCTAGATGGTGGTGACAGACGTGTATAATCATCGATTCCACAAAATCTTCCAAATGGATGAAGGTTTAAATCATATCATGCCAAAAGACGACATCTTTGTGTGAGTAAAGTGGGAAGATGCCATGATGTGAAGAATGCTACAAAAAATTTGTTTTGGTTTCAGGATGTAAACCCCCAATTTTTAATTTTTTTTTTTAAACCTCTCAAAACCTAAGCCTTCCTGTAGACCTTTTGCATGACTTTGCAGTAATGCGGCACTCCTCCTAGCAGCAGATCAGCATGTGCAGTGGTTAGTAGGTGTTTTCTTAACACAAAGGAAGTAATGAATCTGGGTAATAATGAACTTTTTGGTCAGTGTTCTGCAGTTTGGAACTTTCTACAAGCCTATTTCAGAGATGATAATCTATGTCTGAACTACATGTACACTTTCACCAGCATTTTTAGGCAGGCTCAGGTTTACTGTTCTTATGCTCCAAATCAGCCGAAAGCCTTGTCATATCTGATGAGGAGAGCAAAACTCACATGCCTCCTCCTGCATCTGGAAAATGAAAAATATTGCACATGAAGTGCAAAATGGACTGTGAGGCTCACAGCTGAATCTGGGGCTTGTGAGGTCAAATCCAGCCCCTCATCACAAGCCCTGTCTTCCTCACATGAGAATGTTCCAGTTCAAGGATGTTGCTTCTGTAAAATTGTTGTGCCAATGTGAATTTCTCCACTAGTGTGCTTTGATGCAGGGTATACCTTCCGCTGAGTGGGATGCTGTGTCGTACTGCTTGATGCTATTGTGTCATGCCATCTGTCGTGACCTCATTGCTGAGTTGTATGTCTGAGTTTTTCTGAAAGTTCTTGTTGTGTTTTCTTCAATTGGAGCTAAAGATGTGGCAAGTTAGGATGCCTAGGAAGGGCATTTGGCTTCTGTGAAATCCGTTTTGTGCAGGTATTGTAAAGTGTTAGGTTGCAAGTAAGTCTGTCTCTACAGCTAGTAAAACAAGCAGTGTGATATTACAATGGTAATTACAAAAACCCCCCACTTTTCTACAGTTGTAACATGTTGCATATCCCTCCACAGAAAATAACTGTCTGAATCAGGTCTGCTCCAGGGTTGGGGGAAGCATTGGTTGAGCTGCATCTCCATGTGTATTTTCTTTACAGTCACCATTTGCTTTTATGTGTAGGCGCAACTGTAAGTGAGGTGATGTTGTGAGTCGCAGCTAGTGAACTGACCTGGGTTAAAAATAACACTCCAAGGAAGGGGGGAGGTAGCAGGAGGAAGTTTTGCTAATCCCATTTTTCCATGTACACCCTGTAAGGTGTTTTCAGCGCTGTGGGGCGAGATCAAGTAGCCGGGCAGCAGGGCAAGAATTAGGAGAAGGCTGCTCGTTGGAACTCTCTTCAATGGGTGATGCTGCCAGGAAAAAGATATGTCAAATAATATTCTAGCCTGCAGCTAAAACAAACACTCTTTTTTTGAGACAAGAATTCCTTTCAATAATGCAAGAGAAACACTTATTCATAAAGAGCAAAACTTCTTGTTTAAAGGCAAATACATAATTACATTTATTGTGGACAATCTGCTTACCCTGTCTGGTTAAAAAAAAAATCTGCTCTTTGGTGTTTTAAGATTTAATTAAATAATTAAAGAAATTACGATAGTAGTGTGAACGTTCTTAAATTCCACTGTATCTATCTACTACGGTTTTGTATCTGCTGAAGTGTGTGTGGAAGGAGGGATTGACAGGACATCAGTTTTGTGTTAAGATCAGTACCAGGTGGGAGCAATCAGGGTGGATCTTCAATTTGGGATTTCTGAACTGCAGGCTTGAGTGATTCTTTAGGGATTTTTTTACCCTTTTGCTGTTACTTCTTGTAGAGCTTGAGGTGAACAGGCTGGGAGAGTGTAGGGCACTGGCAGAAACTTTTAAAATTGTCAGTGAAAGGACTGGGTTGAATTTAAGACTAGCTGTGTTAGGTTTTTGGCTCAGTGGGCTCCTGCAAATTGATGACATTAAGGATATGCTGAGGGCTTCTTTTTTTCATTGCTGCACTTGTTATGTGTTTCAAGTGTCTTTCTAAGGAATTCAAAATTTTCTTTAGTTTTTTCTTGCAGGAAATGTTTTTAGTTTCTCCTTTCACAATGTAGCCCATGGTCTTGAGGAATCCTTGAAGATCTCTGAATTAAAACTTAAGTTTAAACTGGCTTGTTTAAGTTGTGGGTGTGGTTTTTTTTTTTTTTTTCAGGCTTTCTAAATCTTAGTTTTAAGATGGTGAGAATTATCTGAGTTGCTTTTGGGGTGGTAATATTGTCTGTGCATAACTATGGAAGTAATGTGAATAATTTTATGGTGCTGACTTCAAAACTTGTTTTCCTTTGGGGAAATGTACTTGTAGCTATGGAGGTGCATCTCTGCCCTGTGCTTCTCACAGAAAGGATGATTCTACATGTGCTACGGAGGACTCCTGCAAGAGAACCCCACCCCAGCACTTTTAGCTGTTGCACTGGGCCTCGTATGTTTTTCTTCGGGTCTGGGACTTCTCTTGGGTTGCCTGTTCAATCTTTTTTTGCTCAGAAGCACGTGCTGCTCTGACTGGCACGACCTGTCTTCGGTCTGGACTCGGGCACTGCAACGCACACTTTCTTTGTGGGCCTCTTCTCCAAAACCAGAGCAGGAGCAGCCCCATTCACTCTTCTTGTGTTCTTGTGTGAACTTGTTCTTTCTAGCCTAACTGGTTTAGTGTTCCTAAAATTTCCTGCTTTTTACATTTTTAGCATGAAAACATAGCTCATGCTTATCCTCAGTGGCTGTCGAGTAGCACTCGGTATTTTGTTCCTGCATCTTAGTCGGGCTGATGTAGCTGTGGAACTAGAGGATAACCTGGGTCAGGATACAGGCCAGTGTTAAAATAACTGTTCTCTCGTTGGGTGTGGCATACCGTGTTGTTCTGCACACAGCTGTCCTGGTGTACATGTGGAAGTGGATCGAGTGGGGCAAGGGAGGATTAAATAGGAACTTCTGAGGTGCTCCTCAAGCTGTAGGCCCAGTGCTCACAGTGCAGCAAAGCTCAGAGGTGTGTCAGCTATCAGCTGGAGAAAAATAAACTGGAGAGGGATACCTGGTAATCATGGCACTTCTTGCAGAGTGTGTTCTTAGGTACTAAGTGTTAATCTAGGCATGTTTGAAGTTGACATGTGGTATGCAATCTGGGATATGACAGGACCATTTCCTTATTGTTTGTATTTAAATAATAGATGTTTTCTAGAATCAAAAAAATCTTTTGTATTTCAGCTAACATGATAGTCACTGTCTTGTGTTCTCAAACTCACTCCTAATTAATGTTTTATTGTCCCGGCGCATCTTCAACCCTTTTATATACTGAGCATGTTCTTATTTTCCAGTAATGTTCAGTGGCAAACCTTCCCTGCTGGCAAATTGTAACGTGTACATCTTATTAATATATTTTAAATATTTGAAGTTAGATGTAAAGTTTCACTGGATAGAATATGAAGTGCAAAGAAGTAAGCAATTCAAAGTAGAGTTAAATCGGTATGGCATATCCAGAAATAGGTTTCTCACATGTACATTTCCAAACTTGTGTTTTAAAATTGCAAACTGTTCGGTGGGTCCTGTTGATTTTTGAGGTGTTTTCCTGGAGGATTTTATTGCCTAGTCTTTGAATTTGGTTGTGCTCACAGGTCTTTTAGTTCTGTCCTCATAGCCAGTCCAAGAGAATTATGAGACACACTGTGATAAACCGAAGACAGCACCTTTACATGCCTCATGCTAGTGTTTTAAGTCATCATTTTAGTTGTATGACAGCTTCCTCACCCAAAAATTACTCCTCCCATCCACTGACAGAAGCAAACCCAGGTTGTGTTAGTAATTGTCTGTGGTTGTTTGCTAGAGTCTGAAAATGCAAAGAAGGAGTGTGTAGTGATGGGGGGTGGCTAACAGGCCCCCAGGTTCTGGTTTAATGAGTAGCTGCCATCAAATTGTTCCTCTGTTTCTTGCTGTCCCTGTCCCCCTCTAAGCAGGACTTTGCTCAGAGTCCAGCAGGTCTTCCACCTTTGATTTTGCTGGATTAGTAGGTTACATCTGGGTGGGCTTGCAGGAGAGCTGAAGCAGAAAGGGCAGACTGTTCCATTTTCCTAACTGGAGAGAGATTTGATCAAATTGTTTTTTACAAATACTTCTCTTGGCATAGCAATTGAGGGTGTTGGCTACAACCTGGGTGACTGTCTGTAACAGAAATTGGTTATTTCAATGGTTCTGAAGCTTTAGGGTCTTGTAGTAACTTAACCTGGTGGTTCTTGCCTTCTGTACATTTCTTAGCATCATCTTAAGTTGGCTCAGACTGAAAAGTTTAAATATAAATGGTCAGTCTGTTGTTGTATTTCTCCAGGTTTACTTTGCTGAAAATGAGAGTCAGACATGGGTCTGCGTATGACAATATCCCTGTTGGTTTGACAGACTTCTGATTTTAAAATGTTGTGCACTAGCCAGCTAGCAACAAGAAGTCTCAATTCAAAATTCAAGGAAGAATCTAATACTGTGGAAAGTCTCTGTCCCAGCAGTGAGGTGATTTAAAAAAAAAAAAAAAAGTCAGTACTCTTGTACTGTTGTCTTGCTTTTGACACCAATGTCTGTTAAGCCTCAGCCTTGGCTTTAGACCTCTGTATTGGTTGGTTACTGAGCAGAATATGCATTTCCATGAAAAGCTTCAGTTGTGTCACTGAGCAGCAGCTGACACAACACGGTGCAGTAGGAGAAGTGCACCTGGAATGTACTTTATTGTTTTTCTTACATTTTCTTGACAGAGGGCACGGTCTGTAGGCACAGATGTTGTAGTCTGGACTGTCCTGTTGATGAATACTTGCAAAATGTACAATACATGGGATGTATAGAATATTGAGCTTGCACCTTTTTTAGGTTATTTCAGTGGTCAAAAAAGCTGTATTTTTTCCTGTTTTCACATCTCAAAATGAGCATGGCTCCTTTTTCACAAAAGGATGAAACTACATGTTTTCTTCTGTAAGTCACCTGAAAGGGGAAGAGAATTTGGGGCTAGAGTTCTCCAAGCCTGCTCTTTCATGAGGCTTTGCACTCATCTTTTTCTTATTATGACAGGCTTGGCAACATTGTGTAGTCCTGATGTGAGATGTGTTAATATTTAACATCAGAGAAGAGGTAAGATTCTTGCAGAAATAAAGGGGTTTGATATAAGACTTGAAGCAAGATTGCTGGCATGATGTGAAGGGACAGTGCAGCCAAAGACCGGTGAGACTAGCCTGCTTCTCACAGCGTTGTAAATGTTCCTCTCAAGGCATGTTGTTCCTGCGAAAGGGCAGGGAGGTCTGTGACAAATGATCAGAAAGTCACTTCTGTAAAGGTGGTCTGCAAATCAATTTGACGATGTTAGTTCCGTGTTTGTGCTGAATGCGCTCATTCTCCAGGCTAAGCAGAGAACAGCATTCAGCACATAACCGAAATGCTTACTATTTCTTTTTCTTAGGTTCTGGGAAGTCCAGCCCCACTAGGACCTCCGGCTCCTGCTCCAACGTAACACCCACGCATGCACCATGCTGGTGATATCCCATCACCTGGGATCCTGCTGGAGCTTGGAGCCGGCCTACAAGGGGTCAGGTAAGTACCACTTGGAAACAACCTCCAAAGCCTGTTTCAAGGGTATCACTCTTAATATTTCTTCTTAGTGCTTAAGGCCTAAGAAGAAAAACGTTTTGATGGATAAACTAGATACCCCTGTTCTCTTAGCCTGGCTAATGGGGCATGTAATATGTGTATTGTTTATGTTCATGGAAGTTTCCCAAATTGATTTGCAGGTCACCTTTAACCTATAAAAGTGTGCCTATTTGAATAAGATCTATTTAGTTTGCCATATTTACCATGTTTTTTGCCTTATCTTACAACATGCTGTGTATTGTGTTTAGACGAGTTCGTGGTCTTGAAGAACCATGACTAGCTGCAGAAGCGTCAGGTTTGTTAATGTGACTGGGGGTGCAACTGATACTGAACTGGGTCAGCTAGGGCAGTAAACCAGCTGGTCTGGTAGTTTTACATGAAATGTTTCAGATGTGCAGACTGATCTAGGAAGTTTGTTCTTGCTGAAATTGGTATTTGCTTGTTGAAATGAGGGTTTGTGTCCTTTCCAAAATGAGGTTGTATTTTTTTAAGCTTTGGAAAAATCCTGCTGATTGAATTCTCTCATCCTTTTTAATCTTGCTCCTCTGTAAGACTGGTAAAACCCTGTGAGCAACTTATACAGGGCAAACTCCCTGTTATCTGGAAAAGTTACATTTGCAGTTTCTTATCTCCTAGTTTACTTGTTTATATGAGTTCTGGTATTATGAAAGAAAGTAAACAGATCAGGTGTATTTCCACTTCCTAGAAGAGATCAGAATACGTGCAACCTTTTCATCCAGTTTTTTTACAATCCTTGGTTCATTCTTATTGTCAGCTTTTGAACCTACTGTAATTTCACAGCAGCATCTCTGGGTTGGTGTGCAGTGGTAATCCTGTTCACAGGATCTGTGGGTCAGCTTCTGCACTGGCGTGTCTTTCTCTTTTCTGGCATTTCTGTTCTCTTGCAGAATATACTTTTATTGGTTGTTGGTATAGACTGGCTTGTGATCCACATAGTGTTTTCCAGATGGAATTAATATCATAGATCCTGGCACTCGGGTGGGAATGTTTCAATAATATACAACATAGGTATTATCCTGGTGTTCAGCTCAGAGTGTTGTCCACTTTCAGTGCCCTTTCACACAGCTCTCCCTTGTCTTTCTGTAGCTTTTCATGCTTCTGTGCACTTGCTTAGCTTTAGTTTGCAAGGGAGCAAAAGTTACCTGCTTCATTACTCACTGCTTCCTTTCTGAATTATAACCACAGACCTGAAGCCTTTGTGATGCTGATAAACACCGGTCAAGTCCTACCCTAATGCTTAGCTGTTTCCAGACACGTTTCAGAGTTACCATGAATTATAAAGGCAACCAGCCAATACCTGACTGTGGCGGCAGCTAAGCTAATGACTCTGACTTTCGAAACTATGTTGTGTAGTCTGGTGTAGCATCATCTTTATCTTCTATTATTTCCATTAAGTTATAAGATACATAAGTACAGTTTATTGTCTGGCAATTCCCAGTATCAGCTCTATAGCTTTCCTTAAATTATAGTTAAAGTATTTTATCTTCATTTTTTTTGAGAACATATGGCTGTTGCTGTAGAAATTCAGAAGATTACAGCTCCTGATTCGGATATGTCTGCCTCCAGTATTAGTACGTAAAAGCTGTTCTGAGGTGGAGTGGATAGAGGGGCACCTGAGTAACCAAATCTGTTGTTTCTGTGAGAAGTGTGCGTGATGCTTTTTTGCAGAGTTTTGTGGGGATAGAGCATGCTGTCTGTTTGTGATGGATGGCACCTGTGTGTGGATAATCCTTAAATTTTTCTTTCTGTCCCATCTGTTCTGTCACATGGGCAGGGCTACATTCAGGATGTGCGTGAAGGTGGAGTATAAATGGGGGTTGCTTTAGTTGCTGCTTCCAGAGCAGTTTAGTTGGGGAGAGATGCAGTCACAAGAATGTCGAGGAACATGTGCGTGTTGTGTACTGATCTGTTTATAGGAGTCCTGCCTGAGGGTCTCGTGGGACCTGACATTAATCATAGATAATGTTCTGGGACGAGTATGGTCTTTTATTTAAACAGTGCTAATTAAAGTAATTAATCTCTTTGTGGTGCTGTTTCTCAGGAAACTTTAGAAGGTGTGAACTGTATCTGGGGCTGGTATCTAGCTGAATAGCATTGACAGCATACAAAACCTCTGCATCCATTTGCATTGGACTGTCTTATGCTGATTCTGGTCTCTGATGCTCGTGGTGGGCTGGGACTCTGTGGAAGGATGTTTTTCTTCACATACTCTGCTGACTCAGTGCGGGCCCCAACCTGGGATCCCTTTTTGTTTCAGCAGGATGGAGTGGAACTACAACTCTGCAATTTGTTCTCTTCCCTGCTCTGTAAGGGCATTTTGAACACAGGAATTAAAAAAAATATCTGTTTCTTACCTCTGGAGAGAAGGGGGAGTAGCTTGTCTGAAGCTGTTAAGAGCTGATACGTTCACATATGTGATTGTGGTCCTGGTTGGTTTGCGTGGTGAGATCTTTCATTAAATGTTTCTTTCTCTTTCAGTTTTAAGATGTCTGGGACAGGTGACTCACCAAATTAAAGAGCAGTGTGAGTTGGCATTCCTGAAAATTAATATTTTTTTAAATGAATTTGTGTAGATATGGTGCTTAGGGACGTGGTTTAGTGAGTTAGGTGGTGTGGGTTGATGGTTGGACTTGATGATCGTTGAGGTCTTTTCCAACCTTAGTGATTCTATGATTCCGTGAATAGTCCTGAAATCTGTATAGTGAGTGAACAATGTGGTAGTGTTGGACCACCTGGTTTCTTTTGACTGACATCTGCCAATATGCACAAACTGTGTCTCAGTCTTATTGCTGTTCTCCAGAGCCGTTCATTTTCTTCCAGAATGTTTTTTTTGTGTGTTTACTGTCCTTGGATTTTTCTGTGAAGCAGATGTTTGCAGACTGTTTTCTGAAACATTGGCTGCTCAGTGATGTGAGCTGGGGCATTAACTGTACAGGAGGCTGGCAGAATGCGAAGTCCAGAATATTAAGAAGGTTTCTTTCTCCAGAGGGAACAAGCATTGTCTGAGGGATTTCAAAGTGCATTCAGTATTTTTCACTGACGCCATGATCTGGTTGAAGCAACATGTAGTTGTCAGGGTAATGTTTTGAGAGGTGAGTGGCAATAGGAGTGTGAATTAGTAATAAAAACAGAGGAAAGGTGTCAGTTGAGTCAGTGATAGGTGTGTATCCTATGCCATTTGTGCCATGGGAAGTGTTCAGGAAACTGCTCAGTCTGTAGCATGAAGACAGAGTACAACCCCTTTTGTCCTTCTCAGGAGAACCTGATGGAGAGACTTGTTGGACTGAGTTCATATTGGTTCTACCTGTTCTGCTTCTTGGTAGTGGAAATAACCCATGGAAATAACTGTCTTTCAAACAGATATGAAGTTTGCAAGCCAAGTGAGGATGGCTCGGAGTATGTTACTCTCTCTGTTTACTTTCGAGAAAAGACAATGAGGCAATCCAGCAATACTTCAGGGACCGTGCTCTTTGGTCAGCCACTATTAATATCTGTGCCGAAACACAAGCTCAGTGTGGATCACCTGTACAGTGTGGTTTTGGAGCAGATCAGGTGAGTCATGTCTGTACCTTTTGAATCCTACACAAAGTTCTAGAGGTCATGTATTCAGTTACGCTGTACTAGGATTACTGCATCCTTGTTAACAGGAAGAATTTTCCTTGATTTGTGTGTGGTGTATAAACCAGGATTTGCATTGCGTTAGTGTCTGGAGGCCCCAGGGACATTTCAACGTCTTGTTTTTTGCAGGCTCTGTAAAAGCAGGCTGTAAGATAATGCTGGTGGCAGTCGCAGAGGAAGCTGTTAGCTGGGTGTTGCAAAACAGGTTAGGAGCAGAACTCAGGCCATGTTTTCAGGGCTCTCAGATGGGGCCACTAACTTATTTTCACATTTTCCATCTACTGCCAGTAAAACTTGGTACAAGCAGTAAGAACAGAAACTTACTGAATTGTTGTTGTTTGACTCATTCTGAGAGCTTTTGGCCTGTAAATGATGCTGTACAGGATGGGTTCCGGTTTGTTGAGAGGGACTGGACAGCAAGAACTGATGATGGAGGGGGGTGCTGTTCTGATGTACAGCTTTGGTATGAGTGTGTGATAAACATGTTCCCTCTGTTTAGCCGCTACGTGAGGCTCCCTTTTGCGGAAGAATACTGTACACCCTGCCCAGACAAAGGAACCTGCAATGGCTCCAATGGTGTGGTTGGAGGTAAAGTCCTTTCAATGTTGCCTGGAAGCTTAAAGCTTTTTAGTAGCTTTTGGTTTATGTTGTGTGTGTTTGGAGATTGCTTTTTCACAGTGATTAAACCACACTATTGCACAGGACTTCTGCACGGTATGGTGAGAATTCTTATAGACCATTTCCTTTCAAGGGAGATGTGTGTAAGCAGCAGCAGGAAGACAAGCTGTGGTCTGCATTCATCTTGACCAACGTTAGGGAAGTCCTTGCTTCCTTATTAGTTGTTCAGATGCCTTCCTCCAGAGGCAACTCCTTTCCTAATATGCCCTTTGGTGATGAAAAGTGGTGTGTTAAGTCACAAAGACAAGTTCTGGAGAAATAAAGTAGAAATAGTATTTCTCATTCATGGACCTAAAATCATGAGATCTCATTCCTAGGTTAGATGCTTACAAGGAAGCTTTTAATGCTGATGGCAAATGCATATTTCCCTTTCCTCTTTGAAATTATTAACTTGTGCTACTGTGAGGGTAATAACTGGAACAAGTTAAATGGGACATTTTTTAAATGGGAGGGAAAAAACATCTACCCATTTTTCCCCAAAGAATGTAAGTAACTTTCCTGGAGACTTACGTATTCCCTTCTGTAAAGACACCCAGCGGCAACCTTCCTGATTCTTGTTTATTAGGGTGTGCTGTCAGAAAGTGTGATTGCTAACCTACTGTGAACTGAGCAGTCTCCATAATGTCTGATACCAGGATATAAAACCCAGCACGTTACCTGGTGTCTGATAAAGGATAAAATAGAGCTTCAGATGTAGTGGTTAGCAGGCATAGATTTCTTTTTCATGTGTCTTTACTTTCTGAGTAATCAGCGTGTGTAATAACAGGCTCTTGCAAACAGCTGTCAATGTGAGGTGATTTCACTGAATCTCTTTAATGTTGTGCTTGTTTTGAATTTTGCCAGTTGATATTGAAGAAATGGAGCATCAGGATGGTGGACAGGAAGGCAAGGAAAAGATGGCAGAAGCTGACCACTCTGAGGGTTGTATGCAGATTGAGTCAGAAAGAGACCTGCAGCCTTGCAAGAAGCAGCATTTCACTTTTAGCCTCGTAAATTCCTCGGGGACCTCTGACATCAACTCCATTGTGGAAGGAAAACTCTTAAAACTGAGTGGTAATTGTCGTCTTGCTTTCTTGTTTCTTCATTCTCCTCCTTACACCTTTGCAATAAATGTTTCTTTTTTCTTGTAGCTTTTTCTGCACTTGCTATTGACTGGGATTCTGATACGCGGAGGCTACTTTTTGATGAGCAGGAAGCACAGGTTGTAGTACGCTCTTTTCTTAAATAATCTATATGTAAACTTGCATGGCACTTAAAAGATTACAGTAAATCAATGTAGGTGTAGCTCCCTTCATAAAAATGAGAGTCACCAGCATGAGATATATTTACTTAAAATCTTTTAGGGATGAGGTCTATAGATCTATACTAGCTGATCTGTTCCCAGTGTGTTCTGAAAAGCAGACGTTTTAATTTCAAAGCTAAGTAGTCTAATTTGTAGCCCATTCAAGAAAACAAAACAAACCCCCAAAATGCAAAAGAGAGACCTGAAACCAAATACATAGACCCTAGTAGAAAGCTCAGTATTCTTTCCATGAGAGTTTTGCTGGATTGGGTTTTGTGAATAATCTATTGTTACTCTTTTGCAAAAGATGCAAAACCCACCAGCTTTGAAGCAAGAAAGTGTTATATTTTATCTTATGGACTGTTTGTAACAAAAGAAAGAAGTGGCTGGAAGCTTGAGATGATTGTGTGGGTGTGGAGGTGGGGGGCAGAAATAGGCAGCCTGGTGAAGGTGAGCATATTCCTTTTCCTGATGTCAAGCATTGAAGTCTGTGTAGCATTGAATAAAGCATGCGTCTCTTTCACTAGGCCTTTGAAAAGCATGGAAGTATGTTACAGCCCCAGAAGAAGAAGGTTGTGGTGGCCCTCAGAGACTGCATAGAGCTCTTCACTACTATGGAAACGCTTGGTGAACATGACCCGTGGTAAGAGCCATGTTAATCATAAAATGCCATAACTATTTGAGTTCACATCATTTGTCATGGGATTCTGATAATTTCCCAGGTCTCTCCTTTTGTCTTCATCTATGAGAAATCTCTCAGTTCTGTGTCAAGTCATTGACTCAATAGTCTGCAGATGTGGGTTGATAAAAAGTTTTTTTTCCCCTGTCTTTACTTAAAAAAACCAAAGATCAGGCTATTTTTAATTCCCCAGCATACATCGGTCTTCCAGACAGTGTCAGAGGAAGCAGTTGTGGTAATAAAGAGTGAAAGCATATGGCTACCTGAGGATTTAAACCTGTATTATTTCTAGATTGAACTAGTCCTTAACCACTCCTAACTCTGCCAAGAATCCCTAGTCCGCAGGGGCTAGGTACAGCAGATCTTAAGTGACCAAAATGTGATTACTGTGTGCGCAGAAGATCTTTGGAGGTTGTTTCCTAGCTGTGTAAGAAAATAACTTGGGAGTGTGTAGTAGGTGGTTGTTTATTTTTAATTTCCAATTATATGGTATAGATATGTTTGCAACTGTTACCTGTTTGAGCTGCATCAGGAGATAATAAAAAAGTAATGGGACCTTTAAACCTTTTTTAATTTACAAAAGAAAAATGAATTTTTATACAATGTTCAGTTAACACACTCGCACAGGCCATTTTGTTTGTAAAGTGAAAGCAAGTTGCAGTTTGGAAACCTCCGAGAAAGTGTGTTGACCTGCGTATTGCACAAGCCAGAATGCTTTCTGTAAGGCAGGGGTGGTACTGTGCTATTGAGGCATCTTTTAATGGAAAGCCAGAAACTTTCATTTTAACGTAGTCATTAATTTCCTTGTTTGTTACTCCTTCCTCAGGTACTGCCCTAACTGTAAGAAACATCAACAGGCCACAAAGAAGTTTGACTTATGGTCTTTGCCCAAGATTCTGGTAGTGCATTTAAAACGCTTCTCATACAGCAGATACTGGAGGGATAAACTTGACACTGTTGTGGAATTCCCTATCAGGTAGGATTCTTCTCTCAAGCTAGGAAGAGCTTGGAGAAACTGGTCAAGAGATACCTACTTCTGATGTTACTGTTGGGTGGGTTTGTTAATAAAGCTGTAACTAGAACAGTGCTGTCTTCTGGGTTTGAACTGCAAGACAACAGGCATGAGCTCAGTTGGTTGTTTTTCTTTTTTTGTTAATCATAACCTTAATCAGTTCTACACATCTCAAAGAACACTAGTTACTAGCAGGTACTGTTTCTTCTGAAATGAGGTTAAAACCATGTGATTCTGCCAGACCAAGAGAACTTCTACAGAGATTTTAGCAAATTTGTTGGGCAGAGCTGCACTTGTACTTGTGCAATCCTCAATACTACAAGGTGGAAGCCTGCCTCGTTCCTCTGCTGCTGCTCGTCAGCATCCCGCTGCAGGATGAATTGTATTCCTTACTACTCTTATCTCACTTTTCATGCCTACACAGGGACTCTCTGAACTATCTTTTATTCAGCACCTCCTTCTAAATCTTTTGGCATCACTTGATGTGTTTACGAGGACCTGCCCTGTGTGGGAGGGTGACGTGTCTGGTCTGTGCACCAATACCATCTGGCTGTTGAGCAGCAGAGTGCAGCACTCCTCCGACAGTGCTTCCTCCTGGCAGAGCTTCACGGGGGTCATGCATCACTTTTTAGAAAGTGCTGATTACTGGTGTACTGATACTTTTGGATTTCCTTCCAGGGGTTTAAACATGTCCGAGTTTGTCTGCGACCCACGAGCAGGCTCATACGTGTATGACCTCATTGCAGTTTCCAATCACTACGGAGCCATGGGAGTAGGCCACTGTGAGTAATGGCTGCTCTGTCCTTTGTGCTCAGGGAAATGTGGGCAGAGGGGTCGGGGAGGGCTCTGTGTGTTGGAGACATGCAGTAGCCCTCACCAAGGGTGACTAGTCAAAAACTTACCTGTGTTCTGTATGCAGGTGAATATCATGTTGGAAGATAATGTCCTTCCTATTAGGATCTGCAGAGCAGCTAGACAGTTTGTGTGGTTTGCAGCTGCCTGAGGTTTGCCTCTGATGCCTGTGGGACCTTGGTTAGTAGTCATTAGAGTGTCTGATGCTGTTTCTCAAGTTATGAGTGGAGGCATGATTTTCAGTGCTGAAAATGAAATTGTGGAAAGAAGCCTCTTACTAGAGAGTGCTGGGGCATGTCTTCAGTGTAAGCTGTCAGCTCCAAGGCTTGGCTTCTTGACCTGTAGCACGCCCAAGTGCAGCTGCTCATCCCATGTGGGTGCAGCATCACAGAGCAGAGATTGCCAGCAGTCATGTCAGCCAAGCAGGAGCTTGCCAGGTTCCCCGGTGATGGTGGTACAAGGTCTGACACATAGCAGTCGCCTGTAGGCCAGGAAGACAAAGCAGAGGGCGTACCTTGTCACAAAGCTGGGTCTGATGCCTTTCTGCATTTCTTGTCCTAAATTCTGTTTGCTGTAATAGCAATTTAAAGCAGACTTTTTCTTTCACTTTTCTTTGTTACACACTTTTTCTAAAACAAGCCACAAACAAATGTGTGGTTCTTAGGACCTCTCAGTTGCACAGCTAGCACTAGCTTGCAGTAGAATGTCTCCACCTTTGCACTGACAAAGGCTCACATAGCTGGGAAAATGTCATGCCATCAGGAGAAAAAACCTCTTTGTTGTGTATGACAAGTCTGATATGTGACAAGTCTGTATTTTCTGTCACTGGTTTTGTTGCAGCATAGGCAAAATGCATCTGTAGGTGGAGTTCCCTGTATCAGGTGTCCGTGCAGATCCATGCTGTAGGTGACTCTTCTGGAACCACCCAGAAGCATTTTATTGTGAGAGGATGATGAACTCCCATTTGGCAGTGTACATGCTTAACTCCTAGGGCGTGTCACCGTAGGATAGCATTAGCTGAAGATTTGAGATGATAGTCACACAAGTCTTGGCTGGAAGAGACTTTGCAGGATTTTAGTCCAGTTTTCTTGAGTGAGGACTCTTGCAAGCACTAGATCAGATCTATCATCAACAGAAAACTTCTCTTTCATGTGAAAAAATGTGAAAACGCAGAGTTGTAAACTGTGTGTTTGGGAAAGCTCTGGCTCAAGGAGAGCAAACAAAACTCTTTTTTTTCTCCTGAGTTTCTTTGCTCTGTATCTTAGCTATCAGGGGTAAGTCTGGTATGTGGGATGTGGTTCTAGACTAGCTGGACTGGCTAGCGTATTCTAGATGTGCATGTTGGTGAACTGGGTGTGGGGTAGTTAAAGCTCATTCCTGGCCTCCTGTGCACACTCATTTTGAGTCTTGAGCATCGCTGGTGCAGTGCAGCTGGCATGGCATTACCTGCTGGTCTTTCCCAGATTACTGAGCCACAGTTTCTTCTCCTGACAGACACTGCCTACGCTAAGAACAAAGTGACTGACAAGTGGTACTACTTTGATGACAGCAGCGTGTCGGTGGCTTCGGAAGACCAAATAGTGGTGAGTATTTGGCCTGAGGCTAATCTGAGTTTGTGCTGAAAGTCTGGTTCCCTGCTTTGGGCATTATATTTCCAGACAAGCTGCATGGATTGTTTCAGATGGTTTTCTTCTTTGTTTGTAGACAAAAGCTGCATATGTGCTGTTTTATCAGCGCCGAAATGGTGAGGAACATACTGCCCCATCTCTTCCCAAAGATGAGTGTGACGGCATGGATACCAACTAGACATCATCCCCAGCACTCGGCTACCATGTTAGCGGTTGCTCTTCTAAAGCCATGCCTGAGGCGTCTGAAAATTTTTCTTCCTTCTGTAGGAGTCAAGCAGAAAATCTAGCACTGAGAGATTCAGTGCTGGGGGTTGCAGAATAGCACTGGAGAGCCAGGAGTAGGTGCTGATACTTGGGTATTTAGAGGCCAAAAATAATATATATTGGAGCTTCAATAAAGTTCTTTTTAAAATCTGGCTGAGCTGTGTGGCTAGAGACAGGGGTTGGGGCTGAGTGGGGCTGGGGCTGGGGTCGGGAGAGAACAGCCTGAGCTGGCGGCTAGGTCACAGCTGAGCCTTGCAGGGGCCTGTGGAGTATGGTGGGTGTGATTCTGTGAATTGGTATGGGGGCTTCCTGCTGCCCCCCCGGTGTTGCTGTTGGACTCTGCCTGTGTCAGGGAGGGTTGCTGCATCTTTTCTGGAACCTCAGTTCAAATCTTTGTACATCTGGCCTGTCTGTTGCAGTCTCTACCGTCATACTTTGGTCCCCTGGCTATGCAGCAAAGGTTTTATGTCCTTTCATTGATGCATTTGAGATTCTTCTGGCAGTTTTGACTCAGCCTTTTTCATGTGTTCACTGAATCCTGTAATGTAGGAAACTTCACCAGAATGGCTCATACCTTCCTGTGTGGCTGGCATATGGCGTGGGCTGATCCGCACAGCAATGGCAGGATACAGCTCTTCTGGCTCTGGCTCCCATCCTTCTGCAGAGAAAATATCATCCATGAGGTTGGCACGTTCTTGTTCTCTCCATCCATCTCCTACACCCCTCACTTCCAGGCTGCTCTGTAAGCACTTTTCTGCCTCCACCATTTCTCCTATGGTTTGTGCAGCATTTTAATGATTTTTTTTTTCTCATTTTTCTGGGTCCTTGGAGCTTTTTCTCCACTGTGTCCCCAGAGCTGTCACCTGTAAGGATGACAGCCCAATGCAATGGATTGTGTAAGTTTTTAGCCTTTTCTCTTGCAACTTTTGTTTGGACTGCTCCTTCAGCCTTTCTCCTCCTCCCTCGAGTGCTGCCCTTTAGATCCCCCACCGCACCATCTTCTGCAAGGCTGCAGGTGTGATGGGTCCTGTCTGAGGTCTCTCTCTGCCTTAGCTGCTCAATAGTTCTCCATCCTTCCAGTGCAACTGGCAAATGCTCTTCGTTCTGTGCTCCTGTAGTGGCTGTGTTACTTGTAGGATCAAGTCCAGCTTTATTCTTGAATGAGGACTCCCATGAGCACTGGATCTGGTCAGTCCTCAGTGGAGAAATGGTCTTCATTGAAAAATGGGAAAAATCTAGAGCCTTAGTCTGTGTTTTTTAGGGAAATACCCAGTTCGAGGTGGTGAACCAAAGAGGAGGGGTTTTCCTTCTTGAAGCAAAGTGCATTGGCAGAACAAAAAGCTACGAGAGGCTGCTGCTCAGCTTTTTTTCTTTCCCCCTAAAATTCATGCTTGCAGCCACTCGGTCCTGTCTGTGCACAGTCCCTGTGGCTCCATCGCTGACCATAACCTCTTCTGATGGGCAGCGTACAGCAGTCATCCTTTTGACTCCAAGTACACCAGCTCAGCTGCCTTTCTGCAGCTCTGGACTACAGTCCCCATGGGAAATTGTTGTGTGCCCGTCCCTGCACCTCTGCTGTGCTGCAGCCAAGCACAAGCCCGTTACTCGCTGTCTTCTGCCGCAGGCAGTGGGGAGGGAGGGCAGCACCTTGTGGCCCCATAGCCAGGGCACTGAAGGGGACAGAGAGGAGGAGGAGGGCTGCTGCTAGCTGGCACACTAGTGTTGTGATCCTCTTCTGCAGAATTTTGCTTTTAAAGCAATGAAGTTTGAATTTTGACATCAGAATGGCTTAATTGCTTCTGCTGTTCTGGTTTTGGGGTTGTTTGGGATTTTTACAACTCTTAATATTTTATTTCTGTTTTTTTCCTCATGACTGAGGGGAGCATCCAAAATTTTTAAGCTGTAGCATTGCACTGAATCAGCATTTTTTTGTTCATTTTGCCCCAAAAGAAAGTCATGTGGGCATTCCAAAATGAGGAAGAGAGGAAAGGGAGGGGAGTAAAAGACCTTTTTTAAAAGAAAAAGAAAAATAAATCTGAAATAGCCTTTGTTCTCCTCCTTGCTTCCCCACCTGTGCTGACCCTGAGAAATGCATCAGTGGGACCAAGTGTCCAGTGCTGAGATGCTGAACAGACACTGTTGTACTGCAGAAAGTATCTCAGCTCTTACTTTCTCTGCCCCTGAGCTGATGGGCCTTGGCTGTTGAGCGTGTGCTGTAATACCAGACCTGTTTTTCAGACTAGCACTTTGTAAGTGGCTGGCTCTGTTGTACAAAGAGGAAAATTAAAGAGTGGTTTGCACTGAAACTGGGTTTTGTTGTATTTTCAGCTTTTGTGATGTGACCCAAGACTGCTGTTTGTAGGGATGCCTGGTGCTCCAGGAGCTCTTGCAGCTGGGGAGGGCGAGTCCTGCAGAGCCACCCCTGGCTCTGCCAGTGGGGATTTGCGAGAAAAGCAGCCCCTGCCTGCATGCCCTGCACGTGGACTGCACATGCCCTGTATGCTGCCCTGGACTTCAAGCCCCAGTAAGGTTTGAAGTCTTCATGTTGTGATTACAGCGTAACAGTGGAGGAATTTATCTTCACTGGAGCCTTAGAGAGGGTTAGAAGAACCTTAGTGTAGAATAGCAGGTGGTGAGCTTCACTATGAAATGCTGACCTTCAAAGTGTGGTGTGAAACCCATCACGGGACGAAGGGAAAGCAAAGTGGCAGCTTTTGGATGCAGAGGTGTTTGGGTATCCTGTGTCAGCGTGCAGGCTCGCAGGAATGGCTCATGCAAGAACGCTGAGGGCGTGAAGTGAAATTAAATTCCCCCATTGCAAAAGGGAGGGGAAAATAACCTGAAACACTAACAGCGCTTCACTGACAACACAACTATTCGCATTCAGGAAAGAAGTCTACAAGGCCGAGAACATCTCCGAGCTAAGGCCCCTGTTCAGAGGGAAGATGATGGTGGTAAGAACAGAACAGGCTGTGTCTGTCCTGGCTCAGCTCCTGCTTTGAAGAGGGTGTGCAATTTCACCCGAAACAAAGGGCTCAGAATGAAGAGGGGGGGAAAAAACAGCCAGAGTATGGCTTCTGTTTAAGAAGTATTTTCCCAGGTTAGGACTCTTCACCCTGGGGAACGGAGATCTCCTGCAGAACAAGCCACAAACAGTTGCCCTCTGTTCTCTACAGTGCAAGATGGTCAGGCAGGAGGTTTAAAACAAGTATTTATTTTCTTCCCCTGGCACTGTAAGTAGCTGAACAGGGAGTACAGGGAAAGGCCAAGCACCCTTGTCAGCTTGTACATCCTACTGCAAGTGTGGCAGCCTGAGGTGCTCATAAATGGACTTGGGAAGGATCAAATTAATGCAGCAAGTCTGTGTGTTTGCTACCTCTGCACAGAAATGCCATCTCCGGTTCTCTGCTGTGCAAAGACCTCTGAGGAGCTGCTCTGCCCAGGAATGAAAGTAGCAAAGAGGGGGCCAGAAGGAGCCCCTGTGACCACCAGTGCATCCACCAGCAGGTTGACCAGGGCAGAACGCAGATGGGATGTTGCAGCACCAGGAAGCCTTGGTACAGGTATGGATATGAGGAAGGTGAGCTGCCTCATGCTCTGCTGTGGGCAAGTGTGAGTATCATCCTCTTGCTTTTTTCTTCTGAGGAAGCTTCGAACCCCAATTAGGGTAACAGGGAAAGAATACAGAGGAAGGACAACCACTGCTTTCAGAAATGGAATCCTCACACTGCTTCTAAAAGTGCATTAGATATTTTGTCGCCAAGTCAGTCTTGAATTGCTAACATGACAACTGTTCACAAGCAAAGGATAACTAGCTATGCATTTGTTTAACAGGATAAAAACACTCCTTGTACTTTTTCAGTCTCATGAAGCTTTAAGTTCCTTAACTCAAGCAAGCTTGCTCTGTGTACTAGAACTAGAAATTTTAGGGTTTTTGTTAAGCATACCTTTGCCAGGGAGAGAAATAGTGCTCCAGCTAGAAACACACACTGAGTGTCTTTGGCTCAAATACAACATACTTGGTCCTGGGGCTCAAATCAGAGTTAGGTAACTGCAGTTCTGAACACGGTGTTTTTTCTTTTATTCTCAGCCTTGCTAAAATACATTATATAATTTTAAGTAATGTTTTTTTCTCAAATGACTTTTACAAGAAGAGACAAAAGCATATTCTCAAATTCAGAAGATGGAGGTCTGAAGTTCTTCCTTAAACATGCCTTCAAAATGGAGATCTTTTGCCATGAGCTCTTCTTCTACATCTTCTAAGGCCCACTGATGATCAGTCAATTCTAAAGCTTCCCATTCCGTCTGCATTGATAATACAGAGAGAGAAAAGAAAGCAACATAGTATTAAAGTAGTTCAGAAGTACACAAAGCAGTGCTTACTTTAAAACTGCAACAAAAACCAAGTTCTATTAAAAACCAGGCACTCCTGTCAACTCTGAAATCGGAGTTTAACACTTAATTGGGTATTAGGTAGTTGGTCAATACAAGTACATCACATAAATTAGAAAAATTACATTATCTGCTTTTTGAAAACCCTTATCCCCCTGGAATAGTCAATTTCTTCTAAAAGAGCTGTTTCTAGAAACAGCCCATTCTGTTGTGGGGGCTCAAGTGCTTTGTGGTTGGTTAATGCTTTAGTTCAGAGACATTTAAAAAAACCAATTACAGTCTAAAAATTTCACAACTGATCCCAGGCTTGATGTGCCTCATTAGACTGTTCTCCAACCAACAAGCTGCCTGGAGCTGTAGAGTTTAATAATTCATTAAACCAGGTGTTCACAGCAGCCCAAGACCTAAGAACAGAAGTTCAGCCCTGCTACTCGCTTCCCAGTGCCTATGAGCACAAATCTCGCCGCCTCTTACTCCATTAAGCGTTGCTCACAGTAAGTATTCTGGAATAAGCTGCATAGAACCTGCACAATCACATCATGCGATGCTCAGCAAGAGATTTCTACACTTCTCCTGCACTATCGGCGTTCTTTCTTTGTTCCTGCTGGTGACCATGTAAGCAGGTTCAGGTCCCTATGGGGCTGAATGGCAAAACTGCTCTGAAGAGCCAGCACCGGGAAGTAAGCAGAGGGCCACGAGCCGGGAGAGCACATGGCACTTGTTGGAGCTGCACCTCAGTGCTGACAGTTTGTGGCAGAACAGTCACGGCTCCAGCAGAGCTGCAAACTGTGGCCACCCTCTTCTCTGGCTGACGGGGGTTTTTCACCCAGGAAGGTTACTGAATACAAGAAACTGTAGGAGCAGGCCACGCTGACGTCCCAGGTGGCAGGTTGTCTGTGGGTAAATCTGTATTGCAGTGCGGAAACCAGAAACCAGGACCTTCCCTTTGTGCATTAACTAGTGTTGTGAAAGGCAGAGGCAGTCTAATAAGTGTCTACGGACACTCCTTAAGAGAACTTCCAAGACACCATCAAATCCTGACAGACTTTCAGTTGAGCTAACTTGCTTACTTGATTTTCTTACCCAAGTTCTATCATGTTACTGCTGGACTTGCGCTCAATTAAAGTATTATCACAATTTTTTGGGAGCCAGCTTCTGCTCTAGTACTAGGTCTCAAAGGAAAAAAAATCTTCCTCTGCAAAAGCAGAAGATGGCATGTGAATTCAGCTTTTGGATCAGGAATAACTAATCAGGTTTCCTTCAGGGTACTGGAGCTCTGCCAGACCCAGGGCAACTTCCATACCCTTCATCAGCTGTCAGTTCTAATTTTAAGAACAGGATTCCAGAGCAATTCCCTTGCTTGACATAGGGAGGGGATGAGTTACATCTATAGTCCTGTAAGTTCACAGCAAACAGGAGTTGCAGGTGGGAATACTGTACCTTAAATGCTTTGTTAGTGTCCGCTGGCATGGCCATTGCTGCCCCCGTCATTTGTTCTTGCATCACCCTAGACTGATCTGCAGCTACAGAAGAGAAATGAGAGGGTGATTTTGATTTGCATCATTTAAACAGCATTTCTTGGAGCACAGTGCCACCAGCCTGGTTTCTAGCTATAGACTAGAAAGTTGCAGAAACACCCAGAATGCAATACTTATATGCCAGAAAGAGTTCTTGGAGGACATCTGGTTCCCACTCCCCACATCTTAGCTAAATTTACATAAAATATTCAGACAAATGGAGGAGAATATGGTCTTCTACATTCCCAATGAGCCCAGAAACAGTATCTGTCCTGCCCCAGATCTAGCATTAAGAAATCTTTGCAGCTTTCCTTACAACTGATCCTTGCTAGAAATACAAGCAAGCTTGAGAGCAAAAAATTTCTGCACATGAATTTGATGAGAAGAAAATAATTACCAAGGAAGTTTATGAGCAGTTAGCCAACAGCTGGTGCAGAAGATTTGGGTACTTGCTGCAGGTACTGTCAAACCTGGCCAGTGGAGAGCAACCTCACAGAAGTAAGAGAGGCTTTTGAGACCTTTTTGGCTGGAAATTTAGAAATCCTTCCCCAGCCTCCCTCAGAAGTCATCCCCTGGAAGGAGAAGCCAGCTCTTTCACAGAAGTGACAGTATCTTACCATTATCTTGGCCCAGGATGAGAGTATAAATGCTTCTGAGTCCAAACACATTCAAGAAGTACCAGGAAGCAGAGCTCACCCTGATAAATGAGAACAAGCATGGCTGATTTCAGTTCAAAGCTGGCTTGTGATCTCATTTCCAAAGCAGGTGCAGACCATTCAAGGGTTATTAATACATTCAAAATTTTCCAAGTGAATATTCAACTTTGCTTGCTGAGGACACAGGCTTACCAGGATGCGTCCAAAGTGAGCAGTTCAATTCCCTGCTGCAACATTGGTTTAAAACGCAGCGTCAGAGGAAATGGGACCTTTGCTGCAGGATTGGAAAAAAAAAAAAAAGAGCCCAGTGTTACAAAGTAACACTACATAATGGCAAAGCAAATGGCAAAGCAAGTAGATTGTTTTGTTAAATCTCATGTAGTCCGAATGCAATGCCTACAATAACAAGTTAATGTGTACTTTTGAAAAAGCTGTAGTTCTGTATTTATTTTAATATGAAAAGACTTTTTGAAACTTAATCAGATGGCCAAACAATCACAGAGATTGTTGCAGTGACTGTAAAGGGAAATGTCTTTTGTTATGGAAACAGTTATCACATAAATAGTAAAAAAAAAGCCAGAACGGTGAATTTAAGGAAGTATTTTTGATGTGTACACCCTGCATTACACAGTAATCAACCCCCTGGACAGGTTCAGAGCAAAATCCACCACATCAACTTGAATTTTAGGCAGTTTTAATAAATTTAAATATTGTTTTTGTCACGACAATTTTTCCTGAATCCGTGAGCTATTTTCTTTGTGACCAGGGCTGGTACTCTGAAAATAATTTTCCCTCCTTTGCTATGGGGCAAGCAAATCAATGCAGTTCAGGGAGAGAAGAGCAGCAGTGCCATAAGCCAAATTCACGCTGCTTCTAACTGAGTGCTTTCAGGTAGAGGAGCAAATCTCTGATGCTGCCCAGACCCTCAAAGTCATCATCAGAAATGCAGCCAGACCCATAGGCTGTGTTATTCCAGTCACTTACTTGTGACAAATCCTGAGAATGTCATGTTGATCCAACCACCGATGAGGATCATAGGCAGAACATTGGTTACATTCCCTTTCATCATGTCTGTCAACATGGTAGGATCTGCAATTCAAAGATTTGATGTAAAGTAGCAGTGTATCACAGTAAGGGGAAACAAGAGATTACTTCACCAGTGTCAGTTTTTTTAATTAAGAAACTTAATGAGGGATAACAGTCGTATCCCACTATCTATCCCCTATCTATTATTTTCCACTGTTGTAAAATATTTTATAAAATGAGATGAGCAGCCAGTGTGGTGGTGGCTGCTGCTGCCAACAGGGTCTTGTGTTCTCTGCTGTGTCTGACCCCAGCTCCTCTGTCTGTGTTTGACCCCATCCCTTCAGCTCGCTGAACTTGCTTGACCCCTCTGCAAGCTGATTTAACTAGAAACAGGACCATGAACGATCCAGCTCATTTGCTGCTGAGGTCTTTGGCCATATTAGTAAGCAAAAAAAGTTCAGAGAAGGTTCTGCAAGAGCTGGTGCAAAAAACTGACAAAAGGACCTGAATGAGAGCAGGACTTCCCATTTCTGGCACTACTGAGGCGGTCGTGCTTTTGTGAGATACTGCAGGCAGCTGGAGGCTGAAGTGAAGCAAAATGAAGTGACCCAAGATGTTGCTACCAAAGAGGGATCTCACCTCCCCAATATCCAGCTGCGCAGTCCTACCCTGCCCTCCCGTTCACTGAGCTCTTTGTAAAGTTGATTCACCTTGCTACCTTGGCAGAAAATTATAGTTTTTCTGCCCAGACATATTTATGGTACCTTAACATACCTGTCATTGGTGAAGGAGGCACTACCTTTCTTTTTGTTTTCTTAAAAAATCCATCCTCTGGGTTATTAAAAAAATATTTTCGCGTCAGGAAAGACTGAAAATAAAAAGAGACAACACCAATTCATACGAAATGAAAAGACAGAAGTGTTATTTCTTGCTCAGACATGCAGACTTCTTATGAGCTTTTTCATAACACATCCTTCTTTCTTGGAGAGGTACTTCACTGCCCCTATGCTCTAAAGCTCCTCTCTTTTCTGTTTCCCTGGATCCAGAGTACCAGCTCTCTGGTTTTCTAAAATTCTTAAAATAATTCTAAGAATTCTCTGACAGAGAGTCCACATTGATTAAGCAGCTTTTAATGCTTTGTGCAAAGTTCTTGCTGGCTCAGTACCGATACCAGTATATCTGGCATTTTCATTCCCTCGAGCTGACTTAATGGATTTCACAACATACATGTTTCGCAGCAACTGAACCAGTATGACCAACTGATTTTTAGTTCAGCAAACATTACAGCTGACATTGTATGACACCCTTGTGATCCTAAGCTCTTATTAATCCCCATGTGTTTTTTGGCAGATATTAAACAATGGTTTGGATGCAGACTTCATTTTAGTATACAATTAAAACTCCAAGAAGCAGAAGCTAGTGTTGATGTCGGGGAAAAGACATGTACAGTGGTCCTGTGTCCGGGTTTCCTACACATCTGCTACCGGCCACGCTTCCAGGCTCTGCACTGTGCCAGGAGAGACCCCCCAGCCTGCCTGAGCCCCGGGGCCCTTGTGCAGGCACTGATCCCCGGCACAGCCTTTGTGCTGGTCCCTAGTCACCCCCTTTGCCAAGCACAGAGCCCCTCACGCAGCCCCGCACCTGCTTCGGAATGTACTTCCCGTTCTCCCGAAGGACTCTGCTCCGGAGCAGGACTTGGCTGGAAAAGAGACACGTCGCGTTAGCGGGGCTGCCGCTGCCCCCGGCCGGCGGGCTGGAGCGGGCCGGGCCGCGCTGGCGGCGCCCGGGGCACGGCTGAGGTGAGGCGGCGGCGCCGCGGGGGCCCGGGGCGAGGCAGGGCCTGACCTGTCGGACACCTGCTCCTGCGTGAGCCGCTTGTCGCTCTGGAGAAGGATGGAGACGTAGTGCCGGATCATGCCCACGAAGAAGGTGATGAAGACGATGGGCAGCACCACCCACAGCCGGATGTTGGAGTCCAGCAGCAGCTCGGGCTCGCTCATCCTGGCGGTGCCGCTACCGGACCCGGCTCCGGCCGCTACCGGGCCACCCCAGGCCCCGGCTCCGCTTCCGCTTCCGGGTTCCAACCCTGATGCCGCCGGAAGGACGTCACCGCGCCGGTGGCGGGAAGGTCAAGCTCGAGCGCGGCTGCTGCGTCTGTGCGTTCTCCCGGCCCCGGCCGCCGCGCCCCTGGCAGCCGGCTGAGGGGCCCTGGCGGGGGAGCGCGCCCGGCCCCGCTTCGGAGCCGCGTTTGGGCAAAATCGGGGTGTTTGCTGCTGTGAGCGTAAACCCGCTTCAGAGCGTGCCAGCCCCGGAGCGGCCGCCGCGGCTCGAGGCCCGGTTGAGGAAAACCTTTGGGTGAGGTGAGGTGAGGTGAGGTGGCGCAGAAATCCCCAAGAAGTGGGGAGTGGCTGCAGTGAGGAGAGGGCAGCCCGGGAGCTCGCACCCTGCTTTGGCCTGTCGGCCTGTGCCTCGGGACAGAGGAGCTGCGGAGGCTCGTCACACTTTTCTGGGGAGATGTTCTGCTTCCGCACCAGTATTTTATGTGTCTCGCTTTAATGGCTGCGGCCAAGTAGCTGAAATTGAGCGTGAGATTATCAGGCATCTTTTAAAAACAATTTTTACTTTTTAAAGGTGACCCAAGATTGTTTTTTTTCATCCAAACGCTGCCACTCGCCAAAAGAGGACGAGTCCTGTGCCGCCAGAACTCGCTGGTGTGCCGGGTTAGGGCCATGAGCGGGGCAGCTGGCGCGGCTGGGCTCGAGCATGCTGGATCGCTCGTGCTTGGGAGCTCTGTCTGGGCATGGCTGGGGGATCACAAGTTTACATCAGTGGATACCATCTGAGACCTCTTAGTTTAACTTGCTGTTTAATTTTTGCCTGGTATCTGAATGAAGAGCCAAGCCTTGTTTTATGAGGAACAGAGTTTTAGAAAAAGTGATGTGTTACACTGTTTAGATGTGACAAGCTCTAAGATCTCAACCAGCACAGCAGAAAAATGGGGTGTGGTGCTGGTTAACCAGGCAATCTGCTTTTCTTTGAGTTTCTAGAGCGTTTCTCTTCAGTATTCACTAGTACATTTTAGGTTTGCTTAAAAAAAAAAAGAATTCAAGTCATGTCTCCTTTGCTCACTTATCTCTTTCCTGCATTTTTATAGGCAATAACAAAGGTTTTGGTACCATGGTTTCAAAAAGAAAACTGTCAAAAACTGATGCTTCTGAAGAGAACTGCAAGACAGACTTGCCAAGTAGGGGCTCAGGTATCATCTTATGGGAATGGAAACCCTTTGGTAGAGGCAGCAGCTCCCAGGCAGGGAGAAGGCCAGAATGACAGTTTTGATAATGATTCTTGCTAATTGTTAATGACACTTGATCTTTAAGCACTTATTTTAATAAATCACAATAGAACATCAAAACTAAAATTTCCCTATCTTTTCTCAGTCCCTCTGTTTTTATACCTTTGATCAGCATTTATTATCTTCCGCTTCACTTCACTACCTTCAGAGTCTGCAGATTAATTGCATTTGATCAAAATGGATATCTATAAATCAAACCAAAATAACCCCTCTGCATAGCTGGAGGGAAGATAGTTATTTTTTGCTTTAGCAAATGGGTGGATACCTCAGAGACAGGTCTGGTGGGAGAACCTGTATTAAATCTGTGCTTTTCAGGCCAGAGGAAAGTATGTGCTCTAGTGTTGCTCATAATCTGTTAGTGGGTATGTCTCCCACGAGAAAAAGCCACTGAAGTTGTATCTTAACTGTCTTTGGTTATGGACCAGTAAAAGGTGTGAGTAAGAAATGTTCCTTTCTGGTGTCATGCTGCAGGGGGTAACTGCTTTATAGGATCTGTGCACTGGCATCTGGGTCGGCTAATGACTGCTGTCAAACAGCAGAACCCTTTTTTGGTCTGGTCCCATAAGTGTTTTCTTGTGTTCCTCTAATTTCTTATTAGAAGACTAATTTTCAATTAGTTGTTTGTATGAAGGATCTTTGCTATTTTTATTGCAGGGTGTATTTGATGTAGTGTGTCTTGTTTTCTCAGAAACAAAGAAGTCTCGGATTTCTGATAAAGAAAAGGCCTCTGCCCACGGGGGAGTGGAGAGTGAGGGAGTCTTTGAAGAGATCGTTAGAGCATCAGGAATTATACTGAAAGCTGGAGAGGGACAGAATGAAATTGGTATGGGTTGAACACTTTCTCTCTCTGCTTGTATCTGAAAACCCACAAAGATGACTGGTACAAAGTAAAGATGCATTTTACTTACAGAGCAAAAATGCTTGAGCCAGATTGTTCCAAAGTTCAAGAAAACCTTCATCTGGCCTCTTATTTGTTATATACCTCTTGAATTGCACAGTTCCTAAACTCATTATACCACCTTTATGGGTGTGTCCATGCTAAGTTAAAAGACTTCTGGAAGATTGTTGGAGGTATACGGAATAAGATTAGACTGCATCTGTGATTACAGTATTGAGTTACAGAGGCAGGAGCTCTGGAACACGAAAATGAACATGCTGTGTTGCCTTTCAGCCCAGACAAGGCCTTCCGGAATTAATGCACAAAAAAGCCTTTTTAATGCTGTTAGCTACTCTCAGCCCAGACTGGAGAAAGCACAAGTGGTGATACCACTCGGGCTTTTGCTAACTGGACTTCTCAATAGAGCAAACACAGAAGTGTTGGCTTGAGGGCTTGTACTTAGTGTAGCTGCTGTTATGATGTTGTATGGGTAAAATGTGTCTGGTTCTTTATTCTCTTTTTAAACTTTCTACCTAGCTGTAGATCAAATGACTTTCCAGAAGAAGCTCTGCCTGGCCCTGGAGAAGCACCCTACTTACCCAGGCGTAAGTAACAGGCTATGCTTTGGCAGGAGCCAGCTTTAAAACTGTTTGCAGTGTAACAAAAGATGCAAATGCAGCTGCCTGTCCCTCCTAGTCCCATACAAAAGTATGCAGCATGGTAGTTTATCTTGAATTTCTGTGGTCCGGACTCTCTAATTCCCTCAGTGTTGCCGTCCCAGCCTTTTGGTCCCATTGTCCTTCTGCTATACAACCAGCATGTGCCTCTGTTACACCAGCTTTGGTGTGCGTGCTCCAAGTTTGATTTCACATAATTCCAAGTAAAAGTGCTGCACTTCCACCACCTTGCCCTGTCAAAGTAATTAATTGGCAATATTATTCAATAGACAAAGAGTCTTAAAGGAGAAAAATCACTTGCTTAACTTTCTAGTGAAAGCTGTGTTTGGTTTTTTGTTGGCTGGGAGCTGGCAACATTAAAACTGCCACAATGTGGTGCTCCTCTCTAGTCAACAAGCCCAGTATGAAAGTCCTAAGGACAGTGACTTGAATCCTGCAAATATTTTTTGGGTGCAGCTCTTGTCACACTGAGTATTGCTGTCTTAGCTGAACAGGAAGAAAGGCAAAGCCCTTATAAATCGAAGTAAAAGGTAAGACTTTTGCTTTAGAGTTTTTGTAGAACAATCAGTGTTTACTTTTGGAAATGGTTTAGACTAGAGTTCTCATCATCTGCTCACTAAGAGCGTGCTGAAAGACAGCAGTTGATCTGCCTCTTCAGGAAATGGATAACTTCCCTCTGCTTTGCAGGTTGTGAAGCAATTTATCAGCGGCTTGGAATCTCACATCAAGGACAGACACCAGTTCAAGAACTGTCTCTTGCCGTGCACTCCCATACGGACTGAGGGGTCAAGGTCAGAGAAAACGTATTTTGTCTTCCTCTTCAGTCAGAGCCAGTCTCTAGTTAAATGTCACCTAACGTTGAGCAGAGTGGAGTGAAAGGCCATAGCTCCAGCTGACACACAACAAGACTTGTTTCTTACGCAGAAATGGCTAGTGTAGTATGTTGCTATTTAATAGCAGTAAGTTCAAAGTGGTGAGCCACAGAATTTACTAGCTGCCTATTGTGTATGTTGGGCTCTGTGGCATTTTATGTCAAGAACTAAATATCGGCGGGGGAAAAAAATTTGACAAGGCTGGTGAAGGTCAGCTGTTTTTTGACAATTTTTCCAGGAGACAGAGCTTAACCATAGACTTGCATTTCCAGCCCACACTACTCATATACAGTAAGCTTGTTCAGAGCTAAAGTGCAGTTTTAAAATTTTTTTGTGTGTATCTGTAGTTACCATATGTTACCATAAGTCATTGTAAGTGGTTTTTAAAAAAACAATAATGGAAAGAGTTACAGCCTGTTCTTCTAATGTTTTTTTTCACAATTGTGGTGGAATCTTTCATCTTGCAGGACTCTGGTGCACTCGTATTGTGAAAGCCTCATTAAGCTGCTTCTTGGAATCAAGATCTTACAGGTATGGACACCTTAGTTTTCTCTTTACAGTGGGAAAAGCATGTGGGCGCTGTTTTCAAACTTATCTAAAGTTGATGCTTTAGATTCCTTGTGGTGAAAAGCAACTCGACTGGATCTCTGAAAGAGAGCTTAGTTTGGCTGAGAGGAATTGTACATCCTGCCCATATGCTCTGCTTCTATTAGATTATGTGGATAGTTTGTACCACTCTCAGCATTTGTGGTTTTCAGCTTGCAGGCTGTATGCCTCCTTTCTGGCATTAGGGAAGAGATTTCTTACACAGAAAATATTTTTATTTGTCCTTTTGAGTCTTTTATTCTCTGTGGATATTTAATCTTTCATGAAAGTTCAGTTTTGGTGGCAGTGCCACAGTACAAGCAGTAATTCATCATGCTAACACTCCCTTTTTGTCTCTTTTCTAGCCTGCTGTCATAACACTGTTGTTGGAAAAGATCCCTGAATTCTTTTTTGACGTGTGAGTATAGACTGTCTTCTCTGCCTTGAAATGAAATTGCTTCTTTTGGACAATCACCAGCTCTTTGACTTTAACTGTTACTTCAAATTTACCTGAATGGATGTTTGCACTTATGTTTTCTTTCTTCATACATGTGTAAAATTATCTGTGAGGTACCATGACCTTAAACTTGTGGGTGCATAAAGCAGAAGAAAAATTTATAGAAGCTGAAATACAGACATACCTCACGATTGATTATGCTTTAATTACCTACTCCACTAGCTTTGGAAGTATTTTAGCAAAGGGACTACAGAGTGTCTCATTGTTTAAAAAAAGTAGCTGTCAGAGTTTTAGGAGGCTGCTAGATGCAAACAGACCGCCTTTTAAAAATGCAGATTGTGTTCAAACAAGGAAAATAGAAAAAGCTCTTTGGTTTTGAATGTAGAACATCACAGCAGAGAGATCTCGAGCACAACACAGGCAAGGCTTGAACACTTAAGTTCTTTTTCCATTGTCCTGGATGCTCACTTTGAGTTTTGTGCCATAACTTAGGATATTGCTGTTGGTAGCGTATTGAAACAGTATGCTATCCCTGCTTTGTGTGTACAGTAAGAAGTAAGGTTCTTCCTAGACAGTGCTAAAATCTGTAGGAGTGTTAATGGCATTTTCATGATGTGATTCTGATAGTTGGTTAATTTGAGTTGCATCTCATGGTCTTCCTGACCAGCAGCGAAGAGTTTGAGTCTGTCTGTAGGTCTGACTAACCCATGTTTCACTTCTGCTGTTCTAGCGTGGGCACCTTTGGAACAAATTTTCCCCGGCTCATTGTCAATCAATTTAAATGGCTTGACAGGCTTCTTGACAGCCAGGTGGGTAGTGGTGGTGCAATCACTTGTGTGTTTTTTACAGTCAGCTTCTGGAAAGCCTCTCAGGTATCATGAGATCAATTATTGTGCTAACGAGAACAACAACCAATATCGTTTTCATATTCACATGCTGAAGGAGGGATTTAATTCTTTCTGATTTATTATGATCACCTTTGGTGGCTTTTGAACACCCCCTTTTATTATTTTCCTTCTTCCCTCGCTCTAAGTCTCCTTTTTAATAAATTTGTACCTGTACCTATGTAACCACGTGGGTGACCCCATGTTAAAGCTGTTGCTGGCAGGGAGTTACAAACCCCTCTTGTTTAATTTTAACAAGAGATATTGGATATTTGCAAGCATCTGGGGATGAATTCTGTGTTCCTGCTTTGGTGATTCTTTCCCTAAGTCAGTTGGTCTCTGTGGGTTACATTGTACTAGAGGGCTGTTGCTACAGAGTCCCAGAATTAACCGAATCAAGAAGTCATACTGACTACTGAGAAACTTGCTGTTGGGTTTCCCAGTTTCCTTTGCTTACCAAGATGGTTATATCCTACCTGTAAAATACCACATCTCTGCTATGATTCACTGCTTCACAGGATAATTAGTTAAGAGACAGTTGTTATAAATCCAGACAAATGACTTTCTGAGTGACCTTTCGTGTATAATGCTGTTGCCATGCTAATGAACTGCTTGCGGGCAGTGAGACTCATGCATTTTACAAGTGTTCCTCTTGTCTGCAGGATCTTGTCAAGAAATTAATGCAGATGGTTAGTGTCTCTCCTGTACCAATCCAGCATGATATTATCACCAGTTTGCCTGAGATCCTGGAGGATTCCCAGCAAAGCGAGGTTGCCAGAGAGCTCAGGTACAGATGATTCTGATTGGTTGTTTTTCTTTTTTTTCTTTTTCCTTTTTTTTTTCCCCTCCTGCTTAACAGAAAAAGACATCACATGTCAATGCAGGTTGTACCAGGACTGACTAAAGTAGTAATTTCTGTTAATTGTATCATCCAGGGACAGCTGGCACAGGCTTAGGACATTTCATTTGTGCTGTTGTGCTCTTAAAGAGAGGTCTAAATGCTCCAAAAGCGCTTTTATCTAAAAAATTATGAAACTCTTGACTACCTGGGTATGGCACTGGTAGAATCCAGTTAAGTACTCGTTACTTTTGCTGGATCAGTCTGTGATCAGTCATTTGGATATTACTATAGACAGTGTTTGATTTGGCTTGGAATCTGCATTGTTTGTCTTAATAAAATACCCCACAACACCATAAATGTGTGCATGAAGCAGAACTTTCTGGCTATTTTATATATGTTTCTCAAGCATATTTACTGACCCAAAGAACAGGGGAGCCTAATGCCAACATGACAATTTTTTCAGTAGTCTTAGCCCACATGGGACAGAAGTGTGTCTGGAAGATATCAGACCCAAGTGATGTGTGTGGCTAAATCGTATATGAGCGATCTCACTATTTTGTAGTATTTATAATGACTAGGGCCTTACAATTTACAAGCTCTTGCTTGAGGCTTGTACCAGGTCTTTGTCCATGCTTCCTGTTTTTACAAGATTTGAAAAAGGTAGATTCTTCATATCTGCTTCTAATCAGCAACCACAAAATCACAATTCAGCGTGTTCAGAGAGGAGTGATAATTTAGGGAACAAGTTTTCTATAATGCCAGTGGCATATTTTGTTGTCAGTTTCAGTGATATTTTTGCAGGGACCACAAAAACTACTGGAATCACACAATTTACTAAAGATCCATCCACGGCTCTATTAAGAGGATTATTTGCTTTCTTTTTGTTGTGTATCAGCTGCTTACTAAAACAGGGCAGACGGCTAACAGTTCCAATCCTGGATGCCCTTTCTCGTCTGGATCTTGATGCAGGCCTTCTGGCTGAGGTAAGAGCTTTTACTGAGCAGCTGAGCAGAACCCAGCCCCTGCTCAGCAAATCAAGAGCTACAGCTGTTTGATCATTCAGAGTATTTTGCTGAATCTGACTCCTATAGGCCTTCAAAAGTCCTGAGCTAGCTGAAACTGGAAAAGACACAGAGAAACTAACACAGCTTTGGAAATGTGCATGAGGAGTTCAGTGAGGAGCAGAGAGAAGTCTTCTGTCTGCTAGAGTAGGCGTTCAGAAATTTCAAACACAGCTGTCTTAGCAAATGCAAAAGCACTTTGTCCTGCTGCAGTAAAAATGTTTACTGCCCATCTTAAACCTGCTTGTTGTCACTATTTCTTTTCTTGAGGTACAGTGACCAGACTAGACTGCTATATTCTAAGAAAAGGCAGATTGGCGATTAAATCCTCACATGGCTGTAGTTTTTCTCTGCAGAATAATGCTAAAGGAGATAAGATGTTGTGCCTTGGGTCTTCTGGATGTGCTGGATTGTTGCACTTCTTGCAGTTAGGCTTCTTATGAATAGAATAAAATTGGTTCATTTGAGTGCATTAAATATTCTTTTACATAGTCCTCAAAGGCTAGTGCTGCATATCAGGCTACATATTTTCATGCTTTTTCCTTTTTGAAAACCAGTTAAAAAATGATGGAGCTAAGCTTTTCGTGGCAGTGCCAGGTGATGTGATGGGGGCAATGGCCACAATTTACAGGCTAGGAGGTTCAGAATGGACATTTGTAAAAATGACTTTTGGTCTGCAGCACTGATATAAATTATCAAATGTGGCAGGGCTTGTGGGGTTTCCTCCATCCTTGGGTATCTTCAAGGCTCAGTTAGCAAAGCCAAGACCAGTCTGATCTAGTACTGACAATATTCCTGCTCTGAGCAGAAGGCTGGACTATCAGCCTCCAAAGACTCCTCCCCACTAACATAACTATGTTTCTGTAAACCACAGTTTTACAGCTGATCCAGTATTGCTTTCTCCTCAGGTGCGACAGGCTGCCATGACCATTGTGCCTTCTGTAAAAGTGGAAGATTTGCCTGTAGTAGTAAAATTCATCCTCCATAATGTCAAGGCAGCAGATGCAGTAGAGGTACAGTATTTTCTCTGTACTAAAGACCAATAAGTTGTCTAATCCAGTGCATGTTTTAAAGAACAGTTGCTTCATGCACAGAGATGTATGCTTTAATGTTTTCAAGTAAAATTTTTAATATTGCCAGGGATCAAAGGACATGTAGAAACTACGTCTGTCCTTTGACATGGATTTGGTTCTGCTTTCAGGCATGAGAATTGAAACCTCCTCCTTTCTGCTGGCTATTGCAGATTTTTCTCATTTGTTCTTAGAATTTTTTTTTTGGTGTAAATATCTTAAAGATGTTTACAACTGAAAGCAGTCAAATTATCCTGAGTTAAATTCTTAGACTGAAAAACTGTGGGTAGGTGGCAACTCTAAGCCTTTGAATTTTATTTAAGAATTTTGCATAGTATGCCAAACCCTTCTAAGGATTTTAAATTCCAGAAGTATCCAACAGAGTAATTCTCTTGTTTTCTCCACTGTTCTGTTCTAAATCATGTTTTGGAAACATCCCTACGAGGGTTCTCTTCTTGGAGGATCGTTTTCTTTCTATGATGTAAACTTCTTCAGTTTTTTGAGTTGCTTTATCTAAGGAAACATACTCAGAATATTTTTAAAATTAATGAGATATGTTTTGTCAAGCCAGCCTTACTGAACTATTGAACGTGCTTTTTTTTCATACTTGGCCTCAGCTTGAGCCAGATGTGGATTGTGATCTGCCCAAATCTCTCAGGGAGACCACTGTGAAAACAGCAGGTGTATAACATTTTGTGCTGATCCACTACACTCTGACAGCAGTTAGATTGGTAAATTCACATGCCCAGAATTCCTGTAGCTGTCATATATCTTACTTTGCTGATAAACAGGATAAAACTAGTTCACAGCAACATACAGCAGATATAGGTGGGAATTTCATGGAGTAACTCTTGAGAAATCCTCATCTGCTTTCTGTAAGCATGTGCGTGACAGTGAAGAGCAAAGTGTATCTGGTTCACTTTCTAAGTATTAAAAAAAATTTTTGAGCATGGTTAAATGCTTATAAGTCTTTACAAATACATGAGGTTTTGATTTGTAATTTTAAGGTTATTCTGTGAGATTGTGTTTTCTTTTCCTCAGCCTGTTCTCTCCTCATATGTAACAGTGATTTGTGCTGGCATTTGTGTTTTGCAGGTGATTTCTGATCTTCGTAAGAGCTTGGATCTGTCATCGTGTGTTCTGCCCCTGCAGATCGTAGGCTCCCAGAAGAAGCTTAAAAGCCAAGTCCAGGCCAGGTAATTGAGCTGACTTACGTGATTCTACCAGGGGTCAGGTGGGACAAAAGAACTTTGGCTTTTCTTTATCTGGTCTCCCTGGTACACAGGGTGATGTACATGAGCCTCATTTATCCCACGTAAAGGTGCTGGCATCTTTATTCCTTCCCACTTGTTGCTAATATAACACATTTGTCAATCCTTGTGGAGCTGGCTTCCCCTGCCGTGCATGTAGTTCCTTTAGAGCCATCTGCATCCATGTCCACATGGAGGTATGCAACTCCATTTATAATAATACTGCTGCTAGTTCATCTGTTTTAAGTTACCCCCTCCATATGTCTTTGGTTGATTCAGTAACCTCTGCTTCCACCCTTTTCTGAAACACTTTTCTGAAATTCCCTAGCCTTGTGAGAACATTCCCTTTAGAGAATGGCTAACTGCTGTGACTGCTAGGCTGCCTTGCTCCTTTTACTTCAGTATTTACAATGACTGAGTCTCCTTCTTTCTGATCATTTACAGTTCTTCCATGAGCCAGGTAACCACCAGCCAAAATTGTGTGAAGCTACTTTTTGATGTGATCAAGTTAGCTGTGAGATTTCAGAAAGATGTCTCTGAAGCTTGGATTAAGGTAAGATGTTTTGGTCCTTGTTTCGTTATTTAATTGGACTCCTAGGTTCAGACTGAGCCTTTCTTGTAATCAAATGTGATATCAAAAGACAAATGTTAATCCTTCATTTTGCTGATACAGATTTCATTCTGTGTTTTAAATTAGCAGTGATTTTTCAGGAGTATGTTTTTTCCTCAGTTACCAATTTCACAGTGCCTGCAATATGGCCCCTGGGCTCCACTGTACAGACCTCAAATCTTGAAATGCAGGATAAAACTGGTTCTACATGTTTATGAGAGAGTTTTGGAAAAAAATAACTGCAGTTTTTTTCCTGTCTTGCAGACAGGAAAAAGATGTACACCCATATGCTGAGACCGAGCTTTGTGAAGCCTTAAGGTGCTTGGAAATGTCCATCAGTAAATCAATATTGGCTGGTATTGGGCTAAATTTAATTTTAAATTGCATTTTAGTATAAACCATGAGACGGTTTCTTGTTGCTCACCTTAGTTCCTCTTTCAAGCCTCATGTTATCTGAGAACATCCTGGTTCAAGCTGAATTTTCACTCTGTTGTTTTTGAATGCCTTCTGGATTCTCTGCTGTTGGCAAGATCCAGTTTGCTGGTTTTGGTAGCTGTCCTGTTGTAGAGGAGAGAAATCTGTGAACAGTATTTCTTTTGGTGTCTGCCTTTTTTTGATTTTGTTTTGGAATATAATATTGTACTGTAGCATAACTGCTTCCTTGGCTTTTTGCTCTTAGGCTATTGAAAACAGCACGTCTGTGTCTGACCATAAGGTAATACTTCCAACTCTGCACTTGTCTCTGGGAGTGTCCTCTTCTGCTGGTGTTTTCAAGGGCTTTCTTCATCTTTGTAGATGAAGAGTTTTTTCTAGTTGGAGCAAAAACTGCCAGTGATGTTGCATGGGTGGTTCTTTTGGTATTTGACTTGTTCCTAGTATAACAGCTATCCATTTTCTTGGTAACTCTTAATTTGTCCCTTCTAAATGTCAAGGGACAGAGTTATCCTGCTTTAATTCTGTTCTGTTGAACTGATGAGGTTTTTCTACAGTTGTGGATGTTGATTTCAAAGTGTGTAGTTGTCTGGACTGTTTAATATCTTTTCAGTATAATGACTGGTGGTTATTTCCTCAAAAAGGTTCTGGATCTGATAGTTTTGCTGCTAATCCATTCTACAAACACCAAGAACAGGAAGCAAACTGAGAAAGTATTGAGGAGCAAAATTCGACTGGGCTGCATACCAGAACAGCTGATGCAGAATGCCTTCCAAAATCATTCAATGGTCAGTGCCGATTCTGCTTTGGGACTGCCTCTTCTCTTTTATCTCTCAAAGATCTTGTCATGATGCTTTAGTCCTGTGCTGCATTGTTTCTGCTATTCCTGTTATGTACAATTCTGTTTTTCTTATTTTTTTTTGGTCCCAGATCAGTCTCCCAAGGCACATGTCCTCTGTTGTAACTGTCACGTAGTTTTTTGGAGATGAGCTTTCCTCAGAATTGGATGGGCTTTTTATTTCAGTGCAAAACCGCTTAGCCTATGAGATGTGATCTAGCACAAGATCTCTGCTGTGTGTTCCAGATATCTGTTGTCTCCCACAGTATTTTTAAAGTTCATATGTTTACATGCACTGTTTTTCAAGTGTAATGGTTTCTAGGTCCAAGTATGGGTATATATGTTGGGTGTGTGCTTGTAATGGAAATTACCATTTACTGTGAGAAAACTGACAAGATAATGAAAAATGGCACAGTGCTGCTTGTAAGAGGTAGAGAGTGGATGATAAACACTGAGTTATGAATGTAAAATTAATTAATTGAGCTATAATAATGCCTTAAGTAAGCACATTTATTCTGAATATGAGTGGGTTTAATTCAGTTTTACTTTAATTCCCTTCCAGAATAACTTAAGATGAAGTAAATTAGGCCACTTTACAACAAGTTCTTATTGTTCAAAGGCACTCTGTGTCATATAGCTAACTTTAAAAGTTAACTTAGATTTTTCTGAGTCTTTTGGTGTAGTGGAGTTCTGTTGAAGTAAGGCCAAGAATGCATCTGTCCTGAGGCTTTTTATTTAGTGGTAACATGCCTTCCCTTGTGTCACCCATAAGGGATATGCTGCTGTGAACTCTGCAGCTCCTCAGGTTGGCTTCTTAAGGGGTCTGTAAAACCTTTGCGTAGAGAAGGTTGGACAAACCCATTCTGGCGTGCCTTTTCTGCTTCTGTTGGTGTGAGAGAGGACAGTCTGAGAAGGCAAGAAAGCACCTACTGAACTAGAAAAAGCTTTTGCGATGAGTTGTAGCATGCTCTTTATTTAGAGAACTGACTGTATTGAAAACAAGCAGCAATAATGTCCTCTTTCATAATGTCTGTATTTCAGGTTATCAAAGACTTCTTCCCTTCAATCCTGGCACTTGCTCAGACGTTTCTGCACTCTGCACACCCAACCATAGTCTCCTTTGGCAGCTTCATGTACAAACAGGCTTTTGCAGCCTTTGACTCTTACTGCCAGCAGGTACAGTATGATGGATGGCATCTGTTTTATTTGTGTTTGCACATTGTTCTATAATGTATGTTATGATCCTTTAGGGGGAGAGGGTTTACGGCAGTTGGAAGCCTTTGGAGAAAGGTGAGTGCTGTAGAGCAGGGCCAAGCAGAAGATGGGGAACAATCACAGCAAGACTGATAGCAGGTGACTCAAGCACAGAGACTGCTGGGCAGAGCAGGGAGCAAACAGGCAGGCCTCAGAAGTGACAGAAAAAAAATACTTATGGAGCAGAGGGGACAGTGCTGGATTTGCTTCAATTCAGAAAGCAAACAGGTTGACTGAGATCTAGCCAGAAAGTCAGAACTGGCCGCCAGGGTCATGGAGGAGATTTGTTCATAAATCCATATTCCTGTTTTGTCTTACCTAGTCACTTTGAGCATCGTCTACTTTAAAAGCCATTGTTACAGTTTGTATTGAAACTTTTTTCCCTTTCCTTGGATAATTTAACTGTGACGAAAAAGTTTACACAGATTTCCCTTAGAGCTCTGACCCCCTTGGACTCCTGCTACATACTCTGAAATAATCACATACTAGACTTTCAGCTCTGAGTTCCTGCAGACATGCTGTCATCAGAAAATTTGGGGATTGAAGGCAGCTGTGCATAAGCTTTTGAATGTATTTGCAATTTTCTGGGCGGTGTGTTTATAATTAAGACTGTTTCCAGCATTGTATCTGTATTACGTATTACAGCTGTAGTCGACCGGCGGAGTTCGTTATAATCAGTGCAGGGGGCTCCTTGCGATCAGCGCGCGAAGTTCTTGGACACCACCCAGACGAGCCAATTATGATGAAAGTGAAAGCCTTTTATTGTGTGTTGTGCACTTGCTTTTATACAGAGCTCTTTCAGATTTGGCAGCTACAATAATTCAAAATTCCTAATAACAAAATCACTATTGGCTACTTTCAATCCTGGGAATGTAACCTTCGAAGCTATGTCAACACAACCCCTAAAATAACTTAGTTGTGCTAATTACTTTCTCTCAGTTTCTCCTTATCTTCCTCACATCCTGCATATTTGGATGCCTCTGCACATCTGGTTGCTTTTCTTCTTTCCCAGGATCCTTTATCAACCTTATAATTACAAAGCCTAAAGTCAGTATCATAGCTAAAATTCTCCTTCAACACAAAGCACCCCTACATCAGCAAACTTAACAACTGAAATAAGGCCATAAAAAGATTATTGAAACAAAAATGACAGTTTTGAACTGCTTTTGATAAAGATTGTGAAGATGATGGAATTGCTGAAGTTAGGGATGATGTCTTTCTGGGTGTGGTGCAGTGTTCTGTGTGCCTAAGAAAGTAAGGTAGACTTTTATCATATGTTTTGGTAGTAAAGAGCAGAAGCTGCAGTAGTATTAGCAATCAGGCAGGAAAAATTTGGTGAAGAGCTGCTTTATGGAATCATGGCAGCTTTTAGAACTGAATAAAATTCAGGCTCAAGGAGAAAGTCAATATTGTGGATATGGGGAATTAAAAAGCGAACTGACAAGGGACTTACAATAGTATGGTTGAGTTTCAGAGTGATTGTACTTGATCAACATATTCTGTATGAGCAAAACAGGACAGACATTTTTCTGTTGATATTTCACTATAGTTTCTTTCTCTGGGGGCTTTTTCCTTAGGAGGTTGTGACTGCTTTGGTGACTCATGTTTGCAGTGGAAATGAGACAGAATTGGACATTTCTCTGGATGTGCTCACTGACCTGGTGATGCTCCACACATCACTGCTGATGCGCTATGCCACCTTTGTGAAGGTCTGTATCTTTCTGGGGGCATACTGTATTTCAGGTCCTTTATACCACTTTGCCTCAGACCCAGAATAGGCAAGTACTTTGCAGAAATAGAGTTATTGGAAAAACTTATACCTGTAAAATTATCTATCTTGAGAAATGCAGAAGTGAAAGGTATCTGCTATCAAAGTGTGAGCTGTAAGATAGGACTGTATGATTTTTTTTTTTTGACAGGGCAAATTAAGATAGACAAAAAAGTTACTCTTCCCTGTAGCTGGAGAATGCTTACATTGCAGGTGTGGAATAACACCTATGATAGAGGGAAAACACTGTCTTTATTACCATCCGCTATTTCAAATACTTTGGAAAAACCTGCCCTCTTTGTGGACTGCCTGTTCTACCACACTGAAAGACTGACATTACTTTAGCCAGTGTTTGAATCCTAAAACAAAACTCCTGGCAGGAAGGGGAAAAGACTTATGTCCTCAAATTTAAAAGAAGAAAGTACTCAACAGGGAGACTTTTAAAAAGGACTACTGACTCCTGAGAATGACAGGCAGGGTCAAGGTTTCCCAGTTGCCTGTTTCCAAAAGCAGTAAAAGTGGAGACTGAGGGAAGAGCAAAACAGCAAGGCAAGCATGTAGCAACACTTTCCTTGAACACTCCCTACTCTGGTGATTTGTAGCTTAAGGACACCCTGTATGTAAGAGCCCTTGAAGAATACTGGTATGGGTATTCCCCCCACCCCTCTGACTTTTTTTCGTGCACCGTTGGTGTCGGTGGATTCTGTAGTTTAAGTACACACTGTGGAAATGCTATGTGCTTTCTGCTGTTTATCTGGTTGATTGTTAAATGTAAATTACTTGCTTAAAATATGCAAAAATGGCATTAAGATCTACCGTAAGAATTTGCAATGCAATCTGTCACAAAGTTGATGGGTATAACAGGAAGAAACGGGACTTGCTTGCCTCTTGGCAGAGGGAAGATGTGATAAGGACTCAGGTTGAAAGTAATCCTTGAAAGAGACAACCTAAAACTCCTGCTCATAATTGAATGTGTTGTCAGAAGTGTGATGGAGCACTTGCTCACGGCATTCTGCTAAGACCTGCTGACCTTCTTCCTGACCTTGTTTGCATGTTCTTTTCCTGGCAGATCACTTACAGATTATGGTTTCTTTGATGCATTAGCAAAGCTTGTATGTGAAATACATTAATCAATGCTCTGGCCACATCTCCAGGTCTGGCAGTGTGCCACGTTTGACATGCATCTCAGAGGTAGTTGACGCACTAGCCAGTTACCTGTAAAAAGATCTGCAGAGCTGCAGATGCCTGGAGTATTTGGCACTGAGCTGGAGCCTCTCCAGCACAGAGAGAACAGGCAGATCTTGGCACAAATCATCTTCCCAAACAGCTGGGTTTTTTTTTAAATGTTAAAACTGAGTGAATTTTCTTGAGGGTTGCAAAAGTGGTTACCTAATCCTGTCAAACACCTCATTGCAAATCCTGCTCGAGGTTGGCCAGCAGCAGAAGAAAAATAATGGCAGCAAAATGCCGTGTCAGTGGTAGGAAAGCTAGCTTGGCTCTGGGAAACAGCTGGACTGTGTTTTACTGAAGCACTGGAAGAAGAAATATCCTCTAGGTAGTTAACAGCTTGACTGTTACAGGGCTTGTAATGGAAATATTAGTAAAAAACCTATGCTGTTCATTTTGTCAAATGCTTTGAATCCTGTGATAGAAGATAAGTAGCTGTCACTAATGGGATTGGAACATTCCCAAAATGCTTATGGTAGCCAGATTGCTCTTCCCATTGAGCCTCTGATAAAATGAACTGCCATAATTAAGGACACAGGTCTACACTTATGTTTATTTAGTTTGAATATAGCTTTTTCTTGCACGTACAAAAAAGGTAAAGTTAATTGTCTTCCCTGCATCTGACAATTGATATATTTTGGGGAATATGGAAAGGTATTCTTGATAAATCTGAGCCTAGTGTGTGGCTTCTCTCTTACAGACCATTTTAGACTCTACGCAGAAACTGAATCCATGCCAGATCCGGAAGCTTTTCTACATTCTCAGCACACTAGCATTCAGCCAGAGGCAAGAAGGAAGCTATATTCAGGTAAGCAGAGAGACTGCAGAAAGGAAGTCAGGCTGTGCCTTGGTCCTTTTTGCTAGGTTAACTTCCAGAGTTTGTGTTGTGCAAATAGTAGCCTCATCTGTGAACACTGATTGATGTCAGGATGTCCTTCAGCTTAAAATTCTCTTCTCCCTGAGTGGCAGCAAGCTCTTCTGCAGTGGTTACTGCTTAAGCTAGCAATCGGACGGTTGCTAACTAGCTAAAATAAGTGGGTTTTCTCCTTAGTACATTCATTGTTCCATCCCTGCTTTGAAATCAGTTACTTCCTGATACCTACAGATATCAGTAAGCTGAGCTGTCCCTTAGCTTTGATGAGGACCCACTTGGCAGCTCTTTCCCATGATTGTCTGCTTAGTTAAGGTTTCTGTCTTTTTTCACCTACAGTTTATCAGTTTAAGGGATCAGGCAGAACATATTGCTTTGTCAGAGGCACTATTCTGGACTGCTTGGTGGCTGTCCTGTTTTAGCCTCTGGTCAGCTGTTCCATCCTCATCTCTCGAGATGATGGCTTTCTTGATTAGCATCCAGCCGTGCAGGTGCAGCTTGGATTCCTGTGGCTGATTTGCTACACACTTCTGTGCTTTGCCTTCGATCTTTTTGGCAAATCTTAGACTTCTTATCCAGAAGATTGGTCTCCCAGCTTTCCTGAAGCATCACACTTACATGATTGAATGTGCTTGCTCACACCCAGGGGACAAGGGAGTCGCCAAGAGAAATGTCTTAATCACATGTGTCTGGTATGCTGTTACCTACAGCTCTTCTTGGACCTTCACTAAAAACTGCTCCATCCTTCAGCCTCCTGAAGTTGACAGTGTTTGGAGGGCAGCTCTGCAGCTGCTGTTTCTGTGGGAAGAGCTCCAAGAGCATTTGCTATTTTTTTAATATATTCTATTAATTATAGATGAAACCTGGACCAACTGCATGTTCTGTGTAGTCAAAGCAAGTCACTTTTAATGCTGTTTGTGGCCTTACCTAAAGCTGTGACCAGTATTTTCATACTAAAGGACATGGCAGAACGTGCATTTCTTTTGCAAAGCTGTAATGCCAATACACCTCCCCCCCGCCGCCTTTGGAGATGACATTAAGTGAAGATGTGATAGAATCGTGAGTGGTGCATGCAGGTATCTTTGTGGTGACATGGTCTGTGTCTTTCCTTTTAGGATGATATGCACATGGTGATCAGGAAGTGGCTCTCCAGTACAGTTCCCAACCACAAACAAATGGGGATTATTGGTGCTGTTACCATGATAGGCAGCGTGGCATTAAAAAGGTGAGGAAGAATGTAGCAAAGATTAATTTAACATGCCTTCAGTTCAGATGAAACGAGGAGTGGGACAAAGAAAGGGGGGCATTGCCGCCTTGCTCGTGCACATCTTGGTCAAATCCAGCAATCTTTCCTCCAGACTGCGATGTTTGGTGTTACAGCCTGTTCAGCACTGCTCTCCTGCTGCTAATCTTAAAGGCATCCTGAACTTCTTGTTAATGTCTATCCATGGATATCTTGACTAGCAGCAGGACCTAGTGCTTGGAAAAGAATTTGAACACTGTGGTAGACTGACGGCAGATCGGCTGCTGACACTAGGCTGAATAACTTAATGGGCTCCATGTTTGAATACAGGGAAATCTGAAAAATAAGCAAGGAGAAAGATTGTTACTGCTGTGCTGGGCATTGACATGACAATTTTCAATGTACTGTATAAAATTTATGAACAGCATTCATAAAGCAGGCAAACTGGTGGTAAGAGCTGTGACAAAGATTAAAGCACCTGTAAGATAAGAATTTGGCTGGTGTTGCTTTCAGAAATGAAGGAGATGGTAGTTCATTGGAGAGACCAGAGCTGAACAACGAGCGTGATGGGCAGGTGAGTACCAAGAATGGGGCAGTGTGGGAGAGAGGGAGGATATGGCCAGCGAGAAGGTGTGACTGGAAACACAGTCTTAAATGAAGTAGCATGTGTGTCTGGGAGTTAGCTTTACTGAGCCTAGGGTTCTTGTAAGTTAACTGCAGAGCCAAGAATTTATTAAAAATGGTCTTGGAGAAACAAAGGCCCATACTAAGATAGCGCCCACTGGTCTTGCCTGCTGCTAGTCCGGGACAAGCAGTATTGCAGCCGTCTAGTGAAAGTATTCTATCTAGACATTATTTCAAACACAAAGGAAAGAAACAGGACAGTCTGCTTCAGTGAGCTAAAGGCAACCTTCGCCTTCCTCTGAGCTTGGCAGCAATGCCTTTCAGGTCATCTAGAGAAAGCACTTCTGCTGTACAGGGTTGGCCTAGCCTTGGCCTTTTTCCTTAATTCCTGTTGAAGAACCTTCTTATAGGCTGGCACTCTATTTAAGGGTGGTCCTGGGCAGACTCTTTTGTGTTATTTCATGGTGGAGCAGGGCCAGGACCTTAAAAGACCCATACTCCTTCTTTAAACTGAGCCTTTGCAAGACCAGTCACCTTGGGCTGTTACCCTAGAGATAAAGTTTTGGATATGCCTCAGAGTAAATTAGTGTAAAAGGAACAGGGACTCAAGGTAAAAGCTCGAGTTGGACCCATTCACCTTACCCATTTCTGCGGACTGCTCTCTCTCCTTTCAGCTTTCCACCTTACTGGACCTTGTGGGCTTCTGCTGTGAGCAAACACCGGAGGTCTTGGCTCTGTACTATGATGAACTTGCCAGTTTGATTGAGAAGCAGAAAGGGAATTTGGACTTGCAGCTCCTGGTACGTTGCAGAGGAGTTTGAACTTAATTACTTAAATTAATTCTTCAGAAACATGTTTTTCAGACATTGGCAGGACAGAGTCGATTTGAGGATTTCACTCCAGTCTGAGAACTCTCTGTTCTAGGCATACTTAAGGTTCCTGGAAGAGATTGATTGGATACAAAATCCTCTTTCAGCTCTCTTGGCTTTTTCTGAATGTGGCAGATTGCTCCCTGTGCTTGTTAAAGCTGTTAAGCTTCTTTTACGTGACAACACAGAAACCTTTTAAAGGAAATTAAATGACATTTCAAAGCACGCTTTTAAGATTCGTAGGTAAGAGAATCTGAAAGAATTATAAACTTAGTATTGAAATTGGCTTCTGGTCAAACTGTTAAGGCTATCTGATGTGTAAGGACTTGGAAGAGCCACAGTCATTTATGGCAATAAATAAACAAACAGTATTTATGGTGATAGGAAGAGGTTTGTGAAAGCCACTGGACAGCTCTTTCTTACTGAGGACTCTTTTTGCATGTGTGCTGTGCCTGCCAGGAGGGCAGCCAAGCTATCTCGGGGCCCAGGAGAGCACTGAAGGCTGCTGTGGCATTGATTGCTCTTTGTGGCACAAGTGCTCTTTGCACCTGCTGGTTACAGAGAGAAGGAACTGTGTGTTAGAGCGAGGGAAGGTGACCAGGGAGCTGTGAAATGCTGGCAGTCACTCTAAACAGCTCTGTGCTTAGGGCTAGAAATGCGAGTAGCCTGAGATCCAGCTGAGTGCTCCAAGGAGGAAAAGCAAAGGAAGGGGGGTTTCTCTCTTTTTGTTTCAGGACTGAAACATAAAAACAAGCTAAGGTTCTTCTCAGAACTTTTGTGCAGATTTTTTGGGGTCTTTTCATTGCCTGTTTGCCCAGAGTCTGTCGCACCTATTACTTTACTTCTCCCTTAATTGTTACTGACAGTGTAAGCATGTGAAGTATGTGGGACACATTGTGTGAAATAAAACTTTCCCAGCACTTTAAAGCCATTTCATTCTGATGGTCAGCTCTTGGGACAAGAGAAGTTCCCATGGCTGGTTTCCTCTTCCAGCCAGCTGCTCTGCCTCTCTGCAGCACTGTGGAACTTGTACACAAACTCACATCCAAAGGGCAGGGAAGATATTGGTTGTGTGCTTAGCAATGTTTCCTGGCTTTGTCTCTAAAGGCAGAACTTTGGCTTTCCTTCCAGGCAGTGGGCTTCATTGCTGTGACTGTTCCAGGACACGTTTGTTTGGCCTTATCTTCTGCTTTTTCCACTGCTACTGTTGAAGCCTTCTTCACTGAGCCCCTTTGATGAGCCGGTTTTTTCCTTTCTTTGTAGGACAAGTTTGGAAAGAGTTTGGTGGAGGACTTTCCCAATGACTTTGTGGTGGATCTCGGCCCCACAGCGGATGGGTATGCTAACCACAGTCTAAGTATTTGTAATGTTTCTGTCACTGAGAACTTTCTCAGCAAGAGCTTGTCTGTCTCTCCTTGCAGTTCATTCTTGTTCCCAGTTAAGGCCTTGTATAATCTGGATGAAGATGAGAGTCAAGGAGCAATTGCTATTAACCTCTTGCCACTGGTGTCGCAGAGCGAGCTTGGCAGGGCCACTGAGGGAATGAGTAACCAAAATAAAAGGTACTTTGATACTTAACTGCGGGGTGACTGCAAAGGAAAATGAATTGTTTTCATTTGTTGCACTACACTGTTAGTCACCCTGTCTGCCAAAGTGCCTGCTAAGGAGCTGGTCGGAAAATTTACCAGTTTCCAGCCTTCTTTTCCTTCTCTTGCTGAGAGGCATATTCAGACAGGTCTAGAGGCATAAACTGGCTGGGAACCGGCAGTCTGTGCTGGCTCAGACTGTTTAGGTGATCTTGGGTAAGTCATGCTGCATCAGCCTTGTTTCCCATCTGTCATATAAGAATAGCAGCTCTTTCTTCCAGTGTTATGGTGATATTGAATGTCATATTGAGATGGCAGGCAACTTTGAGATGGCAAAATTCGTATTTTGAGCGATGATTCTCAAATAGAGAGTCACTTAGGACTTAGTGTGTGTGTCTACATTACACAACTTTTCTGACCTTGAGTTATACTTGGACAACGTAGACTGTGCTCCAGAGCAGAACCACAAACAAGCAGCCACAACTGAAATATGACTAAGAAGTAAGGACTTTGTCTTTGGAGAATAGAACAGGAAGCATGTAAGAAATGCAAAAGTCTAATTAAACTGTAGGGCATCAAAGTTAAAAATAATAAAAGGCACTTTTTTTAAACTGGCACCTTCATATCCTACATAATTTATTCTGATAAGATTCTGTTGATATTTTAGTTGTGCTTGAAAAAAATACATGATCACTTTAAAAATAAAAGAAAATATAGGTACCTTACAAGCATCTATGGAACAATGTTAATTTTCCTCACTCAGAATGTAAGCAGTCGTATGCTACAAAACATCCAAGAAGATTTCTCCACTGCTTACAGCTGTCTTTTGCACAATTTCTGAGAGTCCCTCCTGAATTATTCAACTTTGATTTCTACTAGAAATAAATCTGACCCCATTTTTTGTTCATTGCAGCAATTTTTCTGGTCTTATGTGCTTTTCCAGAAAACTGATGATCACTAGTTTGTTTGTTTGGTTTGGTTCGGGTTTTTTTTTTTTTTTTTTTTTTTAACTATATGGTACATTTCTGTTCTGTCTCTCTGGGACTTGCAAAAAGCAAAATAGAAGGCATAGGCTAAGTGGCATGTGGAGGACATAATGGAAAAGTGACGGGTATTCTGGAGGTATATAAAACACAGGACCCACTCAATTTCTTTTTTTTTTTCCCCCAGGGTAGTGTCACCTATGTGTCTGCCACCCTGCTTCCGATTGCTGAGGCTCTACACTGCAGAGCAAAACAGTGGAAGCCTGGAGGAGATTGATGCTTTATTAGGTACAAGATACAGACCTTTTGTAGAATGAGTCTGTCTGACTTGTTCCTGTTCCAGATCTGCAAAGACTTCCTGCAGTTGTAGGAAGAATTGTGCAGTTTGTGAAGGAAGCTGAGATGCTTTATTGCCCACAAAGTGGAAGGGAGGCAGGGGAGACAATTGCTTTGTCTGGGGATGGAGTGCCTGACGAGGCTTACTCTAAATGGCCACTGGAATTGATACAGACTTTAGTAAGAGACTTTGTCCGTGCAAAGATCAAAGGGTGGGCAGCAAACACAGTCCAACAATGTTCTCTTCCTGCTCTGTCCCAGGTTGCCCCCTGTACCTGACTGACCTGGAGGTGGAAGGGAAGCTGGACTCTCTGTCCAAGCAGGAACGGGAATTTCTGTGTTCACTCCTGTTCTACACTCTCAACTGGTTTCGTGAGGTGAGTAGAGCCTTGTCTGCAGGTTCTGGAGTGGCGCTGAGACGTAGCACTTACAAACGCTAAGCTTAGGCTTCAGGGGTGCAAACGTTGAAGAAGAGTCTTGCTTCTTGAAAACCTTCTCCAGCAAGGTCCTGGTGATCTCTCCATGTTCTTCTCTTCAGTATCGTTCACCCTTTATTCTGCTGCTAGCAGCAACTCTGCTTTCTTGGTCAGAGGCTGGGAAGTGCTGAGGGGTCTCCAGAGCCACAAGCAGCACAGAAACCTGGCAATGTGCTGTCTGCTAATTCTTCTTCTTCATAATATTTGACCTGTAGGTGTTACTCTGTTGCTTTTTGTAGATTCCATCAATTATGTCCATATTCTTATGGGCTTCTGAAGATCTTTTGTTCATGCAGTCTGGATCTGGTCACACAGGCCATTTGTGTTGTGTGCTTATTCAGGACTTGAGGATGTTATTTGGAAAAGAGAAAGTAGTAAAAGTGTGTACAAATTTCCCTAAGTCAGTGAGTTTGATTTTTATCTCTAGGTTGTAAATGCCTTCTGCCAGCAACAGGATGCTGAGATGAAGGGGAAAGTTTTGACTCGATTACAGAACATCACAGAGTTGCAGACTGTGCTGGGAAAATGCTTGGCAGGTGAGCATGAAACACTTGTACATTCTGGGCCTGCACCAGTTGTGAAGTGACAGGAATTGGCTTAAACATCTATCGAGGAAGTAGAGGTAACGCACACTGCATTTTTACAGTGGCCTAAGAGTTCATGCATGGACAGCTATTGCGGACTTTACTGCACATTCCTTCATTGATTTGCATAGTTCTACCTTTTGCCCCCATCAGAATATCCCAAATCCTCAAGTTGCTCTTTTTCATCCGGGCTTATCCGTTACAAAGTCCAGGTGTCTATTCCCAAAGCTGTACCTCGAGTTTCTGAACGGCCCATCAATTACAAACTGGAGACTTTTGGTCTTTGGCTTTATCTTCATTATCCCTTGTCTGACAGGTTCATGTCCGTCCTTGTTTACGGCTTCCCCCTTTACTTATTATCTCCTTTTACGTTGAAAAGGTCTTTGAGAAGATAAACATAATAAAGAATACCCTGTCACCTTCGAGATACCCTTACACAAGCTATCCATTAAGAGCTACATTTGTAAACCAACAGACCAACTTCATCTGAAATAAAGTGCAATCTCAAGACCTTTTTGCTGCTCTGAGAGCACTACAAGGACAGCACAGAAAGAGCTCAGATGTGCTAGAACAGCCCTTTAAGCTTCACCAACATGGACAGATGTCCAAGGACAGCTGAGTGCTTGTTATCCTCCCTTGCTGGACGAATGCAAAGAGCTGTAATTCCAGTGCAGTGCAGACATATGATAAGGCTAATTGGAGCTAAATGCACCTAAGCATAAGAGCAGATGGATGTTCACCAGGATGGTGAAATGTATAGTACTTCCTCTAGATATGTATCTTGCCTGTATTTTGTCATTCAGGTGTTGAACTAATCCAATTTCTACTTTTTGTGTCTTTCAGCAACCCCTGGCTATGTCCCACCACCAGCAGCTTTTGATTCTGAAGCCCTGGAGGCCGTACTGTCCATTAATGCTGCTGGTCCAATGAGAAAAAGGAATGGTAAAGAAAGTTTAAAACATTTAAGCAAATAGATGTGCTGTGGAGTTTGACTGACATATTGCACTGCAGCCATTGCACTTGTATGTGCATAAAGCACAGAATTCCTGGCATGGTCTATCTAGCTTGAAATTGTATCTGCTCAACTCCTGTTGTGGCAGTAGTGGATGTGTAACAATATCCTACTCCAAACACGTGTTGAATAGTCTGTCTCCTTGGGAAAGCTGATGCTTAGCATTTAACTCTGAAAATCCAGGGCTTTCATTGACTGTTTTCACCTGCCAAAGTATTTTCTGCAGCAGTAGGCTGTTCTGCCATTGGGTTCATGCAATTGTCTGGTACTGAACATGTGGCTTGAGCTGCCCTGCAAATCCTGACCTTTAGGCTGTACCTGACTGATCTCTTAGGAACCTTGTCATGGCTCTGCTGCACAACAAAATGCTTCCTTCATCCTTTCCCATTGCTAACTCCCACAGAGAAGAAACAGAACTTGCCTTTCAGTTTTTCAAGCTGAAGTAATTTGCTTTGTTCTTCTGCCTCTAGTTCTATTTCTAGTATAGACTAACATTTCCTGGGAACACGTCTGCCTTTGAGCCAGACTGGACAAAAAATTCACATTCCATTCAATGAAAACAACTGGAGGAGGCCACAGATTAGAGAGCCCTTTCCTCATGTGCCAAACCTATTCTGCAGGGACTGGACCTGTTACGTAAGAGTGATTAAGGCAGAAGAAAAGTTATGACTGTGTTCTGCAGACAAGCAGGGGATCCATCCCTTTAGATGCTTTATTTTGAAGGAGCAGAAGTCAGTGCTCAGACTAGTAAGCTGAGACCAGACCGAGCTTAGTTTGTCTTGCTTACAGAAAAATTAGTGAGTTCTGTGATCGTGGGTCACAGCCTTGAGAACATACAGTTTTGACATCAACCTTGTGCCTCCTTTAGGTGTGCAGCATCTCATTGTAGCTGAGCTAAATTAAATAGTTTACTGACAACAAATAGGGGAAGACTCCCCTCTTCCCCTCACACCTGCACTCTCAGCTGCCTGATTTCCTGACCCGTGTTATTATGTGGCAGTTATTTTAGCCTTTTACATTTTGCTAGTTTAGTTTTTTGCTATTTTAACAAGTTGACTGCTTAACCAGTGACCAGGCTTCCTGAGCCAGTGCAAGGCCAGTGTCAGGTGTGTGTGGCTGGGAATAGGAGAAAGAGGTAGCAGGAGAAGCAGGACTACCCCAGAGCCATTAGATCAGCTCAAGCACTGTCATAAAATCTAGCCTAAGGCTATTCTTCAGAAGAAAGGGAACAAGGAGCTCGTGAGGAGAGACATATCAAATTAACTGTCCAGTCCAGTTCAGAGGGTTTATTTATTATGACATGGAAGACCTCCTTTCTGATTCTGCTCTTCCAAAGATAATGCAATAAAAGATGCAGCTTCATTGGTATTGTTTCACTTCAACTATGGCCTAGCCCCCAGAAAGGATCACAGAGCTACAAAAAGAAGTCTCTGATGCTCATCAGCACAACAGTTATGAAATGGCAGACTAAAGTGTATGCCAAACTTTGCACTTGTTGGGGCTTTCCCTGAGATTTCCCTTCTCCAGGTTGCTTATTAACTTCAGTCCTTCAGGAATTGGTTTTATTCAATGACTGATTCCATCTGAAAAGTGCACATTAAGTACTACCCTTTGTTGCTTCTTCTTGAATAAGCCTTCAGTCCAAGAAAGCACTATTCCCGTTCAGTTCCTTAATAGTTTCTGGTGTAAAATCTTGTCAAAGTGTTTTTGAAAATCTAAGTCTCTTCTGGCTGATGAATCCTTTTTATCCATGTGATACTGACACCTTGGCAGGCTAGCAAGGCAAAATTTTCCTTTGCAGAAGCCCTGCTGACTTTTCCCCAACAGACTCTATGTCCATGTGCTGAGTGATCTTTTATTGCAGACAGCTCTGCCATTTTCCCAGTGATAGAGGATAGACTCACCGGTCTGTAATTATCTGGATTCTCATTAGATCTCTTTTTATTAAGAGGAATTACATTCAAAAGCTGTTGGTTGTCTGGCACTGTGGCCAGCAGTTTTGAAATGTCACATTTGAATTCCTTTGGGGACCTTGTGTGAATGTCACCTGTCCCTGGTGATTTATTTGCTGTCTGTTTGGTCTAATACATCCTGTGCAATTACTTGAAATTAATGTAGTTTCTTTGGTCTCTCTGCTACATAGTGTGTCAAGTATGAGAATCGTTCACTGCTCAGGTTGTCAGCAGTGAAGACTGTTGCAAGGAATTAATTGAGTTACTCTGCTGTTGGCTTGGCATGCCTGCAAGTTCCTTCTGTAGCTGTGCCTTGTCTTCCTTTTCCAGGTCCTCTTCCTTTCCCAGTACTGTGTCTGAGGAAGGAACATTACATTTTGGTTCATACGTTTTTTAAGATGATGTCTCACTCATTTTTGCAATCACTTCATAATGTTTAAACTACAGTAAGAACACTGAGACTTGCTTTAATTTCTTACTGTGATTTTATTAAAGAGAAGCTGGTTATGGGGGATCCCCAAATGCATTTGACTGTGTTTTGGACCATGATCCTGGCTACATATGACACACAACCTGTGCATACTCCATGAATTCTTAGGGCTGATTAAAGTACAACCTGTGCTGCTTCCCTGGCTGCAAGGGCTGTCTGGTGTTGAGCACAATGTAGCCTTTGTTTCTGAAGTTGCTTTTCTTTTTAAGGAAGGAAAAAAAAGTCTGATGGTAGCAAAGCCTGCTCCGCAGATCGTTCTCAAGCAGATGACAGTTCTGAGGGAAACCAGCCTGATACTGAGCTTTCTGAGCTGGAAAAGGTAGGTGTAAAAACTTGACAAAGTCTTTTTGAAAATCTAAATCTCTTCTGGCTGATGGATCCCTTTTATCCGCATAAGGATAGTACAGGGGACTTCCAAGAAAGAGACGAGGGAAGACACATAGAAGCACAAGCAAAAGCTTTGAGAGAGGGATTGTTAATTTCAAAAGTTAATCACTGGCTTTCTGGCCATCCACTTTCCAAGAGGCAGTGTGGTTCAGGGCAGTGCAAATGTGCAGCATTATCAATAATACTATTAGGTACTCTTTGGTTAAGACTATGGAAAGTTTCTGTTTTAAGCCAGTGTCCTATCTCTCAGATTACTGCAATAACCTGCCATTCCTAGACTCATGTCAGAAACTGTGAGATGAATCTGGAAAATACACACCCTGGTAAGGACTGTATCTCCCATTGATTCTAGTCTGCTTCGGTCACGGGTCTTCATTTTGCAAATTTTCCTTGAGGTATTTGATCAATGTATTTTTGATAAGACGTCTTTAAAATTATCCATTTTAATCACATGCTAAGAACTACTTCCCAAACCTATTGGCAAATTAATTACTGGATTTTGTTTCTTGTTCTTTTGAACAAGCTCTTACTGTATTGTCCTCATGTCTGGAATGCAAGATCTGTGCTGGCTGAAAAAGATAAACCAGGGAAGTGTGCCCAGTTTTGGGCTTAGCATCTGGGGTGCTGCAATCTCATAAGCATCCCACAAGGTCCCACTTCTACTGCTGTTACTCATAAATGTTATTCAGACTGCATTTCATCAATTTCAGCCAGGTAAATATGCTTCTCCTACTTCCCTACTATTGTACAGATATGTAACTGAGTCAGATATGATAGCAAAGTTACTTAAGTTACAGGGGATAAGCAAAGTCTCAAATAGTTTTGGGAAGGAATGTATCTAATCTTTCTCACCTAACTAGAGTAGTGGTCCCACACTAGCCCTTAGATGCCATGCCCTGCTCAGGACAACAGAATACAGAAATCCTGTTGTGAGACACATGTAATGTAAATTGGCTCCTGAGACAGGCTTGTGTGGAGTGAATCTCTAATAACTTACAGATTGTCACCCAGAGACAACAGAGCATCCCATAGTTTACTATCCTGGTATTTATCAAAGATAAAACCATTTACCTTCATCTCTCCTGGTGCTTATGGATACTTGGTCTTTCACCAAGTCACAGAATCACACAGAATCACAGAATGTTAAGGATTGGAAGGGACCTCGAAAGATCATCTAGTCCAATCCCCCTGCCAGAGCAGGAACACCTAGATCAGATCACACAGGAACGCATACAGGCAGGCTTTGAATGTCTCCAGAGAAGGAGACTCCACAACCTCTCTGGGCAGCCTGTTCAAGTGCACTGTCACCGTCACTGTAAAGAAGTTTTTTTCTCATATTCAAATGGAACCTCCTATGTTCCAGCTTGAACCCATTGCCCCTTGTCTTATCACTGGATGTCACAGAGAAGAGCCTGGCTCCATCCTCTTGACACTCACCCTTCAGATATTTATACACATTGATTAGGTCACCCCTCAGTCTCTTCTTTTCCAAGCTAAAGAGACCCAGCTCCCTCAGCCTTTCCTCGTAATGGGGGATGCTCCATTCCCTTAATCATCTTCGTGGCTCTGCGCTGGACTCTTTCCAGCAGTTCCCTGTCCCTCTTGAACTGAGCGGCCCAGAACTGGACACAATATTCCAGATGAGGTCTCACCAGGGCAGAGTAGAGGGGGAGGAGAACCTCTCTTGACCTACTGACCACCCCCCTTCTGATACACCCCAGGATGCCATTGGCTTTCTTGGCCACGAGGGCACAGTGCTGGCTCATGGTCATCCTGCTGTCCACCAGGACCCCCAGGTCTCTCTCCCCTAAGTCCAGAATGGGTTTCACAATGGTCAGTAATTCACAGAAAGGAGACAGAAAAGATTATTCCAATTTCCTAAATATTATTTCTTTGTGTAAAATTTTTAGTGACTTGTACAGTCCCAAATGAAAATGCTTCTGATTCTACGTGCTTGTCTCTCTAGTAGCTATTGTGAACTCCTCCTAGTCTTTTGTCAACCTGACACAAAATACAGACATCTGTGTGAAAGAAATGGCTTTGAGCTAGAAAGGCTTACAGTCTTGCAGGTTGGAATGTTAATTCTGCCATTTACTTTTCAGACTGCTGCTGAGAGAGAGATGGGAAATCCTCTGGCACAGCTGCAGAGCTATCGCCCGTACTTCCGAGAGTTAGACCTTGAAGTGTTCACTGTACTCCACTGTGGGCTGCTGACAAAGTCTGTCTTGGACACAGAGATGCATACAGAGGTGAGTGGAACAGCATAAAACCATACTGGCAAGGCTTTGCATAGCTCCCCTCCCCCCTGGAGGCCTTGGCCCCTTCTACTCCATTAAAATGGACTGAAGATTGATGTTAAGATGTGTTGGTCCAGGGCTGTGAGCTAGGCACCAGGAGAGAATTTGCCCCCAAAGAAACCAAAGTACTTCAAGGCACTGAGATAAAGAGGACTTTCCTGAGAACAGCAAACATATACTGCACAACATTAAAAACAAAGTAATATAAACATTGTATAAAAGGGAAAAAGATCCAGTATAACATATACAGACCTAATAGAAAGAAAGGGGCTTTAATATTGAATGCTGCTAAGCCGTAGGATGTTAAATACACTAAGAGGCAGCTTGCCTATTAAAAAGAACCTATGACATTAATTAAAGTCCATGCAAAAAAACAAGTGTCTCAAGGCGTCAGCAGATCGGAAACTCAGCACAAACGTGGGACTGGTGTCATGGATGTGCCCTTGGTGGTCAGGGTCCTGTTTGTCATCTGTGAGCTTACATAAAACTTCATTGCTATGGATGTGGAAAGCAGAAGTGTTTATTTTTTTAACCTTCTTTGTAGGCAGGCTGAGTCCACCTGGAGTCTAATTTTGTCTGGCTACAGTAAGATTAGTAAAATGTGAAAAGGCCCTAGCATCTAACAAATAGGTCCCTGGCTGAGGTTAACTAAGGCAGGAGTCATAGCTGGAAATGGAGGGGGTGAACTTGAGCTTCAGGGCACTACAATTACGAGCTGAGTCCTGGGATTGACTGTTCTTGTAATTACAGGCTCGTGAAGTTGTGCAGCTGGGGCCTGCTGAACTTTGCTTCCTCCTGGATGACCTGTGCTGGAAGCTGAAACATGTCCTGACCCCAGGCTCCACAAGGAGTGTGCCCTTTCCAAAGGCAAGTACAGCAGCAGCCGATGGGGCTAGACCTGGGCTGAGGCAGAGCACATCAGTGGCCTCCAGGCCTCTCCCAAGAGAAATGTTTTTCAGAATTATTTTCACCTAACCATTGCATGGAAATCCTTACACCAAACTGTGTGTCAGAGCAGCACTTGCTCTTTCAAAAGAGACCTCTGTACCACTTCCCTCACTGTGGAGTGTTTGCACCATCTGGTTCTCTGCATGTCTCAGGAGAGGATGTATAACTGGGGCCTTGCAGCCTCAAAACTCAAGTGACCCTTTTCCAAGCCTTCCCTGTGGAGGCTGGCTCTGCTGTTCAAGAAGCAGCTCAAGTTAGGCAGGCCACATAGCTGCTGGATGTGGGTTTCTGCTTCTTCTGTAGAAGGGCACCCAGAGTGCAGAGACTCCTTGCATTCCTGGCTGATGCTTTCAGGAGGAAGTAAACGTGTGGCTCTTTGCATTAAACTGTGAGAAATTCACTACAACCTGATGGACTCCATCATATTCAGTGCTCTTTCTCCTTGTCTTTCTACCTATCTGAATTCCTATGCGCAGAGACTGTCTTCTCTTAGTGTTTGAGTAAAATGTGAGAGAGTTACATGTCACATCTGTTCTATTCTTTTAATTGAATGTTAACCACTTCTCTGAATTGGTGTTGGTTGTTCAGCAGAAGCCATCTTTCTTATTCTGTGACCTTTCCTGACAGAGTGTATGACATCAGGAATGGGACTGCTCAGGAGCAGTCCAAGAAGTAGCACTTGATGCAGAGTTATTCTCGAGTGAGGCTGATGAAGTGACTTTAATCTTTGGGGTTTGCTGCAGGAAAGAGGCTACAAAGATATTGGCTTTTCCCACCTGTGTCAGAGATCCCCCAAGGAAGTTGCTACGTGTGTAGTCAAGCTACTAAAGCCCCTCTGTAATCACATGGAGAACATGCACAACTACTTCCAGGTCAGTGGGCAGCAATTTTGACTCAAAAACTGACAAGTTTTGTCACCTGTAAAGGTATTTTTGGTTTTGTTTGTGGGGAAAAAAAGAGTGGTTTTGTTTTCTTCAGGTGTTTTAAACATGGAATTTACAGAAATGGATTCTTGTGCCATTATCTTTCCTTGGAATAGCATTTAATTACTTTTTTTTTTTGATATTAAAGGCAGTTGCAATACAAAATCAGGGTGTGGAAGATGACACAAGAGTGAACATCCAGGAGCACCAGCTGATGTCGTCCTGTTACCAACAGCTGTTACTAAATTTTCGCTCCCTTTTTGCTTGGTGAGTTTAAACAAGAGAGTTTAAACTCATTCACCTGAATGAGCATAGGCTGTTTATTGCTTCCTCTTCCTGTTCCTGTTCTTTAGAGTGTTTGTACCCAGCAAATGGCCTTCCAGCCATGCAAACAACACACTGCAGTGGCTGAAGACTTTTAAGCACTTTATAGTTGTCAAGCTTCATTGCCTGATCTTGAGCTGAACTAAAAACGTAGGCGATTAACAGTGAATGCACAACGAGTCACTGAACTGGCTAGAATTCAGTGTGGTTTTGGATCAAGACCAGCATAAGTGGTATACTAGCACACCTAGTTGGGCAACTCCCATTCTGCCTAGGGATCTTGGAATTTCTTACCCAGTAAGTCCCCTCATCCTTTGTTAAATTGTCACTGCCTGAATCCTGAGCAATGAAATAATTTCTTTTGCCAATAGGAAAGGATGAGTGCATACCTCATTGACAAAAAGCCTGTGCTGCTGATGCACTCAAACTGGATTCATAAATGCCAAACTGAACAATCCCTGTGCAGCCTGGATTTTACCTCTCCATCTGCTAATATAATCCAGGAGAGCATCACAGAAGTTTTTTCTGAACCCTAATTTACTTTTGTAGTTAAAAAGCAGTAGTAATTGTGTAAAAACTGTATGAGGTCTAAGGTCTGCTTTTCCTGTTGGCCACTACTGGAGCCTCAGAGACCCTGATCCACCCCTGAATTGGTCATTTTCTCATTAGCCAGCATGAATGTTGGTTGTTCCTGAGTGTACCCATTTTGGTCAGGCAGCCATATATTGGGGGAGCTGTCCAGCCACTTAAGTCTAATTACAAGTCCTTTTACATACATTTAGTCAAGCCCTCTTATATTACTGATTGTTAATTGACTTGTGTGTTAAAGGTGTACTTGAGCATTACTATTATCAAGTCCATATATACAGTCTATAGATCTAGAACGTGGATGCATTTGAGCCTTTCCAGAATGCGTATCCTCATTGAATTATTTCATAGACACCAGTAGTTTAAAGAATTAGTGAAGATCTCTACAGTTTTCTGCCCTGTTGGGCTCCTACCTGTTGTTCAAGAGGTGACCAGCCACTATCACTGCACTTGCACAGCAACTGTCATTAGACATCCTCTTTTTTTCAGGTCTGCATAACATTATTTTAGTACACATGGACCTCCATGTATGTGAAATGGCCTGTCCCTCCTAGCGAGGTCTGCAGTCTAACTGAAAAGTTAGTATTTTGTGTGCACAAGGTTTTCTGTTCCCTGAAAAAGATAAAATGTATATGAACTAAGTTTGCTGTCAAAATCAGGTTTTGGGTTTTTATGTCCCCTTATAACTTTCATATTGCAGGGTTTGTCTCACATATCCTGCTTCTTTATTTTTCTTGTTGCAAAAATATGCCTAGATATACTTTTGCATCTGATACCTCTCTTCCTTCTAGTCTGGTAATGAACAGGATTATTTTTTTTTTCTTTCCTGTCAGGAATGGTTTTTCTCAGCATGAAAATACTGACTTGCTAAGGTCAGCTCTCCAGGTGCTTGCAGACAGGCTGAAGCCAGGAGAGACAGAGTTTCTTCCTCTTGAGGAGCTGATAAGGTAGAATCAGTATTTCCTGGCTCTGAAAGGGATTAATTTCAAGCAGTTTTCCCTGTTTTGTGGGGGCATTATGAGTATATGTGTATTTGGGAGCTCTCATAGTGAACTTTGTACCTTCAGAAAACCTTGTATTTAACTGAATGGCAGTGCAGTCAAATCTAAATAAGAGGAGCTACTGGATTATAAAATATGCATTAATCTATGAAGCTTATTTGTTTGTATGCTATTTGAGACTAGATTCACGGAATTCACAGAAAGAATGAGTATGTTCTGGATAGTTAAAATGCTTACAGGAACACTAGGCAAAAGCAGTGTATAAAGATGTTGCTAGACTTAGAGTGACTGGGGCTTGAGAGAAGCTTCTTGGTGACTAAATTTTTATCTCTAGTGATTGACTATCCCTTCTTCAGAAAGGCACTGCCAGAGACAAAATACTGGGCTAGGGAGACCTTGGATCTGAGCTGGTCAAATATTTCCTTTTTATTTATGTGTTTCTGGGAGACTACCCTATCTACACTGTTTTTACTTTTTCCTTTCCTGTCATCCTCAGTGAGAGTTTTCACTACCTACTGAATTTCCAGCAGAGTGTTCCCAGCTTCCACTGTGCCTTTATCCTCACTCAGCTCCTGATTGCCATCGCTGAGAAACCAATGACTGGATGGAAGAAAGAGAAAACAGGTAATGTGTGAAGAACTAATAATTTATTTTTGTGCTGTCCTTTGCCTGTAATTCTTGGGTTCTATCTCTGAAGTGCATCTTTTAGAGGAGAGATTTCCCTTTGGTATCCTAGTAATCTCACTGGAGTGAACAGTCCTAGCCATTAATAAAAGGAATAGCAATAAATATATTGGAACCTCTTTGGTATTTGTTTTACTGTGCTTCAGTCACATGCAGGAAGGCAGACTCTAGCTCTCTTAGTTGGTGTCTTTAAAAATCAGAGCCTCACAGCTTTTAAGAATTCAACTTTGGTACCAGTTTAATCACCAATTATGAAGGTGATCATAGGCTTACACTACGAAGTTACATCAGATTAAGTAGAGATGTGTCAGTGTGCTGTGACAGCTCATTTCCAAAAATTATGGGAATGAACTGCAAACACAGCTGTTACTTCAGGGCAGAGGGAGGAAAATCTAATATATTCTTAACCCCATGTAACAAACATTTTCAATGAAGAGAACTCTCAGACCTGTTCTGTAAGAGGAACAGCATTCAAGCAGGTAAGGCACTGACATACTTGAAGGGAGAATTAGTTGGTCTCCACTTTGTCACACACTGAAATAAAAATTCCAGACACAATCACCTCTCTCAGCCATACCTTGTCATACTAAGACACCTCTAGAATTTGTCCTTCTCAGATCCCCACAGCCACTCAGAATTGTAAGTTCCCTACTTTGAGATTATTTTACTATTTTAAACACTCCCCCACTGGGAGAACTGCCCACTGAGTGTAGCAAGAAGGAAATTGTCTTGGATGGGAAATGAAGCGCATCTATTTCCTTCAATAAGTTATTCCTTATCTTGTACAGCTTCCTTAGCAAAGCAGTTCCTCTGCAAGTCATGGGTGAAGCCCAGTGGAGACCAAGAGAAGGGCAGCCAGTTCAACAGTGCGCTGCATACTCTGCTCTGGTAAGGCTCAAGCCATTGTCTCAAGCATGCCAAGACACTCTTTTTCTAATAATTACTGTTGCTGCAGAGGAATGACCCCTCTCAACCCTCATACTTACACAGTTTGGTCTGAAGCACTGTTTCTACAGCACTGAATGACAGTGAGTGACAGGAATAATCCTGTCAGCCATTGCCATAGAAGCATGTTTGGACTTCGTCTTTGCTAGACTGTAGCTCGACAGTATACATCAGCACGTGTAAGTGTGGATCTGGACCAAAGTGTCTGGTTTTGTTTTCACTAAACTGAAAGCAAATCAGCTCTCATTAAAGCCAGAGAGAGCAGGACTGAGTATAGGTGAACTACAGTCACAGAATCACAGGATGGCTGAGGCTGGAAGGGACCTCTGGAGTTCACTTGTTCCAACCCCCATGCTCCAGCATGGCCACCTAGAGCAGGCTGCCTGGGACCATGCTGGGTGCAATCCTCTGAGCTTGGCTGTTCAGCCAGTTTTCAGTCCACCTCACTGTCTGCTCATCCAGCTACTCTGTGAAGATCTTGCAGGAGAAAGTGTTGAAAGCCTTACAAGTCAGGGTAGACAATACCCTCTACTCTCCCCTCATCTGCAGACCAGTCATTTCAGTGAAGGTTACCAGGCTGGTCAGGCATGACTTCCCGTTGGTGAATCCACGCTGACTACTGACAATCACCTTCTTGTCCTTCGTCTCCCTGGAAATGGTTTCCAGGATAGTTGTGCCACTACCTTCCCAGGCATCAAGATGTGGCTGGCTGGCCTGTAGTTCCCTGGGTCCTTCCTACTGCCCTTTCTGAAGATTGGAATGGCATTTGCTTTCCTCCAGCACTCAAGCACCTCTCACAGTTGCCATGATCATTCAAAGATAAGAGTAGCATCACAATGATATCACGCACTTCCCTCAGCACTCATGGGTTCATCCCATCAGGGCCTGTGGACTCGTGTATGTCCAGTTTACTTAGCTTTTCCCTAACATGATCCCTTCCACAAAGTTTTCCTTGCTCCAGACTTTGCCCTTCTATGAGGCATGAGATTTCTGAAGGACAGTTTTGCTAGTAAAGACTGAGGTGATGAAGGCATTCAGTTCCTTAACATGTACATCAGCCTTTTCCGTGTCCTGTGTCACCAGGACCCTGCCCCATTCAGCAGCAGACCCACACTTTCCCTTTTGCTACTTATGTGCTTAGAGGAGTCCTTCTTATTGCCCTTGGCACCCCTTGCCAGATTCAGCAGATTCAACTCCAGGAGGGCTTTGGCCTGTGTTATTCTGCATAATATTTACTGATGAACTAAGCTGGTTTTGGATTTAGTGTCTACCTGGAGCATACAGATAACATCTTGAAAGCTATAGAAGAAATCTCCAGCGTTGGTGTTCCCGAACTGATCAACTCTGCCAAAGATGGATGTTCATCTACTTATCCTACACTAAGCAGGTAATGATAGCGATAGAGCCTTTGCATTTCATGAGATGCACAATGGCAATTTCTGCTTTTTAATATTTAATTCTTATTTTGTCGTCTATTTTGGTTTCATGTTAGTACTGCTGTGGACTGCTCTGGGCATTTGTAAACATTCTTTTGGCGGTATGCAACAGGTTAGGACATGGTTAGCTTTACGTCAAGGTGTAATGGTGGTGTGGTGTTTTGCTGCTAGCCAGGGTTCCCAGCTCCTCCTGTACCTGCAGGCACTGGCACAGCAAAGAAGCTGAAAAATCCTTGAGTGTCCTGGCAGCAGCTATAAACATCAGTGTGTGATCAGCCTTCTTCCAGTACAAATCCAGCTCTTACTGGCTACTGTGCAGAAAGTCAACTCTGTCCCAGCCAAAATCAGGACAAATGGCCTTGTGCATTAACAAAATGTTGAGTTAATTATTTGTGAGACATTTTAATTGGAGAATGAACTGCTGTCTGTACTCTGGTATGTTGCCTCTTTCTGTGCCACCATGGTGGTACAAAGCACTGAAAGTCAGCCTCAGGGGGCCTGGCCTGGCTGTAGGCAATCCTGGGCTGGTACACAGTGTGCAAAAGCACACTCGGGATGTTTCTGCTCCTAACGCAGGAGTTTGGAAACATGGTTTACACGTGAATGATCAAAGTTCCTGCACTTTGGAACTACTGAAACCACCTTATGCTGACAGCCACAAACCTTTCGCTGTGCATCCACCAGAGCTACAAAGAAATGGGTGGTGTCTGTGTGTGGTTCACAGTGGGGAAGTGGCAGTGACTTCCCCGGATTCTCCATCAGTCTGGGCAATGAGGCTCAGCTAGACATGTTTATGTGTCCCAGGGTCAATCTCCTGTGATTTCCTGCTGTGAAGGATGCCCAGCTGGGTAACCTTCAAGTTTTCCAGATTGTTCTGGTGACAAGAAGCCTATCTAGATGCTCAGAGCTGGCTTTTAGTTTTGCTTTCACTTTCTCCACAGGCAGACATTCCCGGTTTTCTTCAGAGTAATGATGGCTCAGCTAGAGAGTTCAGTGAAAAGCATCCCAGCTGGAAAACCATCAGACTCAAGTGAGGTAGGAAAATAAATGCACTGGACTCTTTGAGCAGAAGAAGACGTTAGTTAAACTATACAGTACAATAAAGAAGTGTAAATTGGAAAGGAATCTACTTCTGAACTGTGTCTAGGAAATGCAGTCAGACAGCTTCATTCATCAGCCAAAACTGATACACAGGGTAACATACAAGTAGCATCCTTTTTTGTATGGTTTGTACCATGTCAAAAATCCAGTAAATCCACAGAAGCTATAACCAGAAAACAGGTCATAATCAGCCAAATACTAAACTGTGCAGTTGGTCTGCATGCCTGTGTGGGAGCACAAAATTATTTTGCAATAAAGAGCTGCTCTGAGAGCAAAGAAGTGTGAAGAAAATGACGGGAGAATATTGTGTATAAGCTAGTATAATATTTAATCTCAAGGACACACTGCCCTTGAGACTCTTGCTTCTTCTGCTACTCTGCAAAGCACTATGATAGTTATGTTCATGCAAGCTCAATCACATCCCTTCCTTTCTCATTCAGCCATTCGCCCACAATATTCTCCACAAAGAAGTGTGTTTACTCTCAGCATTTTAAACCATGTGGGAACTGATCAGGCTGGAATTGCCATTAAGTGGTTTTGCTGTGATAAATCTGCCTGTGGTGAAGCTTTGTTCCTCTGTCTTCAACAACAACAACGCTTTGGGTAGAGCAAATACTGAGAGAGCATCCAGCAAGGTGAGAGCAAATACACCATTTTGGTTTATTGTCCCTTTGCATCCCTTTAGGCACAACTGGAGAAGCTGCTGCAGTGGAACATTGCTGTGCGGAATTTCCATATCCTCATTAACTTGGTCAAGGTGAGGTTCTGGTTGTTTTTCTGGCTTTACCTTCAGATTCCCAGCAAAGCCCAGTGTACCCAGATTCGTGAGCACAAGGAAAAAGCATGAAGTATGGCTGAGCAGTGGGAACAGCTTGAAGGTGGTAAATAAAGCCAGTTATAATCTGTGCAAGGGTTTCTATTGACATTGTTTCCTTTAGACTTGTGGACTGATCCTGCTCTCTTTGTTCTTCTCGCCCAAGTAGGTATTTGACAGCAGGCCTGTACTCAGCATCTGCCTGAAGGTAAGCAAGAACTCAAAATACCTGAAGAGAGCAGCTTAAGTACCAGCTTTCTTGAATCATTGTCTCCAGTGGAATAGAGCGGTTACTGAATTCCCTGGAAGAAGCAGACACTGTTTTTTATACCTTCAACCGCCTTCCACTAATCCTCATTTTATGACTTGACCCCAATGAACTTACCGCAATTGGCATTACAGATTTTAGACCCTTTCCCTTCTCTCCTTTCCCCATGGTACTCCAAATGAAAGGAGACATCACAGCAGATGGGTCTCCCTTGGAGCCCAGAAAGATCATGTGTCCCTCTGCAATTCTCCCTTTTCTGGCTAGGACTCATATATATGTATAGATTCTAACATTTTGTGTTTAGGTCAGTTTTATTCTCAGTTGGCTAGTGAATAAAACCAGGGATGTGTACAATGAGGAGACCTTGTCCTTCTAGCCTCTCTTTGCAGTGATTAAAGTGGGACGCTTTACTGATCCTGTATATTCCAGTACAGCCTTCACATGAATATAGTCTTTTACTAAGCGAGAACAGTCTCTGGGGTAGCTTGAAAGAATGTATCATTATCTTATTTGATTTTGTGATGGTCCTTTGAAATTTTAATTTGCCTTCTGATGTATTTATGATTCTTTTATAGTATGGCCGCCTCTTTGTAGAAGCATTTCTGAAGCTTGCCATGCCTCTCCTGGACTACAGCTTTAAAAAGCACAGGGTAAGTAAGCCATTTGGAGACAGAACTGTCTGGAACCAGTTGGGAAGCATGACTGATGCTTGCTAGAAGGGAATTCCTCTCTCTAGTGACATGTTGGCATGACACTTATGATACTTCATGACAAATGCATCTAATGTCTCCAGCTGTGCTCTGCCCTGTCCAGTGCTCTCTCAGCAAACAGATCACTGTTTCCCAACTTGCCATCACCCTTCTCGTTGGATGGCTTCACTGTTAACAAAGGAAGCCCTTCCAGCCTCCATCTCCTTGAAAAGTTATTAAAATTATTACCACCAAGGTGTCACTCATAGAGTAGGAAGCTCATGTGAGGCTGGTGAGGGCTTGTGGTCCAGATGGGCAGTGACATTGGTGTCTTTGCAATAATTCTTGGAGCTTTGAGCAGGACAACATTTGTGAGTGCAGATAGACAGGCCAGTCTTCCTGCACTATATGACAAGCAAGAACAGCTCATGTATTCCTCCTGCTTTGTTGCAAGGCAGTCCATCTTTGCCAGTGAGACTCATTCTTTGGCTTAGTCTTCATAACTTTTTTCTCTAATAGTCAACTCCTTTCTGTTGCAAATGCAAGATCTGTTCTCATGGATGTTTGAGGGAATGAGGTTATCAAACAGATACCTGGTCATTGCCACTGGACAATAGTAAATGCCATGTAATTTGCTCAATAGAGAGGATTGACATCTAGAGTCTGTGTTGGATGTGTTTCAAATACCACAATCCAGCAGTATGTTTTATACTTTTCCTCTGGTACCCCTACTTCAGAAGATTGTACGCAAGGCAAGATGTGTCGAGGTTGTCTTGATTTGAATTGCCCCACTTTCACTGGTATGTGTTCATTCCAAACTCGAATTTAAACCCAGTTTCAGTTCAAAATGCTTGGCCTTATGACATGTGGTCAGTTTCATTACCAGTTACCTGACTTACATGCACAGTGCAAGTCTCCTATGGCTTCAACCCGTTTGTCTGATGTTTCCTGCATACCTGCATCACACCTTGATCCCACAACCCTTTCAAAGGATTCCTAGGACTAATACTATTTCATTAGTCTTGTTTCTCTTACGGAAAAATCCTTTGAGAATGATTCTACTTATTTATTACAGGATGATGTTCAGAGTTTGCTGAAAACCTTGCAGCTGAGTACCAGACAACTTCATCACATGTGTGGCCATTCCAAGGTAAGATAAGTTCTAATTGCAGCACAAACTCTTGTCCTTATTTCCCACCCACTGCTTTTCCTGGGCATAGGCAAGTTCTATTTGCAAGCTTCCAGCAGTGTCTGTACAAGCAAAGAGTCTGAGAGGAGGAGAAAGCGCCTTGGTTAATGGCCTAAAAGTTGAAGTATTTGATGTGGAAATGGCTGACTTGGATGTCAGATCAGGTTAGCATATTCTTTCTTAGGACAGAGGTTCTTGACATCTTTGACTGTTGGCATCAGTAAGAGGGTGTTTCTGAGGACCCAAGCTGAGATCTTAGAGACCTTGCATAAAGCATAGATGACAGATTGATAATATGGGAGAGAAGCTTTGGGAAAGATCAACAGCCTTGTGAATCAGAATAATCAGCAACAGGAGGTGGACAAGGGGAACACTTACTCAAAGTCCTCTAGGGAAGAGGGCAAAGAAAGGGGAGGAAGCTGGTAACACGCAAACCAATCTGCCAGTCTCTCTATGGGAGACATGGGGGAGGAAGGAAGGAAAGGATTAACATCCTCCTTACAGCGTGGAGAGCCAGTGCTTGTCACGAGAGAGAATCACATGGGAAAAGGCAGTTAAAAGGAATTTCATGTGTGCTGCTTTGTTCCTGTTAGACTCCTTAAAGGTTCAAGAACACTCGTCCAAGCAGGGAGCTTGCCAAAGTAGCTGAAGGGAGAAAGCCCTTCGTTGCTTACAGCAGCTCTGTGTGCCCTCCTGTCCTAGTTCTCCAAAAGCCAGTGCTTCTTTGGTCTGGACCAGTTGGCATTGGAGTTTCTAGTGCACACACATTCTGTGTAGCTAGTGAACAAAATGGCAGCAGTGTGAGGTCTGTGCATGAAGAGCTGTGTGTTGTTCTTGGAGAACAGAGCAAGTGACGCCAGTGTGTTGCTGAGATGATGGAGCAAATGAAAAGCAGATTCTCAAAGTAATTTCCTAAGCGTCAGCAGAATTCATCTGACTGATGCAGAAGAGTTACTAGCCTCTCTCTAAGGTTCGTGAGAAAAGCTAAGGCGCCTTCTGTTTTTATGCAGAGTGGATATAGCTGTTTGGATTGTTGTAAATTATCCTTTTGCTGTCTTAGACCAAATGCTTATCTGAGTTTTCTTTTTTTAACAAAAGCTATAAAAGATTTTTGGCTAAGAAATGGCATAATCTGGGCAAGCTTTGTGGGGATCATGTCCCATCCCTCCCACCTGTATAACCAATGGCTTTAAATAGCCAGAATACTTGGGCAAGAATCAATTGTAGTCATGTTGTATTGTTTGATGTTTAGATTCGCCAAGATATTGGTCTGACTAATCACGTGCCTTTGTTGAAGAAGTCACTGGAACAATTTGTGTACCGAGTGAAGGCAATGCTGGCGTTCAACCACTGCCAGGAGGCGTTCTGGGTGGGCATCCTTAAAAACCGGGATCTTCAGGTGAGAATCACTGTCCTGCCTGGGGAAATTAAAATGTGGAAAATGACACTGCGCATCTTGCCAGACACCCGTAACTCTGCCCTGGTGTGCAGGTGGAGCTAAAAGGCCAAATTCCATGTGGCCGCACTGCAGTCACATCTAGCACAGCAGAAGGAAGTGTTTTATTTCAAGATTAAGGGCCTGCATTTCTGGGGGCTTCCTTGCAGTTAGGGGTGCTCTGACACTGGTCAGTTTTTATTGTTTGAAGGGAACAAGGAAGGGGATCTTTCCTCTGATGGGTGGCAAGATCTACAGGCAAAGAAGGGAGGAGGTAAAGGTTGTCTGAACACCTCTTCACACACTCCTGTGTGTGGCTTTAACAGAAGCCAGTTCTGGCCGTTTTCTTCCTCTTTCATTGCAGCAGCAGCAGGACAGTCGAAACAAAACCTGCTTTTTGCTCAAATCCCATTTATTTAGCTAAGAGGGTAACGAAACGCCGCTTGCTTCCCTCCCACCCCGGCACACTGTGGCCGCTTCGCACGCACTCAGTACGGGTCTTTTACGTTCACCTCAGGGGGAAGAGATTTTGTCTCAAGCCTCTGAAGAGAGGGGCTCCGAGGAGGAGGAGGAGAACTCCGCAGAGAGCTCTGCTGAGGTACTTCTCCTCGGGCGCCCGCGGCCTGCGCCCCGGGGCTGGCTGCTGGAGCTCCTTATAACGCAGCGAGGGCGGGTGGAGCGGGGCGTGGGGGGCGGTTTCGTCTCTGACAGCGCCGCGTCCCCTGCAGGAGCCGAGCGGCAGCGGCGCAGATACCAGCGACGAGGAAGCGGCGGCCGGGCACTGCCCCGCGCTCACGGATCCCTGAGATCCCGGCGGCGGCGGGCGGGGCCGGCTCTGCGCAGGCGCGGTGGGGATGGGGGGGGTGCGTAGCCCCGCGCAGGCGCGGGCGGGGGCGGCCATGTCGGTGCAGGAGGATCCGGTGCAGCGGGAGATCCACCAGGACTGGGCCAACCGTGAGTACATCGAGGTGATCACCAGCTCCATCAAGAAGATCGCGGACTTCCTCAACTCCTTCGGTGAGGGCGCGGGGCGGCGGTGCCGGGGGGTGGCGGCCGGGCGGGCCCCGCGGTCTCTCACTGTCGCCTCCCCGCAGACATGTCGTGCCGGTCGCGGCTGGCCACCCTGAACGAGAAGCTGACGGCGCTGGAGCGCAGGATCGAGTACATCGAGGCCCGGGTGAGCAGCGGAGAGAGGGGCAGGCGGGGGCCGCGGGGCCGGGCTGGGTCCCGGGGCCTCGCCTGAAGTGTTTCCTCTTCCCCGCAGGTCACCAAGGGGGAGACGCTGACATAGGCCCCGAGCCCCCGCCCCGCCGGAGCACCGCCGCCCCGCACCCTGCTGGGCGCCTGCCGCTGCCGCCGCCTCTGCTTGTGTTGCCAATAAACCGCTGTGCTGCCCCGCCTGCTCTCTGCCTGCCTGCCTGGGCCCGGGCACGGGCTGCCCGGAGCCCTGCCACCGCCTTGGATGTCCAGAGCCTCTCCCGCCGCCTGCCTGGCCCCCGGGGCTCGGGCCTGCCATCCGCCCTGCAGACGGGAGGGGAGGGGACGCCCTGTGGGGGCTGCAGGCTGGGCTGCTCCCAGCTCCGGGAGGCACCTGACTGGTGTGGTTCAACCTTCAAGGTGCTTCGTGCTCCAGCTGTGGTCACAGCAGAAACCTGGTGACCCCGCAGGTTTGGAGGGTGTCTCAGGCTGCACATCTGCACGCTGGCAGGGTTGGGTGAGGGCAACAGGCTCCCCTGCTGTGGTGCATGTGTCACAGGACAGGGCCCCTTGCTGGCACCTAGGAAGGCACCTTGCCCTCCTCCATAGGGAGGCAAGTGGAAAGGAGAAGGAAGACTCTTCCCGCCACTCCTATTTATCTCAGTTTTTCAGTGGCATCTAGAGCTGCAAACTGGTCAAATTTAGTATTTGTTGGGGAGACCATGGAGTTGGTGTCAGTAAAGGTCATCTTGCTTCCTAGTAGGCTTTAAATGTCTTGGTATATTATGCTCCCACTGGAAGCGTTTTCATTATGGCAATGTGATGTCTGGAGTGTTTACTGGGCACCTGAGTAGTGTTCTTTATGTTTTTGAGCCTGGCAGGTCTGACATCAGCTGGTTGCTCCTCAGCATAGGTCCTTCCCCAAGCTCACGATTTTGTTCTCCAGAGGAAGGTCTGCGTTTTACATTGTTTGAATAAGTGCTTCTCCAGCCTTTGTCAGCTCACCTAGCCGGTTATGCTTTGCTGTCACATAGAGCTGTGCATCTGGGAGGCTTGGTCGCTTCTAGTGCGTAGTCCCAGGGGAAATAAGTGCTTTGTACCAACCTGCAGAACTTACAGTGGGGTGGAGCAGCCGTGAATCATTGCACTTTTGCTCAGGGGCGATATCTAGTGATGAGAGATGGTGCTGTCATACAAGATTGGTAGGTAGAGGGAAAGCATCTGTCTCTTTCCTCAGAGGCAGTGGCTTTGTGGCCTAAGTACATCAGAAGTAAAGCGTGTGGCCCAGACACTGCTTATTCTGGACATGCTGGAGTGGAGATAACTTGATACTTGTCTGAACAAGGCCCTGAAATTAGCCCTGTGTTGAATGTGGGGGTGGGGCGAGCTAGAGACCACCGGAAGTTCCTGCTTAAATTATCTTAAGAGTCTTCACCCAAAGACTGAGCAGGAGACAGGGTAGCACGGATGTCCCTGGGACTGGGCCTGTACCAGGCTGACCTTTTCACTGGGGATCCGTTGCATGTTCCTGTTCCCAGCTGGCAATGTGGTGTGACTCGGATCCCTTCCTGGTCTCCTGACAGGCTCTTATAATGGTTCTCCCTTCTTCCTCTGACCCTAGGGTTTCTCACAGGAGTAGATGTTGCCACACAGTCAGTGTGGTCAAAGAAGTTTTGGTGTAGGGATCTGTCTCCTGGACAGTACTGCTTCTCCCAGGGCACATCATCTCGCAGAGCTTGAGCACTGTGGGATCAGCCTGTCTAGTTCATCTCGCAGCAGGGATGCTGGGCAGCTCACTGTGGTATGGAGTTCTGCCCTTTTTCTTTCCCTTTCAGGGAGTCTCAGTAGTTCCCAGGGGCTCCGCAAGACCAGGCTTTATGGTTTGGGTGCTGTTTATTCCAGGCCATCTCTGGGAGGTCGCAAAGCCTCCTGGGCCTCAGGCTGATACTGCTTCTGGCAGCTGCTGCGGTGTGCAGCCTTGTAGTAGATGAAGTGTTTGGATTGTTCGAAAGACTGGGGAATTCTGCCTTTTTTTTTCTTGTACTGTGTCTTTTTTGGGATATGATGCCCCAGGGACCCACATTAAACTTTTCTGGAGTAGATTTGTGTATTCTAAATCAGGAGATTGATTTAGCTGCAGTGTTAGTGGTTGCTGTGGTTTTAAACCCAGCTAGTGGCAAACAACACACAGCTGCTCACTCACCCTCCCCCATCCTGCTAATGGGGGGGAGAAAGGGGTAAAGAGAAAAGAGACTCTTTACGTTAAGATAAGAACAATTTAATAACTAAACAACAAAAATGAAAATAATAATGAGAATAGTATCATATACAAATGAGTGATACACAGTGATACTGCTCACCATCCAATGACTAAGGCTCAGCCCCTTCCCAGACAACAATCTTGGAGCAGGGAGAGTCCCAAAACCACAATCCCGGAAAAGAGATGTAAGCCCAAGCCTCTGAGAGAGCAAGATGACCCCAAGAGAGGGGCAGCCATCAATATCTGCAATGACTTTAGTTTGTGCTGAGGAAGCTGCCACCAGGAGCAATTCCCCAGTTTGGGGAGGGGTTACCCCTTCGGAGGCGTGGCTTTTCTTTTGGTTGCAGACAGTCCCTGTGCAACCCTCCTGGCCAGGCTTGAGGGAATGGAGCTCAGAGCAGCAGAGCTGTGCCAGGGAGGGGAGACCAGTGCAGCCGTATCCAGCGGCATCTTGGCTTGGCTGAGGGGTGCAGTTGTTGCTTTGCTGCGGTCAGTACACTGGTGCTTCTTGAAACCTCCCTCTGGGGCAAGATGGGGCTGGGCCCTCCGAGGCACATGGGAGGCTGCCATTGCATTGGCACGTTAGTCTGATGGCGCTGCCCTGTCACATCCTCCCAGCCCCTCTCCTGCCCTGGGTGGGCCTGTGGCTGGTAACTCAGGGTGTTACAGTACTATCAAATCTGCTGGTATTTCCTGCACCCTGGCTCAGGGTGTAGCAGGTGCATGACTGGCATTTCTTTTCAGTCTTTGTTTTCGACTCCTCCAATGAGTATAAGAAGGCCAAAGGCCTGACTGAGCTATGGAAAAAACAAGCCCTAGCAGAGTGAGGCGTCATATCTGGAAAGCGCGGAAGCAGCCGGTGAGACAGGAGAAAACTGCGTTGAGGGAGAGGGGAGAGAAGGGCAAGGTCCACCTCACCTCTGCCGAAACTTGATCATGACCATGAGATCCAGGAACACGATTAAGTACCATGGTGCAAAATATGACCTGTTCCTTATGGACTTGTGCTTTGTGTTGGGGATGCACAATCCATCCTGCTGACCGTGGCGGGGAAAGCACATGTCCATGGGGCTCGGCAGGCAGCGTGCAAACCCCTCGCCTGTGGAAAACTGCTGCTTTAGCTGCATTGAAAGGAAAAGCAGCCGTTGCCCCAGAGGCTGGACAACCCCCTCCGTCCTGCAGAGCCACAGCCTTTCAGGAGAGGATCTTGCACTTGTCTC